>CM067474.1:16658609-16803527 GCA_034552555.1 Semaprochilodus insignis | reverse complement strand
AGAGAGAGAGAGAGAGAGAGAGAGAGAGAGAGAGAGAGAGAGAGAGAGAGATCAAGAGAGAGAGCACGAGAGAGTGGGAGAGAGATGGAGCTCTGTTCTTTAACAACACCATAAGCAAGCTATGAATGCCCTGTAGTGCTGGACTGCCCTGGACTGTAGTTTAACTAAGGCTGGCTGCTGTAATGTGTAATGTGTAGATTCCAGTACTGCTGATTGGTGTGTCTTAGTGTGTGTTGTGCTGGTGTGAGTGGATCAGACACAGCAGTGCTGCTGGAGTTTTAAGGGGACTACTAACACAGATGAGCTATCGTCTCTGACTTTACATCTACAAGGTGGACCAGCAAGGCAGTAGTGTCTAATAGAGTGGACACAGTGTTTAAACACTCCAGCAGCACCACCACTCCACGTGTACTAGCACAATACACACTAAGACACCAGCACCACCACCACATCAGTGTTAATGCAGTGCTTGAGAGCAGACCTCAAGCAGAAAAACACAAGGTAAACGTGGGATATGGTCCTCTTAAACAGAAACCTGGCTACATGTTACACCTACACCTTCTTTAACTAGAAAAGAAGAGGCAGCGATGGCACGGTCCTGCATAGGCCACATCCCCCAAGTAGCTCCAGACAGAAATAATAGTACCTGGGCACTATTGACAACAGGACGATTTGAAGAGAAAATAAGCACTTGTGTGAGACTTCTCAGCCAAATGAGCCAAATGACAGAACAGTGCTATCAGTAGCAAAATAACACATAATTCTGGCCTTGGAAGAACGACAGTTTAAGCGATTTTGCCTCACTTCTCTCCCTGAGCCCATTATTTATTTTGTTTACAGGACATGGCACACACGCCGTGACGTCATCAGTAACTATGTGATCTCACAGCATCGTTTCTCATTTGCAGCTAAACAAAGAATTGTAAACATGCTGTACATAGGCAATTTTTAATTAGTGATGATGCCTATAATTCCCTTCTAAACACCTACCAGAGCTGACCCGACACATGGACCTGATCAGTCACATCTTTCTAAAGGTATACCTATGTATTTGAGCTTTAGCTAGAGCTGCAATTTCCTGTTTGTTTGCAATTAGGTAGCCCACACAGGGCAGCGAAGCATCTGCTCTCTTTTGTGCAGGAAAGCAAGTGTGGGTATAGCGTTAAATGCAGTCTTCAAAAAACTCTATCCCCCTCTATCCATGAAAAGTTCGGCTAACATTATCAATCAATTTAAGATCAAAGATCAATTTACAACTAGCCTCAGGTGCACTGCTGCTGACATCGTGCCAGGCAGTGTATCAGCTGAGGCTTTAAAGTAAACTCAAGTAGAGTTGCTCAAGTGGATTTTGACACTGAATGATTTACTGTTACTTGTAAGTAAGAGGACAGAAGTAGGAAAAGCCATCTTGAAGCTTAAATTTGTCCATAAAAAGGAATGTATACAATTTTCCCACTTAATCCATCCAAACAGCCAATGCATGGTGGGTGTCCAAATTTCAGTTCTTTAGTATGAAACTAAGCATGACAACAAACGGCAGCCGCCCGTGGGTGTAACCAAGCCGCTAAAGTTACTATCTGTCCTAAGCTAGTATCTATCTAGAGCATACAACTGAGAGCAATGGTGTGAATCCGGTACTGACTGACAACAAGTAGTTCATTTAAATAATCCCCCCCCCCACCCCCCTGGTCCACTTTCATAGAACAGTGTTAACATACATCTGAGTGTCGAGTCCAAGTGGGCGACGACAAAACGAACTGAAACTGGGCCTAGAAGGCAAGACTCACCCAAATCTTTTCAGCTAATGCATTTAAAAGAGAGTCTGTAAGGTTGTGTGACATGCGTGAAAGTGAAAGGGATTCTGTGGGGAGAATCTGAATTTGGCTCAACAGGCAGCTGTCTAAAATGGCAGGTACTGTTGGTTAGCATATTTTCTATAGCTCACAGTAAGTCACACAATTCTCCATTAGGCTTAGGAGTTATTTAAAACAGGAACTGCAACCAGTATCTGTAGCATCATTATGCATGCACAACATATGCATAACTAACGCAAGCTAACGGAAGTCAGAATTCCGCAATGCCTGCAGCGTTCATCTACACGATTTTTATAGCTCACAGTCATACTGTA
Organism: Semaprochilodus insignis; assembly: GCA_034552555.1. Lineage (NCBI taxonomy): Eukaryota > Metazoa > Chordata > Actinopteri > Characiformes > Prochilodontidae > Semaprochilodus > Semaprochilodus insignis. The sequence continues at coordinate 16,801,399 of CM067474.1, read as the reverse complement.
CTCAGAACCACATTAGCAGGTCTATGTGACCTTAATGAAGACCCAGATGCCGTTTCAAGGGTTGGAAGATGTTTTGGCAATGTATTACACCAAACATGTGGGTGACTATTGACTTTTAATGTTTGCTGACAATGATAGGCTAAAGGCTAAATTTGTACACCAAACATGTTTTGGTTTGGTGAGTAAATCTGGTTGATTCTTCACCATACCATTTGCAGAACTACTTGACACAGCTTGAGACAGGCGTGTTATAATTTAGGAATGCAGTTCGCATGACGATAACTAGTCAGTAGCAGTCTCAAACTCAACTTCAGCTGCTTGTTTGGTATGTTAGCCTAACAGTTCCACTGCATAACTAATGCAGACGTTCAACACTCAATGTCCTGGTTGATCAATATCGTTTGGAATATGGAGAAAGATTCCATAAATTCTATTATTTGCCCAGGACGGCTTTAAGAATGAACCCAGGTAAGAGCGAAGTGGACGAAAAGTGATCGATGCTGTCAGTTTTGCATGGCAGCGAGAGTGTAAGTGGCAACCCGAAGCGGAGGGAGGCAGAAGGCCAAGGTGTCGTAATTATGAGCGGCATCCTCCCTTGAGCCCAGCTGTCACCGACTGAGCGTCACCTGTCACTGGACGCATTTAACATCACTCAATATTAAACCGGCCTCTGATATGACTCTGATGTTGTATACAAGCAATTCAGCAAGCCGTAGGAAGATCAGGGTTACTCACTTCAACGTGATTTACACGCCCTGAAAGTAAGAAAAACAACATCCTCTTACATGACCTACAAAATCAGACATGCAAAGCTCTATCTAATTACTCAAGGATGAATCTAAAAAGGCTGAGAGCTCAAAGCTGTAAATAATGAAGTGAAACCCATGTGGAATCCTTTACTCAAGGCCAGGACTTATAAAACAGCTGCCTGTAGAAAAGTTGACAAAAATACGAGTTACAGTAATTCATTAAGCTTACATGTAAAAGCTCCTCCGCAGCTGAAGACTTGAACCTGCAACGGGGTAAACCAACTTTTAACCGGCCAAACTAAAACAAAACAGTTCTGTGTCCTTCACTTAAAGAAAGGCTGTTTCATGACTTTTTGTCGTTTTACAGGAACGACTTAATGTCTAAACACATCTTACATGGAATTAAAGTGGTTTTCAGTCATTACCTTAACAAATGTCAATGGTTACGAGCTGCATGCGACATATTCAACACACAACAATATACCTCACAAAACAGACTCTTACAGTGCTTCTTCTCGACATCCTTGCTTCATTATTTAAGCAAACTGCTCAGGAACATTGTACATTCAGTCACGAATCAGTAATGTGGGCTGTAATATAGACTTACTCTAAAGTGAGGAGGAGGAGGGCAAGGTCACAGAACATGTGAGATCTTTTGCCAAAGCCTCTAAGCCTCTTCTGTGAGACGTGTAATCTTACTTGAACACGCCTTTACTGGGATTTCTGAAAGCAATTTGGGGAAAAAAAAAGGAACATAACTGGAAAACAGGTCAAAATCATACACAATCCTTTTTTATCTCCAACTCAATAACTAATAATCACAGCAAAATCATCACCGTACACATGCACTATGCTCCATCTACAGAGAGGAGGGAACGAACACCAATACACTGCCACCCACATCTACAAATACAGCTGCAAGTAGTACACGCACTTACCATGACCCGACTAATGTGTCTTAACCGGATTTAAGGTTCCACTTTTATTATCGTCATTAGATAATTTTTGAATTGTTATATCAATTATCCTGAAGCGAAAAACAAATATACACTGTCAGGCCATAAATCTTATTTCAGAGCTCAGTATTGTGAGAGCTGATGTAATTTGTCTGGTACAATAAGTTTAATAAGGTTATGTTTAAGTGTCTTTTTATGCTCACATTAATAATATTTAAGGCATTGTGAGTTCTTGCTATTTCTTTGAGAAAGCTTGAGAAAAACTGAGAACTGTCAACCATATTTGACAAGTGTAACCATATCAGTACAGCACTGTGTATCTGAGGTTCTTTAGATCATATATATTGAGTTATTAGAAAACGTTATTCCTTGATTTTTACCTAACCTTTATCATAGTTCATGACATGTATACAGTAATGAATTGTAATTAATCACATTAATTAGTTAACTGCATTTATAGGCTCACCAGACAAAAAAAAATAGTCACTTGTGAGCTGTTATTAGTGCTCGTGTATATTACATGCTATTAGGTACGTTTCAGTCACAGGTGAGCTTATTTGTCAGCTACACAAACCTTATTATAAAGTGTTCAGTACTTTCAGAAATTATTTAAAATGTGACTCCAGCATGTGGGGCCGGAGGCTCCAGTGACTGTGGTATTTTTGGCATGCGCACCCTTTGCAATGCGCCAAATACAAACCTAGCTTAACCATAAGACTGTCCTCCGAATTCTCGGAGGCCTTTTCCCAAAACTGAGATTATCTCCTTACACATCACCATTGGGAAACTCTATCATTAACAATGTCGGATGAAATCAGCCTGTCGCCCAGGCCTAAAGCGAACGCAGTTTCCACTTTTCACCACAACACCCAGTCTGACCAACAGTGGCTGCGTGTTTCAGGTAAGGCCTGTGTTCTTCTGTATCCCAGTGGAGACACACTAAACTACTGAATAGTGGCAGATGTCTAAACTGAATGAGGTCATATTCCGACAGGCTTTCAGAATTATTAGTTCCTTGAAATCAGTATCAGGTAGCCAGGTAGCAAGACGAACACGCCCTTCTGCCTTTGTTTTCCACAGAACATGTACAGGCTATATACCAGGTACATAAACAATACAAATACCCTGGTCTGTAGGTACAAGTTGATAGAGAAGGGGCTGTTGTGTCTCTCTCTCACTCCCTCTCCCTCTCTCCTCCAGCACCAGACAGGAGTCAGAAAGGCTCCTCCTGGGCCTCTGCTCTTGCGCCTGTTTTGATCTCCTGAGTTAATCAGACGCAAGGGCTCTGACGGGCTGTTGTTTAGGCAGCCGAGCACTCTCTGCTTCAGCAGCTTCGGAGCAGGAACGAGGCTGTCAGTCAACACCCTCTCCAACAGCTGGAGCCCTCAACACCTGCCCTCAGCGTCGGAGCACAGGAGCGCCTGCTGTCTAATTTCTCCCTGACTGAGAACTCTGAGGCCACACTCTGGAGAGAGGGGTTAAAATCTGTAAATGCTGGAGTTTACGCCTGTCTTTGAGAAAACAACTTTAACAAGGAGCGGGAGGGATTAGGGGTCCGTGCGTGTGTGTCTGCCATACTGATAAAGCCTCAAAGCAACACTTCGGCGGTAAACCAATTTACACTATATCCTAATTTTAGCACATATGTAGTCGGTCCATTACAAGTAATGGAAGTTCATACCTACCAATTAGCATGATCTTAACTGCACACCTAAAATATCACAAACTTAACCACATAAATATACAGCCTGGGGGAATGTGTACAAGTACTCCTGTACGCTGTTATTCGTTTGAGGTGCCAGATGAAATCACTATTTGGGTGCTCATTTCATTCCAGAACAGGAAGACAGGGAAAAAAGTACAGACCAACAATGCAACAAAACGCTGTTTTTATGTTTTATGTCCTTGCCAAGGATGCGTTGCTAAGGACGTGATGGAGAAGGTTCTCCATCACGCCCTTAACAACGCCTCTTTAGCAATGCACTGACGTTCAGGCACAGGTGCAGCATGACTTTACTGCTAGGGTGGCTACTCCAGCTGATGCTAGCTAGATCCAGTGGAAATATTTTGTAATTTCTTTGACAAAATAACAAGTTGACGCATTTTGTGGTAGGGCTGGAACTAGAGTGATGCCTGGCCTTCTTGATATGTAATATCATCTTGGTGCTGACCACGGTGCCTCCACACATAGATTCGTTGGTCGCTGAAGATGAAGACCTGCTGCCATTCTGAATCACATGACAGTCCGGCACGACACCATTGCATTCTTTGGTGAAGTTGACATGATGTTAAGTGCAGTCATCATAACAGTCCGCGTGCATGACCAATGAGGAGAAACACCTTGTGCAAGATGTTGAGTCCTCATCAGCGTGGTACAGTGTTGTCAGCCTCCATCCAACATGACAGGTACTGATTCCCTTTAGTAAAGTATTCTTCTGCTTGCTGCTAACTTTACTGCTACTGTTGCTATTGATCTGTCTAGCCCCTTAACATCAGTACTACCACCTAAAAGAGATGGCCTCTGGCTCCAGCCCCCAGCTTAGGTACCTTTTTTTAGGGTTGGAAATATTCAAGTTTTTGTCCTCCCCATTAACTGGATATCTGAATGTTAACAGTAGTGGAAACTGAAATATCATCATTAGTAGGAATTTAAATTCCTAACACTGAATGCTCATAATTCATTATTTGTTAGCTACATCATTCCAGTGCAAAACCAAAAAAAACTTCAGACAGCTACATCTCCTGGGTGATCAGGGATATGGAGGAAAATTGCATTAACTTGCATTAAAAATTTTCCACCTTATTTTCACCACCAAAACGAGAAAGTTCAACATAGGAAATAGACTGATGCTGCAATACTGCAACACTGCCACACACATGCACACAGAGGGTCTTTCGTCTGGTGCCCTGGCCTCCGGGACGGACATCTCAGATAATGCGGTTGTAGTGAGTTGCCTAGCTTAACACACATTTCTCATCTCCTCACCTAAGGGGTGAGAATACAGATGGATTCCCTCCTGCCATATCTAATGGATCAGTCCAGCTCTGGGCAAGCTCTGACACATGCAGACATACACAGAGACACACAAAAAACATACCTGAAGATCCACAGCAACATGAAACAAACATGATCATTATTTTTTCAGCATATAAAAACCGGCAGCTGCTCTTTACATGGTATGAATATTCCACAATGAATGGACCAACAAAATTATTCAAAATTACCTGCAATGGAACCTCATTACATTAACTTACATTACAAGTTAAGAGAGTTTTGCCTTCTCTAGTTAAGCTAAAATTATGATTTTATTATGACAGGAACAAATTATACTGGAAGCTTTATGTACGCTCGCCATCAAAAAAAACAGTTGCACCCAGAAGGAAGTGTCAGACTGCAATGCTATTGGGAAGGAAGATAAAAGTTACCAGGAAGAATAAATGATGATAAATTTAGACTGATATGGGCAATATTTATTGAGCTACACATACAGAAGTAGTGTCTCTCAGTATGGCGTCGGGCCGCCATGTTTGCTAACGCAACATGCATATGCCTCGGCATGGAGTTGTAGAGGTTCCTATTGGTGTCCTGTGATAATCCATCCCATGGCGCTTAAATATTCTCACACAGTTCCTGCAGATTTTGAGGTAGGGGTGGAGGTGGAGTGGCACCAGGTGTTCTGTGTAATGTGTGACGTAGGTCGCCCTTCATGTCGCTGGGGTATGCCTTCTTTTATCTACTACTGCCAACAGAGTGCTATGGTAGTATCCACACAACTGGTATGGGGCGCAATACGTTGATAAGACCATCCCGCTTCCCAGAGCCCTACGACGGGACCCCTCTGGAACTCTTCCAACTGCTCAAATTGCTTTTGACCTCTTCTCTGAGGAATACTTTGTTTGCAAAGGACGCTACCAACACAACAGTCAGAGTCAGAATGGAAAGCATGCACAACAGAACAACCCTCAGTCGTGAGACAGGTACAGCAATAAGGCCCATCCTTGCTTACGTCACACTGGCCGAGCATGAAACTAGAATCATTTGCATGTCTCATGATGTCTAACCTACCCACCAAGTTTCATTCCTACTGGCTGATTGCTTCTGGGTGCAACTTTTATTTAGATGATGAGTGTTTATCAGCAGTGCTCACTCATTCTCCGAGTTCCAACAGGTTTATTTATTTGGGAAGGTCGCTGCGCATGAAATCTATACTGTGAGCTGTGAAGGTGCTCTATCCGTCTGGTGAAACTGCAACTAGTTTAACTAACTGATATTTCAAAGTGTACTCAGTATTGCGTGAGTATCATGGGATACTTTTTAACTGAATATCAGCACAGGAATAAAAACAACATGCACAATTTTTAAAGACTTTTACTTGTTTCAGAACTCCAATGAACTGTTTACAGTTCAGGTGCACAAAAGCACTGACATGGCATCATCCTGTCAAACAAAGAAGAAAGATGAGACACCTCGTAATGACAGTGTCTCAGAAAGTACTGAAGTTTGTGCCTTTAAACAACCAGGAAACAAAAAAAAAAACATAACACCAGCGAACGCAGGCGTTGGAACGTGCATACAGAGCAGGCGACACTCTAACAACTTGCGAGCAAATTCTTCATGCTATTAGCACCGAGTGTGTGAAGGTGTGAGGAAAACAATGAGTGGAGAAAATCATTAGCGCCTATGAGAATCCGCTTTGTACACACAAATTACCGCAGTAATTAGAGACAAAACAGCACAAAAGGTTCTGGGGCTCCGAGTGCATTTTAATCTACTGGCAGAGAAGAGAGGCGATTTGCAGAATACAAATGACCTCCAAGTGGGGGGGGGGGGGACTGTCATCTGGACTCGCTCTCTCTCTCTTTCTGCGTGTGAGAGAGAAGAAGGGAGAGGAGAGTGTGTGAGAGAAAGAGTCCATTTCTCTCCCCCAACACTTCAAACACCCAGGCGTAATTACACAGTCTTTCATCAACGGGGAAAAAACAACCAGACAAAAACCCTCAAAGTGGGCCACATGGGACTTTTCCTGCTGCCTTCTGGGTAACACCAATGAAAATATGAGAATGGGCCAACAACTAGCCCCCAGCAGCTAGCCACCTACATGCATGCGTATATCCGTGCGCTCGCACTCACACATTCACATTTACAAGAGTGTGTCTGGGGTTTTACACACTGCATCATGCCAACCTTAACAGCATTGATGTTTTCACGCCTTTAAATCAATTAGAAACGGACGGAGAGAACACAAAGTTGGGAGGGGTGTGCTACGTTCCCATGGCAATTCAAGCACTGCCAGGGCCCTTGGGTAAGGAGGTTGCTCGTGCCTGCAGTGTAGAGCGAGAATATTCATCATCAGTTATATTCCTGGAGAGAGCCCAGAGTATGGAGGGAGCGAGAGTGGGAGCGAGAGAGAGGGAGAGAGAGAGAGGGAGAGAGAGAGACAGACAGAGAGAGAGAAAGAGAGAGACAGACAGAGAGAGAGAGAGAAAAAGAGAGAGAGAGTGAGGGAGAAAGAGAAAGAGAGCGAGAGAGCGAGAGATANCAAGGGAGACAAAGGGAAAGGGAGAGGAAAAGGGGGAGAGAAAAACAGGGTCAGACAGAGGGAGAGGGGGGTAGTGAAAGAGAGTAAGAGGAGAGAGGGATGGAGAAGAGAAGAAAACAAAAAGAAAAAGGTGATGGAGAAGAGAAAGAAAAGAAAAGCAAGAGAAAGAGAGAGAGAGAAGGAAACAAAATGAGAGGGGTCATTATGGAGAGGAACAGAGAGAGTGGGAGGGGGAGAGAAAGTGAATAAGAGAAGTAGGGGGATAAAGAAGGGAGGGAGAGGGACTGGAGAGAGAATGTGGATGGAGAGAGGAAGGGAGAATGAAAAAGAGAAGGAAGGAGGCAGAGAAAGAGAGAGAAAGAGAAAATGAGACAAGAGTGGGTAGTAGGAGAGAAAGAGAGAGGCAAAGAGAAACAGAGCGAAAGAGAGAATGGGACAGAACACGTTCATGTCTAGGAGTCTCACTGTGTTGTTACTTTAAGAAGGTGGGACACAGACACACACACACACTCTTTGCGAGAACACACACACACGTTTCTCTCTCTGCGGTGGGCTCCTCTGCACGCGCATTCACACACACAGTGTGAATTTAAGCAGGCCCCTGCGCCAGGCGGAGAGGGAATCAATTTACCTGAATGCCGTCCAGCAGCTTGCTCATGCACCAGAAGCTGTCAGCCTCGATGTTCCGCAGCACCTCCTCCTGCAAGCTGGAAACATCGAAATTTTCCACCTCTTCCTCTGCGAAAGGAACAGAAACAAAGGAGGAGGAAGAGGCAAAGAATAGGAGGGAATAAAAAAAGGAAAGAGAGAATGAGGGAAATAATGAGAGAGAACAGAAGAGAGAGTGATTAGATGTACAGCAGGGTAACATATGGTCTTACCACTGGAAGAACGCAACACTGTGGAAAGCATACAGCATAGCAGGTGTGCCCACCCCATAGCCAAACGCTGCGGAAGGCCTTTATTAGCTAGATCAGGGGTCTTTACTTTGGAGCTGGGGCTGGAAAAATTTTTGGCAAATTCTTTTTTTGTCTGATGAACTGACGGTCATTAGTCATGATTAATCGTTAACCAGCAAGCCTAAAATCAAGGAGGCATCCCATCAAAGCACCAATTACGAACAGGACAGTTCCAGCTCTGAGCCGCATTCACAGCCCGGTGGCTCACATCCTTCTCTCTAATTTGCACACGTATGTGTGCTTTTGTCAACTTGCCATGAATCACTCCTTCACTTAGAGAGCATGGACCAATTAGTTGTATGCTTTCGATACAGTACATCATTGTAATTGTCCTCCTGTCCTCCTGTCCTCTCTACTGGTCCTGAACACCACTAAATGATAAACTTGCCAGTTCAGAGAGGAATTGCTGATTACTGGAAACGAAACAACATGGCATTCTGTCACTGACGGTCAAATATTATTTGTTGATTCAAAATCATTTACTTCTTGTTCAGAATGGTGGACACCAGGAATTAGTGTGACACCCCTGTTGTAAGGAATCAGGCTTGTGTGATTGTGTGGAATACATCATTGTCCAATCATGTCCCATAACCACCAATAACTGACAATAATAGCGCGGTGAGGGGGAATGTGGCAGCAGGCTGTTTCAGCAGGCTTAAATAGACCAGAAAAACATGCTACCTCGCTTGTTCTAAAGCCAAGCAACACATCAGGACTAGCTCAATAAAATAATGAGTTTGAGACACAAATGCTTTCCTTCATGCAGCTATGTACAGTACATTTGATGACTTTTAGACTCTACCTTCATAGCCATTGCCAAAGATTCAATCACTTGGCAAACCCCAAGGTTTCTGCCAACAGGTTCTAGCCTAGCCCGACAACATTTTATCGTTACTGGGATCATTCTTATTGTGACACAAAATATGCAATAACATCAGGCATGGTCAGTACTCACAGAACACTGGCCAGCTGCATGTTTAATTGCACAGGTCATAATTATTCCTGTTTGATTCAGTGCAGTGTAGATAGTATGTGATATGCTGGAATATATTTCATTTTATGTGACAGTGCATGCAACAAATGCATATCATATATTGGGAAAGTGTGTTTAAGTGTCATTTTATAAATATGGATATATCTGAATTAGCATCAGCACTGACATATATACAAGTGAAAAATGACAAATATCAGATATCAGCCTAGAATTCCCATATCATTACATGCCTAGTCATTTTACAGTGTGGCACACTATCAGAAAGCAAACCAGCAAGACTACTAGACGCTACTAAGCAGCACAGCACTGTTTCAGACCCTTCAGAAGGTGTGGTAATGTAGGCATCCTAGCACCATGTTATTTCAGGGGGTTAAGCTACCACTATTTGTTAGCTACATTAGCCTTGTAGCTGCAGTGTAAACCTAAAGATATTCCTTTAATGTAGGGGAGAAAATATCAGGAGAGCTCAGAGAGTGAGAGGAGGAGAGAAAGAGTAGGATAGAAAGGGAAAGGAAAAATAAAGAGAGAAGGGAGGAAAAAGGGGAGGTAGAGAAAGGGAGAGAGGAAAAAAGGGTAAGAGAGAGGGAGATGGTGAAAGAGAGAGTAAGAGGGGGAGAGGGATGGAGAAGAGAAGGAAACAAAAAGAAAGAGGAAAGAGAGAGGAAGAGAAAGAGAGAGTATGAGACAAAGAGACAGAAAGAAACAAAAAGAGAGAGGTAAAGATGAAGAGGAGAGGAAAGAGAGAACAAGAGGGGAAGGGGATGAAGAAGGGAGAGAGAGGGATTAGAGAGAGAAAGAGGCATGAGGGAGAGAATAAGAGGCAGAAAGAGAAGAGAGAGAACATGAAGATGGAATAACAGAATAATAATAGAGAGAGAAGAGGACGACAGGGAGAGAGAGAGAGAGAGAGAGAGAGAGAGAGAGAGAGAGGATATAACGAGGTGCAACATGTTCATGACTTTCAGTGTAACAGTAACGAACTATTCCTTTAATGTAGGGGAGACAATATCAGGAGAAACATCACTTCTGAGAAAGAACGCTTCACCACCAACGAAGGGTTAAAAAGGGCCCCTCACAACCAGCAGGCTATTTAAACTCTTCCTCACCAGATTACAGGAAATGTAGATTTGTAAATTGGATGCTGTCATTACTCACAAAGTTGTTCACACAACAGAACAACAAGGTGTCAAACGCTAATGATCTCCCAACACACTGCTAAGGTGGCTCTTATACAAAGCCAAGTCACAGACAGGTCAGAAAAAAAGAGGGAGGGGGAAAAAATGAAGGTGTGCAACAGTTTTGACACAGCTGACTATCAGAGGCATTAAAAACAGCAGAGGGCGATTTGCGCAATTAGCAGAGCTGTGCCTCCTGCTCACTTCAGATCTGCTGGAGACGACTCAAACTGCAGCCTGCAGCAGCTGACAGGTTACTCAGGTAAAGCAGAGGCGGAGAGGAGATCTAAGAACGTCTCCCCCACACACACACACAGACACAAACACACGTACGAACGAACGAACGCACACACACTCACACACACACACTCTTTCTCTCACATAGAGAGAGAGACACACACTCACAGTCTCTCACTCTCACACACACACACACACACTTATTATTGGAAGGGGCTGCCAGCACTCCGCTGTCTCCTTGGCAACGGCGGCAGAACCTTGAGGCTCTGACAGGGCTTGAAGGCATACAGCAGTAGCACGCGCACTGCCAGCAGTCCCAGGACCGCAAAGCACATCCCAGGCACTGCACAGTACCTGCAGTGCATATTTCCCCTCAGGAAGGGCTTGGGAATATGTCGATATGTTGGATCAGGTCAATCAAAGAAGGGAAAGCATCAAATTACTATGAACTACTTCTAGTCTGTATGACTGATTACTACAGAAACGTCTACACTACCCACACTGACTTACTCACTAACTCAAAAAATTACATGATTAATCAAACTCGCATGCCTTCTATCATACTGTCTCACTTATGCATTATTCAAAGTTACGTCGGTGCACATGCGTGCCTATGCTTCCTGTTACATGTGACATGTACGCCATTCAAAATACACTCATCATCAAAAGAACAGTTGCACTCAGAATGAAGTGTCAGATTGCATTGTTATTAGGAAGGATGATAAAGGTTACCAAAAACAATAAATGATGATAAATTTAGACTGCTACAGGCAATATTTATTAAGCTACACATACAGAAGTAGTCGGGCCGCCATGTTTGCTAACACAACGTGCCAGGCATTTCGGCATGGAGTTGTAGAGGTTCCTAATGATGTCCTGCGATAAACAAATCCCATGCAGCTTGAATATTCTCACACAGGGGTGGAGTTGAAGCGACACCAGGCCTTCTGGATGCGTGATGTGCGATAAACCATTCATCTTGGTGCCTCCACACACGGACTCGTTGTCGTCTCCACCAAGACAAAAGCAGGACTCGTCACTGAAGATGACCTGCTGCCATTCTGAGTCACTCCATGACAGTCTGGCACGACACCACCACAGTCTTTGGTGGCGTTGACGTCATGACGATCTGTGTGCATGTAGTCCTGCATCGTACAGCTGTGTGCCAATAGTGCTGGCACCAATAGGATGACTCTTGGAGGGCATCACTGCTCACTGAATGTCTGCAATTGTGGCTGTTGGGTCAGTCAGGTACAGTGACAAGGCCCATCCTTGCTTACTTCACATGCATGGTGGAGCAAGAAACTTGAATCATTCGCATGTTTCACAATATCAAACCCACCCACCAGGTTTCATTTCTGACAGTTGATTCCTTCTGGGTGCAGCTTTTTGCACAGCTATTCTTTTGAGGATGAGTGTATATTTCCATGGTGCTTTTGCACAAAGCTTCTTCACAGAAGTCCAAATCTAGGCCCCTAGTACACAAGCCATGGGCAACAGTGGCAAGGAAAAACTTCCAAATAAGGCAGAAAATCCAAGACCCAAAACTTTGCTTGACACCAAATAGCAAAACTATAACACAACAAATTGATAATGTGATAATGATGAATGAGATGACTAATGAATAAACAATAACCAATGACGAGAGCATAATCAGAAGGCAGAAGTGGTCAAATTCCCCAGTGCCTATGAGAGGTTCTCTAAAAACAATGACTGACATGTAATACATGATTGTGAGAGGACATGTGATTAAGACTGGGTGTGATATGTCTATGGATAAGTTGTTAAATTCATCCAGGGGTCAGCTGATGTCAGCCCAAACAAAAGGAAAGGGAAGCGATGATGGACTATACACTATTGTCACCATGACCTCCAGCCAGGTGGTTCAATCTCCTCAGAAGACTGAGGAAAACGCAGGTGAGGCTTTCATATGAACAGAGTAAGGGTTGTTAATACTGGTCCACTGTTCCTGCGTGGTTTAGTACTTCCTCTCCTCTAACAGACAGAATTCAGTTCAAAAGGACTAATGATTAGCTGTTAAGTTGGATCAGGAGTTTTAGAATAGAGAAAAACAGGGATAGTCCACGATTAGGACTTCTTGGAGGGAGGCGTGTGTAAACTAATCCTTTTTATTTGTTAAAATAGGCAGGATAACTCCTAGCTTAGAAACCCCTGTTACAGAGAACCTTTAACCTACTTTACTCTATTATAAACATCGTCAACATCACATAACCGTACAATACGCAGGGTAGTGGTACTCCAAAACCTAGACTGAGAACTACTGTTAAAGGGCACTTTTGTTAAAGTCAGTCTGACTTATTTCCCCCAGTAAACAGCCTTGCTGATGACTAATCAACTAATCACTGAAGTCCAACAACATATGCAGGGCAGGGCAAAACTGAGAGCTACTGCTTTAGAGCTTTTTAGAGTTTTATTTACAGCATATTTCTTAATACGATTAAACCCTGCAACCCAATAAGATATGATCATTTTGACCATGACCAAAACCAAGACTCTTTGTGACACAGCACAGTACTAATCGATTAGTCAACTAGTAAATAAATCCCACACAACATGCACTGCAGGACCACGGCTCGGAACACTGCACTGCACACAAGCAGGATGTGTAAAAGCAGGATGAAAGGCACCTGGCCTTCGAACTTTGCAGGAATGCAGAGCGATGCTTCTCTGACTTTGCTGAGCAGAACTGGACTTTCGCCTGCCTCTGCAACAAGAGAGGCCGACAGTTCTACAGTCCTCTGAGAAAAGGTCATCCTCCAGGAGATGCGCCTGACTCACTTTCCAAAGACGTGAAGCTCTTTGTTGCTGCCTTCAGCTCTAGATTCATGCTAGTGGTAAGAGGGCGAGCTGGGGTGGATTTGCTTGTGTGTGGATGTGTGAGTGTGTGTGCATGTTAGGGTTGCAGCAAGGCATTGTTAATCTCTTCAGTCGGGAGAACGCTCCAACAGTCCAATGTCCCTTAGCAGCTCTCTTACTCATCACAAAACAAGGACGCACAGAGAGGAGCTGGGCTTTCAGTATAAACCAACAGCACCCCCTGTGGTAAGCTGGAGAACTGCAGCGTGATCACAGTAAACACAGGGAACGAAAATTATGCTTAAATGCAAAGGGCTGTATGGCTGCAGGCTTTCATTCCTAAAAGCAGAGAGCTCAGGATTTACTGTCTAATAAGCAACTCTTTAAACAAGTGGATTAAGTGGTGCTCTTGTTTGTTTGGAATGAAAATCTTCCAAAGCTGCACATCCCTGTGCAAAAGCTACAGTAGGTAGTTCTGATGATCAGCTAACATATCTCTCCCTCCCTCTGCTACCACCAACATTACAGAGAAATGACTGATGTTCTTGGACTGGACAAGGGTGACGAATAAAAGGGAGCAGGTCAGGCTTTAAACCGAGTACTGAATATTCAGTCTAATATGGTTCAGGCACAACATGACAAAACACAAAGGCAGGGGCGTGCGAGGCCAACACACGTGTACGCACACACACAAACAAGACCTTTTGGTGTCCAGCGTCTCGTGCCAGTGAGGTCACCATCATGCCATCTGTCCGAATGCATCGTGATGGGAGCAGGCGGTTGCCCATGGAGACGCATCAGTGGTACGGAGGCAAGGTGACACAGTCAGTACATATAAAGAGCACAGGGGCCAGAGACGCAACAGAGAACAGAGAGACCTCACATGAAACATACTGGCTCACCCACATTCATCTCTTACCACACAATACATTACTCTTACAGTCACAGAGTGAACCTATGCAGGTGACCCACCACAAAACTCAAAGTCCCACAGACAAGCTACAAATAACAGCGGACATGGCCATGACATTTCGAAAAGCACAGGGGAACGGAACCGGGAACAAGAGAAAACCGCAATTAGGCTACACATTTCATTTTTGGCCAGTGATTGCAGTAATCGACACCAGTCACCATTCAGTGGTTTTGCTATGCGATGAGCAGCAGGCAGCAGCAGTAAACGCGATGGGGTCATTGTTTTTAATTGTTCAGAGCTGCTGTTTTTATGTTCTTATTAAATTTACACATTTGTCTCCTTACTCCAACTACAGTTAATCAGCCAAGACATGCTTGGTTCCTTAGTTTTACTAGAGCCACAAGGTTAATGTAGCTAACAAGTACTGGAAGCTCATACCCCAACAATTAGCATTGCACAAACAGCAGGCTGGAATAACATAACTGCAACTAACGATTATTTCTGTAATCTGTAATTACAATAATATCACTGTAATTAAGTAATTAAGAAATACAACACACTATGATTATTGTCTACTATTTGATGAACTGAGTGTCTTGTCCTCCTTTCCCCTCATCTCAGTATGGCTAGCATTTAGTGATCTTTGTGCGAGAAGCAATTAGTTATTTGATGCTGCGACCAAAAATATCCAGCCAACAGCGTTCCATGGGCAGTACCATGAACTGTGTAACGACAGATGAGCTACTGCCTCTGACTTTATATCCACAAGGCAGACAGTGGACTTTGAGTAGACACAGTGTTTAAAAATTTGATCCACACATACCAGCAACACACACTACCACAGTCATTGCAGTGCTGAGAATGATCCACCACCCACATAATATCCGCTCTTTGGTGGCCCTGTGGGGGTCCTGGCCATTAAAGAACAGGGTGAAAAGGAGCTAACAAGTATGCGGCGAATCAGATGGACTAAAGTCTGCAAACGCTGAACTGCAAAGTGCTCCTATACGGCAAGTGGAGCTGATAAAATGCAGCTGGTGGGCCATGCTTTTATTAATCCCGACAGCTACAAACCAGCACTCAATTCTCAAAGGAACAGAGTGCTGAACATTTGACTTGCCGTAGGACCATATAGATGCCAAACAGAGTCAACATGCGACTGTACAACTCACCATTCAGTACCCCAGGGGCTTAGCTCATGGCACAGCACCAATTCCATCTGCATACCTCTGCCCTCTGACCCTAGACTTGAATTGTGCTACAGGTACTGCTGCAAAGGAGCTCAAACATAGTCTTGGCACTGAGCTACAGACTGCAGTACAAGCCACATGAGCGATGGAGGGTGCATAAACTTTGGACACAGCACAGCCGTATGTCTGGTGAGGCATAATTGGGGGAGGCGAGGCTGCTGGCGGTTTGAGGACAGCTCGTTTGAGCTGCGGGGCTCCACTGGGACACCTGGCCTGGCCCTGGGGATTCCCTGAGGTGCGCTACTCTTCCACTGTGTGTTAATTAGAACATGCTGCCAGTGGCCTCTTTCTTGGAGAAGTATGTACAAACAGCCCTCGTCAAATATACGCACCCCACAATTATTAACTCCAGACCTACATTCTGCTCTCATCAAGTTCTTAATGCCACGCCGTCCTCAGCAAAACACGTACAAACTTGGGGAAAAACTACCAACAATGCAAAAAACACATGGCAAAAGTCATAATCTCCGCTGCTAACGTCATCCTAGAGAAAAACCTACATTTGCTCCTGATGGAATTGAACTAATCTATGTCCAGGGGACACGTGGAACACGTTCAACTTTGTTCTTCAAGCCAGCTCACTAGATGTCTAGTATAAAAAAATAGATAGCAATTTTGTTAGTTTTCACTCATTTATTTGATCTATTCTAAATAAATACAGTGTTTGCAATCTTGAAATCCTGATACTGCAATGCAAAACTAGGGCATCTTGGAGGTCTGACAATGCATCGTCAATGAATTATGCCAACTGTGCACCAACTCTGCCTCCCAACTCTAGCGTCATAAGAAAGTTCATCATTATAGTCATAACTACATATATATTAGGTTTAGCCCCTCCCATTCAAGCTGAGGTTATAAAGACTGTTGCTTTATTTGCTGGACTGCTTTTTGGATAAAGCAACATGTAAGGCTGAGAAAGCTTATTAGAAACAGGCACAGAAAAAGTAACAGCTCGGAGAAAGAAGAAGAAGAGACACTGCAGAGAAAATGAATTATTAACTGTGTAAAAATAAGAAAATTCAATAATAGTGGAGGATAAAATTGGCTTTGATCCGAAGTGTTACTCCATTGTGCTCAAAGTATCTTCTTGGCTAATTGCGCATTCATGAATGTGGTAAAATGTGTTCCCCGAAGAAGGAAAACAGAACGGGAGCTAAAGAAAAGAAAGGACGTCCGCACGGGCAAACTGTACCATTCAGCAGTCTCGAGCAGATCCCTCCATCTGGAGCCAGGCTCCTCACTGACTCCCACCATTGCTTCCTGTTGGCCTGCGGCCGCTTCCTGTGTGCGGGGTCTAACAGACAAGCTCCCACTGGCAGGCCTGCGCAGCCAGCTGTGAGGTCCTGGCACTGGTTCTGACGTCCCCCACCACATGCCCCTGCCATGCCATATGCCCTCTGTTTGCCAGGCCACGGGGCGGAGATGGAGAGGACCCGGGCAGGCTTGGATTTGGCCTCAAATCACTATCCCACATGCTCCAGAGAGGGCACTCGTACCCCGGCACACCCACACCGTTGCTCTCACACTATTACTCAACAGAGGCGAGCAACATGACCAGCAGTGTTCGATCAGAAGGAGTCACATGAGCTTGTGCTGAGCACTGGCTAATGAGTAGCGAGCAGATTCCGCAGAGGTGTAATTGAAAGCGCGGATAATTAATATGGGAGTCGACTTGGCAAACTTGTCGTCCTAACACGGCAGAATAATGAGAGCTGGGAGCGTAATTACGATGTAAGAGTGGCATTGCGTGAAACGGAAGGTACGGATCCATCTGTGATTTATGGAGATCATCATCTGGAGGTAATGAATAAAACGCCTGCAGCAAGGGAGGAAAAGGGTGCTCATGCTCTCCAAGAGTCAGGCAATCCCACTGCTCAGGCAGAGCCGAGAGGCATGAGAGCCAGCCCAGAACAACAAAGTCCAGTTTACAATGTCTACCAACGGAGAAAAATGGGGGCAGGAGTGTTTTGTTAATGGGTGATACTGCAAACGTGTGACATCACACTGCTGGAAGGCATTTTCACAATGCAAGATCACAATGTTGGGTTTTGGTAAGGTTTGCAAAGAAGTTGGACAGCAGGCCAAATTGTAGTACCATATTTTAAAACGGCAATGATTTCTTTATTTAATGTCTGCTACAGTAATCAATTTAATAAATTAGCTAAATAAAATAATGGCACAAGGGAATGTTTCTCTATAATAATGTAGTTCTAACCCTTAATTAAAAAAAATAGTTAACATATGCTCTACAGAGAGCTGATTTCTACATGGTTTAATACACAATTACTGCTTATTTACTGAGTTGAATATATAGGAAAAAATAATGTGGCATCTACAAAGGTAGTGGAACATTTAATATGTATTTTTTTCTAATATTACAAGTTCATTAAAAGTTAGTTCAAGAAAAACTGCGTTCTAATATTTGCAGAAAAATGCCAAGTTCAAAGTCTGTTCAAGTTTGCTCCCTGTAGAGGATGTGCTAACTTATTCATAATATAAACCGACTCCTAACAAAACCTGTTATTTGACACAGAGGTATCCAGACTTTTGAATATGGCTGCATTGTATCACCACAATGATAGCATCATGACATCTTCCATATATTCCAATAATTTAACAACAAATAATAAAAGACTAAACGAATAAAGAGACTGTTGATTCAAACAAGCACACCTGTCCCACATTGATAAGACACTCTCAAAAATTCCCCAAAAGCTCTGAAACGTTATCAAACGACTGTCCTTGTGCAGGTTAGAGATCCCACAATACCACTTTTTTATTTTCCAATATCAACATCGAAACTTTGAGTGCTGGCTGAAAGTGATACCAATCCAGCTTACCTTCTTTAAAAACTACTAAGCTTTAAAACAACTGAACAACTTCACTTACAGGTTAATTATGCAAACCGATGGAAGTCTCCTGTAAGATGTTAATATGCTTAATTAAAGTGGCATAATGTCAAATGCCCTGTTCTAGAGTAATTTACTGATTGAGAACTGTCCACAGCAGCGAGGATAGGATCCACAACCTGCCCGATTCCTGAGACACTGTTTTGGTGTTGATGAGATGGAGATGTACCTGCAAGGCGTTCTATTTCACCATTACAAACTTTACCACTGTCCTCCACAATGAACCCCTGCACATCAAACTACTCTGAAAGACGCTGTTTACTTATTTAGGCAGACATTTCTGAAAAAACAAACTTTGAATTCGAATTCCCCTTTAAGATGAGCATCTAAAAGCAGTCTATCGTGCTGAAACTTCCCAAACTACTCCACAGTGAGGAATACGCAGCTAACAGCACACAATGACACTGTGGCGTTTTAGGACAAATCTGTCAGAACAGGATAAGACTCATTCTTTTTTTAAATCTCCAATAACCGATCCAGCATGTTCCGTTCATATCAGCCCGATACTGATACTGATAGATAGAGATATGTCATCCCTGGTGCAGATTCATCACTGCACTGTATTTATTCATTAGTTTCACTCTATGTATAGCCCATTACCCACCTAATGGGCCACTGGACCACATGCTGGACAGCTACATATACTGCCTCTCAAACATATACGTCACGCAGGAAAATGCAATCTTCTCCATCTTATGCTTTATGCATATTGCGTTGTAATTTCTGCACACATGTGAAGAATAACCAAACCATATACGAGCCTTGAACTCAAGCGCCAGGCCTGTACACAAATTACTTATAACAGGAAATTAAACTGAATCAGGTGCAAACGTCACTGATGGAACACAAACAGAACTGATGTTTTCATGTTGTTTAATGCACATCCATTAGTGACAGGCAATATAATAATAATAATAATAATAATAATAATAATAATAATAATGTTTTTTTATGGACTGTTAAACTGTTGGCATACTGATGGAATTTTAGAGCACGTATAGGTGGTTGAAATCCATGCTGTATTTCATGGTATGAAATTAGCAATTTCCCCAAACTATACAATGTACTATTCAAGTGTGGAACAAATCAGAAGAATACTTCATTACAACTGACCTGCATGTGAAATACTTTGCCACTGCAGAAGCCTGTTTTTATGGATTCTTGGGGATTATTTTATATGCATTATTTTTAATGTGCTATTGCCAGGTGTGCTTACTTGTTCATTATGCTGGACCAATATGATCTTCTGCTGTATATGTGAAGGGAAAAAAAAAACAGTATTGCGCAAAAGTCTTAGGTATGTAAGCACACTGTTCAAAACCATCTCTCTTGGCAATAAGTGTGCAAACACAACACATATCATTAGAACAAATACACAAACACAGTAGAAAAGTAGCAAGAATCTCTTGTTTTGAAAACAGCAGTTGAAATCTTTACTTTAGTTTGAGTAGGAGAAAGGTTTGGTTCCAGATTTCTCCTGGACACCTGCAGCCATTGCACAGATTTGCTAGTGTCCATTACCAGCACACTTTAATTATCATAAAGAAGCACTAATTAGTCAAACTTGGGAGATGACAACTACACGTAATACTGGCTTGCTACAGTTTGGAAATTCTTAAACAGACACAAAGACACAAAGAGAAAACTACTAATTACTGCATCAGTGTTATTTGTGTTTATTGTAATAGTTTTCCCCTGAACAAATTTACATTTATAGACCAGATAAACAGCTTTTAATTCCAAACTTCTCTGCCATTTTAAACTTTTGCACAGTACTGCATGCATCTTGTTTGCATGCACTTTTTGGCAACTGAAGTGCTAAGTTTCTAATTATTTATTGAGTTATAGAATATAAACTGCTGTAATTTTATGCAGAGGCCACTGTTTATTTTTTTCCCCCAACATGTTAAGCTCAGCAAGTTAAAATCAGAATCAAGCTTTATTGATTCCTATTCTGATTCTGAAAATGTGCAGAAGTGTGTTGTCTGTGGAGGACGCGATGACTTTCTTTCACTGTGAAATTTGATAAAACATGTCACTTAAGCACCTAAGATTGGTGAAATTCTTATTAACAGAGCCACGAGATGAAACTACCACCTCTGAATAATATTCGTAGTTGTTTAACCAAGTATATACACGATAAATTATTTCTGGTTTAGTACATGTGCTTGCAGCTTGAGCTGAAGTCTAAGTTACAGTCTACACATTTACTACTCCAGCTGCTCTCCGGGACAAACATTAATGCTAAAGCTAGAGGAAAGAGGCTAAAGCCATCAAGTGCCCAGGACGAGGACTAAACCGCCACAAGGCGCATTTTAAAAGTGGAACTGCAAACATCAAACTAAACTTTTCAACCTGTGCAAAAAGACCAGCCTGCACGGCAACGTGTTGCAGGGAACCTTTTCATTTCTCCTTTTGTCCTGCATATTCACCTGTGGATGACAACTTCATAGCTCCTAGCTCAGCAGCAGCTACACAGGGAGAGAGGCTCTGAGGACAGCTGCACTAATGGGCAGAGAGGAGAAGAGAAAGTTTCCCAGAGTGTGAAATATGAGCCTACATCAGTCCATTAAGGAATTAATTTGCAGTTCTCAGCACTTTGAGGGAAATCATTAGACATACAGTAATGGGAAGCTCATGAGACATTAAGAGCATGATCAGACAATTAAATTGCACTTTGTGCCCTCGTCCACTGATAAATAACACGCACAATATTTAGCACTGGAACAAATACATTTACATTAGAAACAATATGGCCCCTGTAATAACAACGACAATTTTCGACAGTAGCAAACACTGCTAGGTCAAGCTTGACACATTTCACTAGTGGCAATGAACAAAGAGCGATTTCTCAAGGCAGGGATCTGTGCAGAAATTCAATTTATAGCTTTTTATAGCTGAGTAATTACACTAGATCCAAAAATATTCAATATTCCGCGATTACTCAGAGAAAACGAATGACTTGGTGACAGCACAATTTCTCTGAATCACTCTCTGCTCGAATGCGTTTTACATTCAAAGACGAGAAAATGTACGCGCAATTCCAGATAGCAGATTTATCACGGGGTCATCGCAAAGATCTTCAAACCATAATGCACATTTAGCTAGGCTAATCATGTTCATCAATACGTCGTAGGCAGAAACCTCATCAAAAAGACTGAATAGAGATGGATATGATTGGGAAGGAGGTGTAATCCGCAGCCTTACTTTTCAGATGTTCTTTGACTTAATAGCGGTTATTAAATTAGTCATTCTCCCTGATGGGCTGACGAGGGATAAAATACATTGTCAGGTTTTGAAGCATCATTAAAAGCCTCGCCAGCTCGCAGCGACCCAAGCAGTCGTTTCGCCGAGGCGAGCCTGTTTTAATCGTGCCTTAAAGCTCCTAGTCTCTCTCGTTCCCTAAGCAAAGCGGGCAAAGTGTGAGAGTGGCTCTGTTCGATGGGGAACTCGAGCAAAGAGGAGTGGAAAAATACACAGCACAAAATGTCGGAGGACTTGCCGAGGCAATCACTTAGCGAGTCGTTAGAGCAAATCAGGAACGTTAATCAGAGCCACATTAAAATCAGCGACCGGCTCGCTTCTCCGAACGGAGGAATCTGAACAAACCGATACTCATTAAAGACTGGCTGGTGTGTCGCACACCACTGACCACTCAGTTCTCCAGCGGGAGCTGGCGGTTCTTAGTCAATGCACATGACAGTGTGATGAGCCCTGCCGATTGGGGAAGGGTAATTTAGCCGTTTTCACTATTCGAATATCCACATTTTTAAAAATCAATAATATTTAAATATGATTTTCAGTGAAGGTTTCGTATTTGCAAGATCTGATTGTAATTAATCTCATTATTCTGATTACTTAATGGTGATTCTGCATTGTGTTTAAAGCTACACTATGTGGCAAAAAGTATGTAGACTAACACACCTATATGAACTTACCGGACATACCATTCCAAAGCCATGGTTATTAATATGGAGTCACCCTCACTCCACTCTGTCCACTAGATTTTGGAGTCTGTCTATTGGACTTTGTGAGGTCACTGATGTTGGACGAGAAGGCCTGGATTGCCACTGACACGCCAATTCATCTTAAAGGTGATGAAATTTGGTGACCACATCTTTGAGGACCTCGCTTTGCTCAACAAAGCACAGCCGTGACCCAGCAGGAAAGGGTCTTCCCCAAGTTATTGCCACAAAGTTGGAAGCATCTGCTTTTCTAAAATATATTTGTATGCTGCAGCATTAACATTACCTGTCTCTGGAACTAAGGGGTCAAGCCCAAACCCTGAAAAACAGCTTCAGACCATCATCCCTCCTCCATCGAACTTTACTGTTGGCACTATGCACCCCGGTAGGTAGCCTTCTACTGGAATCCAACAAACACAGGACTCTCCAACAGACTGCCAGAAAGTGGAGTGTGATTCATCACTACCTGCTTCAGAGTCCAGTGATGGCGTGCTTCATATCACTCCTGCCGATACTTGGCATTACGCATAGCAGTCTTAGGCTTGTGTTCAGCTGCTCAGACATGCTAACTAATTTCAAGAAGCTCCTCACAGCTCTTCCGTTCTTAGTGCTGATGAGGCGAGGCAAAGGAGAGCTGGTGGTCAAAGGGTGGATCAACAACACAGGCTCTGCAGTTGGATATAGAAGCACTGGTGTAGATGAGGGGACGCATATAGTAACTACAGAGGCAGTGGGTCTTAAGGCAGAAATGTGTCTTTATCTGTTCTTATGCCACCTGCTGACTGCCAAGCTATAGCTGCTTCCATGCTGAGGACAGGAAAGATGGAGGCCGCCGTATGCAGGGAAGGGCCTCTGGTGAGTAGAGAGGCAGACACTGCTCCAGATCTCAGCAGGGTTCTACTCCCTCCCTCCCTCTCCGCACCACAGCGTGCAGTTAAAGCCACATGTTTGATCATGAAGACACGACTCTGTATTCATGGGCAAATTCTCAAAACGTTTACATTAGGGACGTTTAGAGCGTCTGTCAGAGGCGTTCAGTGTCAGGCTGTGTGCTCTGCACCTCCTTCCCCAGCGCTGCTCAAGTATCTTGCGGCCTGGGTGCGTGCTCAGTGCGCGTGCTAACTATGGTACTGGAGCTCTAATGCTGTAATCTATGCTCAGGACTCATCACTTAATCATTTGAAGTCAGTTCATGGATTGTGCAATGGCTAGATTTGGGCAGCTTCAACCATTGTTCAAACTCAAATACGCATAATTACAGTCATGGGCAAAAATCTGAGCAGTCAAATAACGTGCTCTTCAGATTTCTCTTTAGATAAAGTGACGACACGTTAACATTTCATCTACAAGAAGAAACATTTCAATATGTCATTTTCTTCTGATTTTATTATGCAATTTATTAGCTAAGTTTAACATGTAGGTATATATTTAGATATAAGCTCACCAGACTAATAGTCACCTGAAACATACCTAATAGCGTGTAATCCCTCCACAAGCACTAATAACAGCTGCGATTCAATTTGGCATGGACTAGACAAATTCCCGGATGTAGGCCACAACAATGTTCGGCTACTCTCGCATCAAAGAATTGCACAGTTGGGCCAGATTTGGTGGATGTCTTGCCTGCCACAATTTTGACAAGAAGTTCCTGTAGACTGGGATTTTTGCCACTGCTGGTAGACTGTTATGATCACACGCTTCAATGCACCTGCAGATTCAGCTACTTCCTGTACACTATGGGCTTTGGCACGCCCAAAAGCAATCACTCCTTTTTGCCAATCATTAACATGTTCTTTGGACCCATTTTACACACATGGAACGAGACATTCACTGCACTGTACCACCTCTTCTCAAACTATGAATCCCATCACTCACACCCTGCAGGTTTTTATAGCCCCATCATCCTCATGCAGCACCATCTGTAGGAGCCTGAAGTTACTACCACCTTAAACACATAAGGTGACTAATTTCTTGTCCAGTGAGCATAATATATATATATATACATATATAAAATCATACCCAAAATAGCTGCACCCAGAAGGAATCAACCGACAGAAATAAAACTTGTAACACTGTAAGACTAATAATTCAGTAATTCAATAATTAATAATGTGACATAAGCAAGGACCTTACCGCTGTACCTCACTGATTATGTAAGCTTGTCTGACTCGTGCTGTTATGTTGGTAGCATCCTTTGCAAGTGAAGTATGCCTCGAGGAAGAGTTTGAATAGTTCGGATATTACCATAGCATGCTGTTGGCGGCAGTCAATAGAAGAAGGTACGCAACAGCGACATGACAGATCTGGGAGGCCTACACACCACGGGGAGGGAGAATCAACAGATTGTCTGACATGCACCCAACAACCACAACTGCGGACATTCAGCAAGCTGTAATGCCCTCCATGAGTCATCCTGTTAGTGCCATCACCAACTGCAGACAGCTGCACGACACAGAACTACATGCATGCAGACCATTATGACGACTGTCCTTAACACCACATCAACGTCACCAAAGACTGCAATGGTGTTGTCCCAGACTGTCATGGAGTGACTCAGAATGGCAGCGGGTCATCTTCAGTGATGAATCCCGTTATTGTCTTGGTGAAGATGACCAATGAATCATTTTGTGGAGGTACCGTGGTCAGTGTGGTCACTCCACCTGTGACAGAGACATCTAAGCACCTTGTGTAAGCAAACATAGGGGCCCAACGCCATACTTAGAGACACTACTTCTGTATGTGGTAGCTCAACAAATATTGCCCATATCAGTCTAACCTAGGTAACCTTTATCTTCCTTCTCTTTATTCATTGATGTTCTTCATCCCTTTGTGTCATTGACAAGAGCACTCCTGGTTATCATAGTTTTTGTTTTTTTGTCCTACACTCCTTTCTACCCGCCTGTTTCCATTCTTCAGACAAAAACTATTTTCCTATTAGGCAACATTAAGGCTTTATAATTAAAGAGGATGAGTCTGATGGAATGGTATGGTCTGCTTTTTAATGTGGCATGCTATCGAACGGGAGAAGATCTATATTGTAATTTGCTTCGTCCCAATGTATGGATTCCCAGGGTAAAAGATCTGAAGGAGAGACGCGCTTCGCTGGCGCTGCCTTTAATGGTCATTAGCACCGATCCACACAGATAATAATGAAGCGTTCCTGTTTTACTCTTACTTCCAGGCCTCACTAGTGCTGCTGGATGGAATGAGTGAATAATTCTCCTGACAAATGACCAAATGCTGCTGGTTCTTATGATGACCAGTAATTATGGTGTCAGTCAAGGTTGAGTAGCCAGACCGAAGGCTTACCCTCTATTTTCAGTGGTTCTGCTTGTATAAGAGCTTACTGTGTTGCCCTGGCAACTCTCCTGCTCTTCTCTGAATTCACTCTGGTCTTTCTGACACATGCCTGCTGCTTCTCCATCCTGGTTCCAACTATTTCCTTCTCTTCATCTCCCTCTCCTTGGGCTACAACATGATGCCATTTACCTTTGTTCCCCAACAGCAGTCAGAAATGCTGTAAATTTTAGGCCTCAGGCAGTGTCTTCTCAGGCCACCGCAGTGAAGAATATTCCATGCAAGCTGAACTCTTTGTTTCTGCAAGGCTGCACGGCAGGCTAGGTGAGTTCAGAGCCAGTGTGGGTTGAGGCGCTCTGCTATGCCAGGCGTGGAGAGACGCTCTCAAGCGTCAGGGCCCAGGAGTTCCAACAGTGCGGAGAGGTAATGGAAGTTAATGAAGGCACAGGCTCAGCTCAGAGACCTGCTAGCCAAGTGCACAACTCCTTCATATCCCTCTGCTCTTGTGTAATTAATGGCCCTTATCGCTGGTGGAGGAAGACCTTCTGCCACAGTGCTGTCTGAGCAAAATAAGAAAGAAGAATTCTGAGATGGTCCTCTACAATTACTGACGCAAATGGCAATCCCCCACACTGATTGAGATGTACAAACAGCATGATGTACTGTTACTGTGCAGCCTCAGCACATCTTTTGAACCTGTAGAACGTCAGAAACTGGCGCTGTTGAAGCGCATTGACAGAAGGCAGTCTGGCTGGTGCCCTTGCCTTCCCTTTGTTCCAGCTGAATTACAGAAAATGATCACTTCAGTATATAGGATTATTACGGCTGCAACAAATATTCAATAATTTAGATAGATTCAGCACGTTTACCGCTTTCACGAACTCAAATGACATTATCATGAGGGGAACGAACATCAGTCTGTTCCAGCTCTGCACCGAACTCTCTGGCCAAGGCTTCAGACTGGGGCTAATTAAAATGAGGTATGTAAGAATGTTTAAACCACTTTCAAACACTTTACACTATTAACTTGCACACTTGAACTTAACAATTCATATTTGTAAAATGTACAGTCAGTTCATAAGAGAACACACTTCTGCACATTTTAATGCACAAATTTAATTATTTATTGGGATAAAATAAAACAAACACAAAATGTGGCAGTGTAACAGTTATGGTACAATTTGTACACTGTTGTGCACATACATATGATATATTTTTATTAATCTTAATTAGGAATTTTAACTCAATCACTGAGATTTACAGACAGACCAGAAAAGGCTTGTGAGTTTTTACATGTCATGCTGGCGCTGGCAAAAAAAAAAAAAAAAAAAACTTTATATTCTATTTATATTCTATTTTGACTTGGGACACCCTGTATGGAGCTCTTTACCACTGAATGCATTTTAAAAACTGCATTTCAAAACTATCGGCAAACGATGTCTCAGGAATCAGGCAGCATATTCCTCCCTGCAGTACCAGTCAAAAGATGATTTGCATTATCATAAAGTCTCTACAGGCTTATACTTAACAGTTCCAACTGATGAGATGTCTGAACAAATAAATATCCTGATATACCACATATACTCTTGAAAGTATCACCATATTTCTGCCACATCTTGTATTCTAAAGCAAAGCATTAAGCTAAAAAGAGAATACCTTCTATTAGTCACAGTGCCTAAACTTTTGACTACTATTGTATTTTCCATATTAACTTTGTTTGAAGTAGCATGTAGAGATTATACTCCTCAAAAGTCTGGTTCCTATCACCTCCGCTGTTAATTATGACTAGGTAATCTTCTGTAGAATAGAGCATTTAAAACCAACCCGCCGAATGACTGAATGAATCAAAAGAATCAAAAATGGAAAAAAGCAGACTCACTACATAACTGTACTAGTTATTACTTAGTAATAAATAACTGCTAATGAAGTTATATGCAGTGAAGAATTAAAGTTTGAGTCTACAGTACAGCATCGCCTGTTCATGTCAGGTTTGTGTTGGGCTTAGACATTATTTCCGGAATAAACTAAAGAGCTCACTGACTGACAAATACATTCTTTAAATTGGAATTTAAGCTTCATTTTAGGTTGCAATTAGGCTACTCATTTTTTAGATCACCTTTATTATATTACAGCTATCACTGTTAAGGTCACTAAGGTAATTTTGCAGATGTTACATTTAGTGGATATAATTAAGCATGATCTTGGACTAAACTTCCTGGTGTTTCACCAATAAATAAATAAATAAATAAATAAATACATTTAAAAATGGTTAATCCTGAATCTGGGCCTGGAAAACCAGCCCACAGAGTTTTATTTTGTTTCGAGCTGACTGTGTGGGTGTTTGGGCAACTGTTCTTAAGCCATATTCGAGTTCAGACCGAAATTTCAGGCCCAGTTAAAGCTCTATTCCATATTCTAACATTCTAGGTTGCAGATTAATGGGTTCTGAAAGCAAATGGTGTCACCAAAGTTAAAAAAAAAAAAAGGACTGAGCGAAGATGGACAGCTCTGATTCAGAAGAAAGATCAGGCAGAGGCATAAATAACTTTTATTCACATATACAGCAGGAATACCTGCCACCAAGAATACAAATCTCCTCTTCAAAGAGGCAAAACAGGAATGCACTGGATCACAGCGCAGATAAATTGAAGGATCCTCCACAGATGGATCAGAGCACATTCAATCTCACAGGATTTCACTCAAAATCTACCATCCAAAACACACAGCTATATAGCCGAGGCCCTGACAAATATCTCACCCTGACGCCCCTTTGTTCGGAATCAAGACTAAGCAATATCACAGCAGCGATTCTGGGAAATATACAGCCTGTCAGTGCACAAACAAACCTCCATTAGCTGCTCCAAAAAGAGCTTAAATTTAGCAAATGAATTGAACATACACTGAGCCTTTAGCTATTACATTTACATTTAGTCGTTTAGCAGACTGACTGCCCAGTTGACAGCTATGGAGGGAAAAAGGAGGCAGCATTCAGGAAGAGGATTAATGCAGCAAAGAAAACATATCCAGAAAGCTGAAAGGCTACATTGCTGCTAACAGCACAACTTCAGTCTGTTAAGGCCTCCAACTACAAGTTGAGGGGAAAGCTCTCCTTCCTCCAAATGACCACCAGCTCACCAATGACCTGAATGAGTCCTACTGCGGATTTGAATGCACAGAGGAAAATCTTCAGCATTTCTCTCCCAGGCCCTCTCATTTCTGCCACCTGGTTACCTCACCATTAACAAGCAGGACAATAACAGGCTCTTCAACAGACAAAACCTCAACCATCATTCAAAAATCCCCTTAAAAATGGACATTACTGGACTAACGGGCTACAGGCCTTGACTTCTGTAATCATGAAGGTTCACCGTGCTAACAGGTCTACTGATGCAGTCAACTTTTACCTGCACTTCCTTCTACAGCATCTCAAACAATCCTGGAGCCTAGGCTGGAGATCTGTTTCTGGTCTTGAGCTCAGCTTCCAATACCATAGAGACAGAGCTGCTGGAGATCAAACATCGGCCAGTGGATCGTGGACTTCTTTAATAACAGCAGACAGCAGGTGCGGCTTCGAAAACACACGTCAGTCCTCCAGACTCTCAGTACTGGAGTTCCACAAGGTGTCATCCTCTCCCACTTTACCTTCAGTCTCTACACCAACAAATGTGTCAGTGATGAGTCTGCTGACAGAAAGGAAGTTGAGCAGCTGGTATTGTGGTGTAGCAGCAATCACCTGCTGCTGAACACACCAAAAACTGCAGAGGTAGTCTGTTCTGTTCAGTATGTTGCATGTCATACATGTGTGCGTTCGCCAAGACGCCTTTCTTGTATGTATGACAAGCTTAGAAAAATAAAGTGCCTCCGATTCTGTTCTGTTTAGGAGTGCGATCAGGGATCTGTGCAGGCCACTGGAGTTACATCACACCAAAGTCATCAAAGTACGTCTTTATGGACCTTGCTTTGTGCACAGGAGCAAGTAATGCTGGAACAGGAAAGGGTCTTCACAAACTGGTGCCACAAAATATGGATGCATAGAATAGTCTAAAATGTCCTTGTATGCTGTGTTATCGTCACTACCCTTCACTGGAACTAAGCGGCCTAGCCAACCTCTAAAAAGCAGTCCCAGACTATTATCTCTCCTCCACCGAACTTGGCACTATGCATTTCAGTACGTAGCAATCCAAACTCTTGGCATCCGCCAAACGCAGATGTGTAATTCATCACCACATGTTTCCACTGCTCCAAGTGTGTACACCCACAGTGAGTCTTCTCTGTTGCACATTACTCAAAAACACTTTAAAAGGACTCTAAATATCATTTAGCCAGGATTCTGCCATTGTTAACAACATGAGTTAAAGTCTGTGAAAGCCTGAGCTACACTGATCGTTCTCTATCCAACGCTGGCTGAATGAAAATGAAGATATTTACACGAGTATTGTGGATCTGACAAGAAGGACGAGCCAGCTTTAGAAGCAATGACAGCGGCTATGACAAAAATATGTCAGGTGAGCTGTATTTTCCTCTACACTGTATTTCTGTTCACTTCAAAAATCTAAAAATCCTATTTTTTTTAAAGGCTCTATGAGTGTACCTTCGAGCCTCCCTCAACAGACAGCTTCTACAGTGAGCCCTCCACATACGTTTTTTGCACAGACAAGGTAGGGAAATAGGAAGGGACTTCTTCAATAATGCATTACCTAACAGCAAAGAACAAACAAAGGGCCTAACTGGCCTCAAATTACATCCTGTCATCATGCATCTTTAAAAAAGGGGGATTAAGAGCAATCCGAAGCTCAAAGGCATCGCACAAGCGACTCTGCATGAGGAACACTCTCCTCAGAGTCACGCTTTCATCCGGCTCCTCCATGAAAAACCAGAAATGTGCTCTTCTGAAACGGAAGGCTGGTGTCAACAAGCAGCTTGCTGACGTCCCATATGGCTCAAGCCCATGCTTTGTGGAAGCATTTGAACGACGGCATGCGTGTATCATTGGCCGCTTCTCTAAAGCAACACTGATCCAGGCAGCGTTACTGGACTCAGAGGAAGCGTTTCAGTCAAGCAAGGATTCACCAGCAACTGACACAGCCTCCACCAAAAAAAGAAAAAGAGAGAGAGTGAGTGAGTGAGTGAGTAAGCGATTGCCTTCACATAACTCCGCACAGTTCTTCAGCTCAACTTCGGCAGCTGCTCTGCTCTTCTCTCTTGGCCCACCATTGATTGAGGATGGTAAGACGTATTCTTTTCACAGTGAGAGTGCAATGTGTTGCCTGCGCTTGCTGCGTTTCCTGCCTTTAATGGGGCCCCCAGCAGCCTGCAGTTGGAGCCAAAGCCATACTCTTGACGGCAGGGTCATCGCAAACACTGTCAGGGCTTATTGGACCCAGTGGAACTGTGGGTAATAAATGGTCGAGAGAGTGAGGATGTCGAGGAGCACATCTACCACAAAAGAACTTTTCTCCACCACTAGAACTGAGAGAGAAAGGGGGAGTGACACTCAGACAGGCAGACAGATAGATCGACAAAGGGATAAAGTCAGGCTTCATTCATATGCATCTGGACATTTCTCACAGCAGTTTTTCCATATTTTCTTTCTCTGCTTTCAAACACAGTAAAACAAAAAAGGCCTTAACCTGTTCAGAAGTCATGAACTAGAAAAGTGTGACTGCGCAGCTTAGGCTGTTTGCAAGGTGTTGCTAGAAATGAATGGGAGTCTATGGAACGAACAGAGTGTGAGTTGGTATGGCTGTGGATTAGAGTTTGGGGATCTGCCCTGACTGAGTACATGCAGTTTGCAATGAGGTTTGAGGGGTGTGAAAATGAATGGAAGTCTATTGAAGGAACAAGTGACGGGGGGAAAAAAAAGACAAAGAGACGACTGCGGATTGGACCAACACTGAATTCATGCTCAGGGATCTGTCCTGAGTGTATCCAAAACAGTGTCTGTTGGTCAAGAAGAAGTACAGTAGATGGGCATGTACTTCCTCCCCACTCCTTCCATTTTAATGGAACTTTTTTCAGAATTTAAGTCGGATCAAAAAGTTGTGTACAAGCACACCGTTTCCGATCAGGCTGACCATTCCAGATGATGGCGGTCCACAGGTGTTTCTATCCATCCTTCCACAGTGAGATGACAGCTCAACGCTCTGGTTCTTAGAATAATGGACTGGCCATCCAGACCTCAACATCACTGAATGTCAGACCTTGACACCACTGGGACTATGTGCTTGGGACTACTTGGATCAATATCCCTGGAGATCTCCTTGAAAAAATAACTACATAAAAGTTGCAATTTGTAGGCTAAATCAATGTTTATTTCTAAGCAAATGATTACAAAATAATGATCTTATAAAAGAGTGAAACTGAATTATAAACAATACAAAAACAAAAGTTTTGATCGCTGGCGGTGATTTGCACAAAAGATAGCAAACGAGAGATCAAGGGGCGTATTGGTGATGTAATTTTCAATACACTGCTTTTTTATTTTTCTTAATACTGTAATGAAACTAATGTACACTTAATGTGGATGGGGCCTAAGCAGACAAATAAGCCATCCTCACCAATCTGGGAAAGCAGAGAACTCTTCAACCCCGAAGAGGAGCTCCATGTGCACAAACAAACACACCCAAACAAATGAGAACACCAGACGAGAGCACCTCTCCACCAAAATAATAATTAGATATCTTATTCCACTGCTTGAAAGACACAAAACCTCTATTGCGCAAGTGAGCGAGGAAGAAAAGAAAACAAGGGTGAAGAAAAAAAAACCCTGAAAACAACAAACAACACCTCAAAAACATCATGTAAGGTGTCGCTGTGATGCTTTTGAAGGTGCTATGCGGCCGGAGCTCTTTCAAGGCTCATCAGCAGCATGAAGGTATGGGAGAAACAAAGCACGGCGATCCTTTGAGGATCAAACAGTAACTGAGTCAGAGTAGACAGGAGTCAAAAGCAACAGAAACACCACGATGTCCACATTTGAGCATGTAAACAACTAGAGGCTCCAGAGTCCGCCTCCCCCGAACACCCACCACCCTTGTACATTCCTCGCCCACTGGGCTCGAGCATCTCTAGTTCAGACTCCTTACGTAAGGACAGAGAGAATAGATCAAAGAGATGTGAGCCCACCCATGCACTGTGTACTATCGGGTAGTGGATTGCTTCCCCAATACAGACACACTGTACCACCACAGTGGCATTCAGCTCATTAGCTTGCATCTAAGTGTAGAGTACAAATATAAGGGTAGATATACTTGCTGTTCGGTCAGGCGTTCACGTAGGCAACTGGCTTCATCATGAATGTAACTGTTTGCATACTGGCCTATGTGCTACCCATGTTACTGGGGGCTTCCTCTAGAGGACAGACCACTCCGTTCGTCCAGGACTGTCCACTGTGGACGCACATAACGGTGCCGGATTTGTTTCCATAATGACTTATAAAACAGTACTGATCTCTCGCCAGCTGTTCTGACAAGCACGTTTGTCACTGTGTGACGGCGAGGACACATCATACGGAAGCGGGTAATTGCAGTCTTGGTCACACAGCCTTTCCAAACTTTCACAGGCTTTCTGCCACGTTGACGCCGTTGAGTGCATGCACTGCCCCTAGTGTTTCCTGTGTGTACTGCACCTTGTGCACATGCAGCATTAATTTCTGAGGACGTGCACAATCGACGTACCAAACAAACACAACGCCAATGCCGCATGCCAACACGTAGTCAACAGCAAGTGTATCTCTACCCTAAGAACGGACAACGATATCGGTGCCAGCAGGCGATTACTTTAAAAAACTATTAACACTGGACAGATGTTCAGGTTAGACCAATATTTAAAACTGATATTTGATGACCTATTTATTAAACTCCACAACAGCAGATTTAGGCATCACTGGGCTTCTGCTCTAAAATAATCTCCATTATATTCATTTTCCTGCATTACTTTGCAACCCTACAGGAATTAGTGTTACATCTCCCTGTAAAGCTTATCTAGGTAGATCCCAATGTCTGTCCACCCCAGAGTCCAGAGCTCAACATCATCTGTTGTGTGTGAGATTACTTGGATGATGAGAAGCAGAAAAAGCCACCAACTTCTAAGCATGCAAGCTGCAATAAAGGAAAAGGGTGGAGAAAATGATGATATATTCAGCTATAGATGCTTCTGTGCAATTTTCTGTGAAATATACGTGCTCTGCTTGCTGCTCCTGACACTGAGAAATGAATGGACATTTTGAGTGGACATTAAATAAATGAAAGGGTAGCCTCTTGACTTCTGCACAGCACTGCAGACATACTGACCATACCCATAATACACTCCGAAAAGCAAATTTATCACAACAACACTAGCTAGCTTTACAAAGGGCATGAAGACAGAAACAAACCACAGATGAGTGGAGTCCCTCTGAGAATCCCCATACATCTAGAAACATCGGCAAAATACACTGTGTGAATAACGTTTCATCTTATTCATTTTACAATCTCAGCAGATGCATTATACAGAGATGCATTATGTATTGTAAAACTGCTGCAATAATAATAATAATAATAATAATACTAGTTTTATTTAGAACTGTCTTTCAAGCACTGTACACTGTACAACCATAAATTAAATAAAACAAGCATAAGGATAAACACATAAACTAGGGAGAAAATCAAAATTAAAAGGCAATTAAAACAGATGAGGTTTAAGATACAGGTTACATTTCATATGCTTTTAAGCTTCTCGCTTTGCAGTTAGTTGCTGGATAACTCGCAGCTTACACCCTCTAAACAAAGCATATTGATGGACCCCGTGCACGACAGTGGTACTGCAGCTGTCTCCCAAGCCAAGTCTGTTATGTGTCTGGAACTGTAAAAAGACTATCGACTCACCAATATACTCGAAGACGTAAACAACGAAGAAGGGAGTGACAAGGTCATTGATGCCCTGCACGTAGCCGCTGGCTGGATGCCGTATGGCCCAGATGAAGAGGATCCGCTCGAAGATCTGAGGAACGAGGAGAAAGGAATCAAACCATGCACCGCCGACGCAACCACAGGAGTCATACACTCTTCAGAAACACAAAAAGCAGACTCATGCAAACACACAATGTTATGGGCCTTGAGGATCGCAAGGTCACTCGTTTGACTGCTTTTAATGAGACACAGAGAGAATCTCCTCATTTAGCCAGAAATCAATTAAGAAAATCAATTAAGCCTTCAAGAGTAATTAGCATCACAACAGTCAATAGAGCAGACGGGGAGGGTGAGAAAACGGCCGGAAAAAATGAGCACATGTTGTCGTGAGTGAGGTGGACGCGCACAGGGATGAAGGAGCAGGTCTCGGAGGGGTTAACTGTGAGTGTGTGAAATTAAACTTAGATATTTCTTTTTTTAACGGAAGACGATCATCAGGATTTCTCCCTCAATTTTAATGCCACTCTCCAGCTGCTGGGTAACAAGGGCTTTTATGTGACTTCCTCCCCCCTTCTTACTAAGCAAACACCTCTATCTTCATTAAAGGCAGCGTCTACGCCGGTTTTAATGTTTCACCTTGCTGTCAGCTTGCACGAATTAAAGAGAGCTTGAAGTTCGACTTAAATCAGGTACAGAAGCGAGACGATCTCTCGCTTTGACTTCCCCCGGCGTCTGACAGGCCGAAATGACGGCTGGCGCCTTTTGGGCCGTCATGTTCCTGTCAACCCACGAATAAACTCATCGCTTGCGCTGGGCCGCAAACACCAAACATGCTCACAGCTGCCTTGTGCAGCGCCGCTTCCTATTTTCCACCAATCGCAGTCCATCAACACAAACGCCACACTCACCTCCTCTGTCGCCTTTCATGTTCAAAGCTCAGTTTATCAAAGCTGAGGGGAAGGAGGGATAAGGTAGGGATTGTTAATGCAAGTTGCTCCGCACATCTGACGTCTCCTCCTCCTTTCTCCTCCTTTATCTTGTGTTTCTTTCTGTTCCTCACACATTCTTTTACTCTGCCTCTCCTTCTTTGCTGGGGTTAGGGGTACGCAATATATCTGTATCTGATATCTTTCACTAATAAATGGGAAGCTTACGTTGCTAACAAACAATAGTCTCAATAGTCAATACTCAATAATATAATACTCAATAGTCACCCAAATAGCCCAAATAGTTTCTGTAAGAATACATCTCCAAAACGTCTCTCAACCTGCTTAAACTGCCTTCATTAAGGCTGCCAAAACTAGTCAACCTTCTTTAGGCCTTATTGTCAACTATTAGAAACTAACCAAACTTTATAGCTATGGAAAGCCATTTCAGACAACACCAGGGGAAAACCACACAACAACAAGAACAACAACAAGAAAAACAACAACAGCAACAACAACAACAACAACAACAACAAACACAATTTTGGATTAGACTGTTACACATTTATGATTATCACAGTCATAAAAACTGCTTCTAGAACAGTAATCCTACTCCTAATGATCAATGAATAACACTGGCAAAATCCAAACATCCCTCAGTAGATCGACTAGGCTACCTCTGGGGTGAGCAGAAAATCATGGAAATTATATTTTCTTGCCAAACTATTCCTTTAATATCTCCGTTCCACACATGGAAGAGGTCTGATCCCCCGCTCAGGCACAATCTCCCCTGCTAAATCACTCAAACCCTTTACATAAATTAACGTGAATGTTCACAGTATCTGTTATGTCTGTTGTAGCTAAATAAAATGAATCAATATTCAATTCTGAAGTCACAATTATATTCATTCATTCATATTCTCAGACAGTTATCCCTCTGGGTCATGGCAGGAAACATCCCGGACAGACTGCTGTCCATCGCTTTTATGATATGTCTTGATCTTAAACTATGTGCTTAAGAGTCTTTTTGCCCAGTGCTGTATATAGATTCAAGTGTGAACATGTTTATAAAAAAAAAAAATATCAATTATTAGTGTGGAAGACATCAAGCTATTATCACTATTATCAGTCCACCTCTTCTGTATCAGTGTATGCCTAGGATTCATGGCTCTCGCTCCCTTCCAGAACCCCATCACAGGGTGGAAATTAGACACTAAACCAGGCAGCAGAAATCAATGGCCAGCTGTAGTGCACCGAAGGAGCTGGGATCGAATACATTATCCATTTATTTGTTTAACAGACTGCCTCCTCTACAACTGAGGTCTCCGTCATACGTGCCTGCTCCTCTTATTCCCCGGTGATGTTTTTTAGGACTTCCATTAAGTCCTAAATAATTTCTGCCAGGGTTGGAGCAAAGAAGAGAGGCAAAGGGAACTGGCTCAGGGCCACAACACATCGACCAACCTGGGTTTGTTTTGTTTTTTTAACCCAGAGCGCAACACGTGAACGCATAGGGCGACATCACCACCTGATGACCAACGTCACATGGCCGAGGTTTAATGAGCATCTTAAAATGAGAACATGCTTTGTGTCTCATTAGGCGGCTCGCTGTTTTGGTAAGAGCAACACCTTGTGTAAAACACTAATGAAGAGGGGTTAGAGTGTAGTTGGGGTCAGGGAGTTCGCTGGAGGGCCAAAGTGGTGAGTGAATGGGTGAGTGGGACATGAGGGAGTGAATATCAGCAATTTTCCCTGTCGGTCAAATGTAGTGGACCAGAAAAAACAGGCTTGGTTTCTACGGCTTGCACCTTTAGCTTTACATTGGACCTACAAGGCTAACATAGCTAACAAGTAAGCAAATCTTATACCCCAATTACCAATTAGCATGGTGGTTAGCTTAGTGGAGTGACTACAAGTCTGAACCATCATATACTTCCCTCGATCCTGTTGTGAACGAAAAGCAAATAAGCAGATTTAAGGGGTGCAGTATTTACACTACCCTAAAGCCTCCTCAGTCCATACTGACCAAAGGTGCAAAAACAATCTTGTTATGAATACCAAGGAACCAGCACATTTACAGCGCATGTTCGGTACACTGCAGTTTAGCCCCGCCCATTCGGCATATAGCAGTTTAGCCCAGCCCATTCACGTTAAAGTTATAAAGGGTGTTTCAGCCCAGACTGCTTTTTGGAAGGGCCAACCAATTAGAACAGAGGTCAGTGACATATATCAGTCTTAAAAATAGAGCTTGTTTGGGGAGCAGCTTATTACCGCTAGTTTGCTTTCACACATAGAGATTGAATCCGAACCATGGACTGATGGTGCAGTTTCATAGGTCACTTTTTTGGTGTTTTCGTATGTCACAGCTTTGTGAAATGGTACACACTAGTTTCATATAAATGCTGCTTCTGTATTACTGTATTTACCTTACATACAACCACTCAAGTGGTGTAGAAGAGAGCTTTTTGGACACATGGCATTTCAAGATGCAGGAGCACCTGCAAACAAGCAGCCTTCTAGTATGAGAACTTTCCTAATTCCACAGGCCAGCATGAGACAAGCGTTTTCTGCAGTGCTTTCAGTACATGCGATAAGCAGTCATGTTAAGAGACGAACCAATCACGCTGCGCTGGGAGGGGACAGCTTTCACATGTGCCACGGACTGCACCAGAGTGTCCTCGAAGTTAACCAGACCATAGAACTTGCAGCACAAACGGTCATGGGACCCCTAGTGTCCTACTAACAATTTGAAATCTGTGATGTGGTACGAGCCCAGTATATTATAATCTACTTATACATTAATCTGCAAGCAGATTGTTTTTTTGGACATCAATTCCAAACACTTGAATGAAAAAAAAAATGACATCCCTTAATAGGAAGAGTACCTGGTAAATTATTCTTAAGCTTGATGCAGGTCAAAAAACATAACGCAAGAGGTTCTAGAAGCTAACAGAACGTCTGCATGGCTCTGAGTAATACACGTGTGAGGAGCTTACTCATCTAGCTCTAAGATAACACATCCCACGCAATAACATGAAATCCGTAGAGCCATTCAGTACGAACTTCCTCTTCTCTAATGAAGCACGGCTCACGACAGTCAGAAGGAGGAGTCACAGTGCGTGTGCATGTGTGAGTGAGAGAACATGTGAGAATCAGAAGTACGGGAACGTGTCTGATTTACTGCGTCTTGTGTGGGGGGCCCAAGCGTATGCAGGAGAAAGCTTTAAGGTGAGTGCACTGGATGTTGTGGACAGCTCACCTCTTGCACAGAAGCTTGTTGAAAGAGAGGAATAAGAGGATTAGTTCTCGGTATGTCAATGTGAATCTGCAGGGAAAAGAACACAAAAAAGACACAGGAGCACAAGCAGGTTAGGACGGATTCGGAACAGCCATTAAAGAAAGAGAGAGAGAGAGAGAGAGACAGAGTAGGCTTGGAATCTGGTCGGAGACAGCGAGCCCCAGACACTGGCATGTCCGCAACTGAAGAAGATGAAAAGTGGTTCTACCATCTCCTTTCTATAGCTCACTGCACAGGACATGAACACTGACACTGGCAGTAGCATGAGCCCTGTATAAAACGCACTGAGAAGAAAATTCTAAAACAGATATTCAGGACACGACAGGAGAAAAGGTGAGACCTGTTGTTTTCATAAGTTATACTAATTTGTGTTGTTTTTTGATGTATTTATTTTTTTGAATGAAATTTGAAATAAAAATTATGGAGAAATACATTTTGAGTCAACAGGCTATTTTTACAGAAATCAGATTTTTGTAAATGAATTGTTATTCGTTTTTCAGCATAGTACATAGACTGACACATGTGCCCTCCTTACTACACCTTAAGACAAAGAATGGAGAAAAAAAACAGGATTACTTACGATTATCATTAGTCAAATATACCTTTACCAAAGTTAACGGGCCATTGTTCAATAGGGGCTGGTCTTGTGTGATGTGACCAGGCAGATACTCACTCCAACATGAGGACATCCATTAAGAAGTTTAAAAATACCGATTTTAGGAACACACATGACTCAGCCTGAAAGAAATCAGATTTATTTTCCTTCATGTGTGAGATCTGTGTGAAAGAGTGAACAGCAAAAAAAAAAAAAAAAAAACAACAACACACACAACACAATGAATCTGATATTTTCACAATGTGTGTCAAAGCAAACAGCCAGATCAGTTCTGCACTGTCGACACCTTACAAACATTTAGGGCAATGTTTCTATTCCAAAATATACAGAGCTGTTTCGTTACTATGCGAACAGGGGATGGGGGGACAGGCTCATAGGATAATGAGGTGGCAGTTAAAATCAAAATTGCCACAGCCAAATAACGCGTCCTGTGTGAGTCAGTGCAGGAGCGTGATCTGCTCAGACTAATGTCAAATATAGGCCACATTTAAAAGATACAATGAACAGCCCAAAAAAAAAACAAAAAAAACCAGATTTGATTTGATTAGAAAATCAGACAGAAGCAGTTTTACCTGCTGTGTGAACGTAGAGTGTACAGGACAAAGCGTCTTTTTAACCACTATTTTTAATTCTCATTACCACTGTAACTATTTGCAATGTTGCATTTGTCACTTGCCAATTCTTATTAATAGACTAAAGTAACTATTATTTCTTCTTTCACAATAGAGGCCACATCACGCCCAACGCTGAAGTCAGAATGACTTTTTTTTTTTTAAATATTTCAGCATGTCATATGTGTCCGCTTTTGGACAAAAATTTTAAACTGCAGAAATTTCACTGCAACATTAAAATCAATCCTCAGCCTTCACCCCTGCAGACAGGTTTGTCACAATGAAATTTCTGGTGACGAGTAACTCATACATATAAAATTTAAATGAACAACTGATTTGTCGTTTTAGTCACAGAATGCAACTACTAAAGTGGCCAAACTGGCTGACACAACAGTTTCACCAGCACAATCTGTTTGGCTGATAAGCAATCTAGCTGTGCTAATAATGCATTTTATTCACAATACCCATCATCCTGCTGAGCACCAGTTGCTAAGTAACTGCTGTTTTACGGCAAACTAGAGTATGTTTGTACTGTGACAGCAGAGCAACTAAACAAACCGGAATTAGTCAGAAATGAGCAGAATGTGAAAGGCTTTACAGATTACTGAACACCACGATGTTTTGAAGCACTAAAAAAAGCAGAGCAGAACCTGAGACTGTGATTCTATCCATCACCTCGTAAAGGCGATCTTGTATCGGAGGTTTCACTGGATATTTGATTTTCTCTGTTCAGACTGATCAAACAAACTTCTATGATCAAATCTTCTTTTTCTCACTTCTGGTGTATTTAGTTATTAAGCAGTCATCTACGAAGGGCTGCATCCAAACCACAGCCCTGACTTTATGTGGAAACCCAATCCCTCTCATGTTGTATTACTTTAAGTAGTTCCTAAATAATGACAGACACAACTCCGGCTCAAATAAACAAACATGACTCAACACCACCTTCTGATGGTGTCATAGCTCTGTCACAGTCAGAAGCTGCAACTTTTAATGTGTCTCCAGAAAAGCCTTCCTGCTTTCTTTTATTTACAGGCTTTTACTTGAAGCCAACCCATCCGACCGCACGTTGCCAAGTAACAACTGCGGAAAACGACTGCAATCAGCTCAAACAACTGCACTCGGGCGGTTACGCAATAATCGTGACAGGCCTATTTGCAGAGTAGTAATAGAAAATGAGACTAGGATTTGGCAGGACAGAAACTGCCCTTATTAGCACCAAATATTTCTTCTTCAGTGTGCGAACAGACAATAGAGGCTTTCTGTTTCCTTCAGTTCCAGCCTGAGGCTCAGAGCCAGCCACCAGATCAGCCAGACAGACAGACAGTGAGATAGACAGACAGATGGCACTGAGCAGATGAAGATTGAGTGACATGCTGCTGGCTGACAGACGGACGGAGGGACGGACGGACGGACGGGCAGTCTGTGCCTCCTCTCCGTCCGGCCTCTTACCTCAGTTACTTTGGGCTGGAGCACTAAATGCTCCGGACTCATCCGGGGAATATCTATTTGAATCTGATGGTGCAGAGAGAAAAACACACACCACATATACATATATATATATATATACAGTATATACACACATACACACTGAAATATGGACTCCCTCTTGTGTGAAAGAAAGAAAAGGGTGATGTGAGAGGACATTCAAACACAGACACACAAACAGAATGGCAATTCATCAACATCACTGCAGCTGAAAAAGACATTGGGTCAAAAGGTCAGGACATTTTTGTAAAAACATACATTCAGCCACACATTCGGATCCATGGATCCATGCAATGACTGGAGTGCAGAAACACATCAGGAACCAAACCTGTGTAAAGTGTACCCCACTAACAAATGTATTAGTTTATTTAAACACAAAAATCCCCTGTTCATTCTGATGCTCTATAATGTCATTGTGTCATTGCAGGCAAAAAACACTGGCCAGATAAACAGCTTTAAAAACTTATTTTGGTTGCCTGAGAAGTGTGCACAGTTCTGTATTAAAATAAATATAACGTTGGTTCAGTTGCAGTAAAATCTGATTGGTTCAAACCAAATGATGTTTAGTGTGACGCACACTTGGCTGTGCACTTTGAAACACCTTTCAACTCTTATTGCTAATCATATTACACTAGAGTTCAAAAGTGTGGAATCACTTGGTTATACGGTTTGGGTTGAACAAAGCACATTTTGGTAGTTTATTAGAAGTATGAAGTGTTTTGGGAACAAGAAGAAGTTCAAATGACAAAAAAAAACTATAAAGTGTTAATTTAATAATAAACTGTAACTGTTCATTTATAGCAATTATTGGCATTAAATAATAAATAATTACTATGAATTTGATCAGTAAGTCTTGGTCACCAAATATGAGGCATTCTGGATAAGTTAATTCATGATGTTAAGATAAGATAAGATAATCCTTTATTAATCCCACAGTGGGGAAATTTACAATGTTACAGCAGCACAGAGGAAAGAACAGAAGTGCCTGGACATATACAAATAATAAATAAGATCCATATATACAAAAAATACAGAAAATATAAACAAAATACTAAAATTCTAAATCCAGAAGACTAAGATATAGTCTTATTATAATATATATATGTATATATAATTATGTATACAGTATATGTCGTGAGCATTATTAACGAATGATCTACAGCTCTGTTCCTTTTCTTCATTTTTATAGCTTCCTAAATACATCTGCTTTTTTTATTTTTAAGAAGTCATTGGTTCCAATGACTTCCATTAAAAGTAAAGGAAAAATTTATGGGTTTTCCATCTACTGCAAAGTTATCATTTTGGAGACGCAAGGTTTTGTTCTGTCAGCAGCAATATGCTTTGAAACCTATAGAATATTAGCAGCTTATTAAAAACTGTGACTGCAAGCCTTTAAATGGGGATTCCCAACAGTGGTAAAGATCAAACTATGGGCTTGTGAAAAAAAGTATATCCATAATATTTGAATTTTGTGCAGCATAATCGTGTCCTTGTGTAAACCTTTCTACCGTAAAAAGACCTGTATTCTGCTACCTTCATTGTTAGAGTAAGTTGGAGGGCTGCAGCAGAAGGTTTTATTTGGAAACCTTATTAACGAGCACATTGATCTCTACCACACCGACCTGCTTGTGAACAACCAAACAGTCGTTCTTAGGTACATTTGTGTTTTCTCTGAATTTCAAAGAATTTTTTTAAAGATCTCCTGAACTTCTATCCTTAGTCTCTCTCATTGCACGAAGTGTCGGCCGACACCTGCAAGAACATGGTGAACAGCGAGGGTGCCTGCCATCACTCCCACTCAGTGAGAGAGCAGCTAATTGCCCTCTCCCAGCGGTAGGCCTCACCCCTGCAATGCAGGAGCAGCGCCTATGCCGAGAAAAGCCAGTCAGGAGCCGTATTCCTGTAGGCTTTTCTGTCCCGCTGCCTCTGACAACTAGTTTAATAAAAAAGATCGCTCGTGAAAACTCACCTACTTCCAAGTTCACTGCGCCTACAAAGTTTCCCTAAAATTAAACTACTTTTCCTTTTTATTTCAGGGCAGAGGGGAGGAGGACTTCACGCTGTACCAATTCCAAACTCCTCTGCAGAGCACAGAGTTTGCTGCCATTCTCTCAGTGGCCCGATCACAGGGCTGCAAGATGCTGACAAACCCTCATTGTGTATATAAATATAACATACAGATGTTTCGATTTGCTCAACCTTTAAAATCGATACTTGAAGAGCGGAATGTCTCAATATCTGGAGTGTATTAAATGTACAGTATTTGTAAGCCCGCAGATAAGGTTATATTTCTCTATAATGTAAATCCAGGTAGACGTAGTACAGATGTTCACATTTTGTGAAAGCTCATGTTCTGGCATCAGTATTTGCAGATATGCACATGAAAAATATCAGATATTTACTTCTGCCCACAATTGTCCTTTCCATTAATAATAATAATAACAATAATAATAATAATAGTAATAATAACAATAATAATAACAATAATAATAATAGTTCATTGGTAAAAATACATGATCAGCAAGCAGACAGTTCATTAAATTGATACTAGATAATCTGTGCTACAATTTTGTGAGGTAAATAACTTGAGCCAGGCATGTGAACTGTATTTGAAAGCTGACTAATGTCAACTAATTTTTCATTTAAAAATATAAAATGGTAGTTTGGTCCACTCAAGAGCAAATCATATTATTTATATTGAAACTCTGACCAGCACAAAGCACTATAGATATGTTTTTTTTTTTAGTTTTGTGTGTTTATTTAACCTATACAGTCTAATCTAAAGGGTTAACAAAACTGGTTATTGTCCAGATTGGTGCTTGTGATATCAGTAATTGTGATATGTCTTAACACCTCCTATTTCTTGATTTTCTTTTTGTTTTCATAAATAGCTTCAGCAACAGAACATGTCATTTGATCAGGGGCCCCTGAAATATTGCCTATGAATGTGTGAAATATTAAAAACACAATCCTGAAGAA
Source organism: Semaprochilodus insignis (assembly GCA_034552555.1). Lineage (NCBI taxonomy): Eukaryota > Metazoa > Chordata > Actinopteri > Characiformes > Prochilodontidae > Semaprochilodus > Semaprochilodus insignis. The sequence continues at coordinate 16,756,832 of CM067474.1, read as the reverse complement.
ATGATCTGAGCAAAATGATCTGCACTCAAGGAGCATCTGAGGTCAGTCACAATCTATACAACAATTTTGTGATTGCATACTGCAGCTTTCTGGTGTATCACAATTGCAGTAGTGATGAGGAATTGCGCAGCCCCACTGAAGACTAAACACCACTTGTACTAGAGTTACAGTATACTAGCAGCTCTCTGGCCCTATCTGAGTAGAATGAGGCATGTTCTTCCTCCTGCAATGTGAACAAGTGGGGTTTATCCCAATGTGTGGGAGAAAGTGCCAGCAGGGAACAAGACCCCTGCGGAGGCTGAAGAGCTGGTATGGACCCACTATGTTGTCCTACTGTCAGCAAAAAGGGTGATTTTCAGTTCATCATGAAAGGCCATGATTTTCTGGGGGAGCAGTTCAAAACTTCCTATGAGTAACAGTGTGTGCGTGTGAGAAGGAGCAGCAAGAACCATTATTTGTCACACAGTAAATGAATTCTCAGGCCAAGAAAAGGCGACATTCGCTTGGCAGTAACAAAATTGGACTGCACAGTTATCTACAGAAATGGTGCTTATGCTGGTAATGGTATGGCTTGATACGATCTTTATAACATGCATGTCCTAAACGCAGAGGGCTGTACATCACCACTGAAAGGTCTGGAAACAACGCTCTTATTCAAAACAAGCTCATTTAAATGCTGAATTACTGTATATATTAAGCCAGCATTATTAGCAGGAAGCTCGGCAGCTGTTTAAGAAAGGAAGGAAGCATAGAAGCAAGGGAGTAAGCAATGAAGCAGGAAAGGAAAGGAAGGAAGGAAGGAAGGAAGGAAGGAAGGAAGGAAGAAAGGAAGGAAGGAAGGAAGACAGAAAGAAAGAAAGAAAGAAAGAAAGAAAGAAAGAAAGAAAGAAAGTAAAAAGCATTATCATTAGGAATCCAGGCTAGTGTTTAAAAAAACAAGTGTGCAAGAAAGCAAGAAGGCAAGCAAGATAAAAAGTAAGAAAAAAACCAAAAAAAAAATAATATTATATAAAAAAATATTTTTTTTTCCTGTATCCATAAAGAGGCCCAGAGCTGTAGATGATTCTAAAATGTTTGGGAAAACTGAACAGCACTAATAGTTTACTAACTAACTAACAAATTAGAATAAAACTGTGTGATTTGTAATCTAGAACCTGACAGTACTTTTGGCTGTCTGGTTTATAACATGCAAATCTAAAATGTAGAATGTATTAATAAACACTTTTAATATCACAAGTGACTCCAAACTTTTGGGATGCGTCATATGTCCTTGTTTTTGACTTTGAATAAATCTCTAGCATGCTTTTCCTCCTGATACAGGGAGTTTGTTTGCTTCTGGCCGCAGGTCTCCTCCTGCAGTGAAAACCAGAAGTGAAAGTTGGAGCACAGGTATTGTGTTACCTGTCTGTAGGTGTCCTGGTGATGCTCGTCATTGCGGGAGTCATAGTACTGCTCGATGAAGCCAAAGTACTCCTGCCTCTTCCTCTGCAACGTGCTGGCTCTGCGCTCTGCGTTGGCAGGCAGGTAGCCCTGCAAACACACACACACACACACACACACAGTTACAGAAGGGCAGCTGAGACGCCTTTCCTAATCAATCCACTATCGAACCACATTAGCCTCTGAAATTTCTGCTGCCTGTGCACTGCACCCGCATTCCAGTGAGGTCACCCCCGTCGACTCCCCCAGTCCCACCTCAGTAAAGCACTGCTCAAGCACAACACACAGCACCCACCCCAGTGCTGGATTCAGAGCTGGGTCAGCTGGGCTTTTACACAGTCACAGTAAAGCACTAGTGAGCTACGAAGGCCGACTACTGCTGTGTCCTTGAGTTTTTACAGCATCAGTGGGCTCCACAGTTAAAACCCACAACACAAAAATATGTGCGATGTGAGTTTCAGGAATTCAGGAAGTCTGTAAAGTCACTCGGTTATTGACAAAAGTTATGAATAAAGTGAATGTGAATGAAAACATATGGCAAGACAATATTTACATATAGTACGTGAGAGCTGCATTCAAAAGCATCTTCAAATTGAGCAAGGTCCTTACAAAAGTAATTACATTCATTTATTTCTAGTCTACATGAAACATAAAACAAGTTATATATGCATTAAACATACAGACTATTATTCTGAAAAAATAAGACATAAAACATTATACTTGCATAAAGAAAATAAAAATACAAAGGAAAGAAAAACAAAAAACAACAACACTTAAAATAATGAACTGCCCATCCCAGAGTCCAGACCTGAACATTACTGAAGGTGTCCCAGATTATTTGGATTATGAGAAACAAAAAAAAAAAAAATACAAGCAACTTCTAAGAGTGAACTTTTCAGGAATGGAAAAACATACCAGTAGATTTCCCTGAAAAACTGAAAGCAAGCCACTTAAAAGAATGGAATCAGTAATAAATGCAATGGGTGGACATACTTAATACTGAAAAAAATATTTTATTATATTTAGTGGTCTCTGGCGTTTGCACAGTACTGTAATGTCCTAACATCTGGAATTATTTTTTATATTAATAATTCACTCAATTCCACATACAATAATAACCACATAACATACCATGAAGATTTTTACAGTATTACACAACTGATACTGCATTTACAATTAATTGAAACTTGACAAACATAATAAAACATGTTTTATTAATTATTAGAAGTATTTTATCTGTCTCAGAACTGAATCACCACCCCCTTTAAAAACAGGAGCGATAACAGGTATTGAATTATATACAATTATATAGATTATATATACACAGCCGAAAAAAGGTCTTGTTGTAATTTCTTTTGGTGTCACTTGAAGAGAGGAGACCACTCTGGATATGATGTTAGTTTACTGAGCTCTGGTTCCAGCATGCTGTCCAGAACACAGTCCAGAGAGAAGTCCAGACAAAGTCTAAAACGTAGCCCCGAGCAGTCCCCAGATATACCACTGCTCATAACACTTTCCCAGACTTAGATCCTGTAGTAAATGCCTTAGTGTCATAAAATGCAAGTTCTGTTCCAACAAGCAACTCTGGTAAAGGACCAAGGACAAATGGTCCCTAATAGAAGTCACAAGAAAATATACAACAGTCTTAACATCATCTTTAATATTCTCAGTGATTTTAAAGTCATCTACATGATTTATGACATTGGTATTAATGAAAATATTGAATTCAAACTTCTGACTGGAGAGTTCAACCTTTTGAGTGGGATAAACACTGTATACAGATAACTGCCAATATATCTGGATAACCATGTATTTATAATGTGTAATGTGATTAAGAAAGGAAACTACAAAAACAAAAAGTCTGCAATTCATCCCAGAGCTAGACTTTATCTGGATCCAATTGAAAGAGCAACAGCAGAACCCAAAGGCAGTTAGACAGACATTTAGAGCTCTTCTGTACGCTGCACTGGTCAGCCAGTCAATATCAGTCACCAGTAAAGAGGCAAACCTCCCACCCCTGTTTCTAATTCCACAGCAAGAGGGAGCACAGCAGATGTCTGCGCCCGAAAAAGAAAGTCTCATGATAAAGTAATTGATTGCATGGAAATCTAGAGGCGTGGAAATCCATTTATCACAGGAGACGCTATCCTGCGCACCCATTCTTTTACTCCCTACACTCGGACAAGGTCTACAACAAGATGTATGTGTGCCAAGCAGCGCCATTCAAGGCAGGGGTATGGGTCATTAGCATATGTACATGTAATTAAGTCGAAGTGATAATGTATTATGTCGAGGTTTCAGATCGTTCAAAGCGCTCACACTCTAAGGAAGAATGAGCTGCTGATTAACATTGGTGCAAGGGCTCTGAGGCCTGAGGGGGAATTTAAGGTGAAAGCAAAAAAACAGACAACAGATTTCATTTTCATCACTCAAAGAGAAAGAGAATGGGCAGGGATAGCACAGTAGATCTAAACCTGCTAATGGACACCAACTCTCTTGCAGAGTTTAGATCCAACCCTCATCTATCAAACTTTGTTCTATCATTCAGATAAGGGCCTGACTGATACATCAGTGGGTTGATAAAATCAGGTGATAGTAAGGTAACATGGATTTACTGACATCAAAAACCCTTTTGATGAACTGATTGTGAGAGACCCTGGTATGGTTAATGAGAGTACTGCTAACCATAACTGTCAGTAAAGCACAGTTAATCTGAAATGAATGCATTTTTAAGCTCTTACAATCTGCGTTAATGTCAATTTTGATATCGGTGGGGTGTCAAAGTAGACATACATACATTAGAACACGTATTACTTCTCCAGTGGATCTTTACTGTGGGAGTGCAGCAATCAAAGAGCAGAGCCAGACATATGGCGCCTGTAGGTAACAAAGGGATTTTTGTTTTCTGGATTTAATGAGAGACGGTTTGTCTGGCGTAAAGACATTTTTGTGAATGACATTGGAAGATGGGTTTGAGATCAATAGAGATTTTCTGATATTTACTTACAGATGTGTTACACAATTTAGAACATGGCCCTTTCTGTTTGAACCCAGCCACTGAACAAGCACTGAGCATAATCAATATAACAATTTGGAACGTCCTGAAAAAGAAAAGATGGCAGAAACATTGAAAAACTGTGAAAACAGTCATATCAACAGTCAGTCAAATCCTTAGTCATGTCTCAGCCAGAACTCTGACAGGGCAGGGGTGAAGGTATCACAATCCCGTTCTTGTAGTAGAGCAGAAGGCATACCACAAAACGCAAACTACTCCTCAGCAGTACGAATTAGAAGAAATGAAATTCACAAAGAAGAAAAGAGCCATATGCCATACATGTTCTGAAACAAAGTTTATGCATGATTAATTATGATTAATATCTACCAAAATTAGGGAAAGATCAAAGGGTGTAGAAAGAAAGGACCTGCTCATGATCCAATATATATGAGCTCATTGGCCAAGCATGGTGAATGTTGTCTAATGGCTTGGGCAGGGCTGCTTCTGGAACAAGCTGGCTAATCTTTATTGATGAAGTAACCCGTGATGGTAAGAGCAGGATACTTCCATACCTTATAAAGACCATGTACTGTGTCCATTAATTAGGTCTACTTACATTACAAGTGTACTTGCAGTTCCAATCCAATTAAACAGGACTAACTATCATTTCTTTATAATCAAACATCGTTGGGAGAGTTTCAATTCTAACAATATCCACAACAAGCTCAGAAAAGCTACTGAGATAATACTGTAATGCAATTTATGATGATTATGACAAATATATGCATAGTACCTACATGTAATAAAATGCCCATATCATCACTGTACAAAAAAGCTCCATTTTAATCCTTTTTATTGTTCTGTATCATCTGAATCCAGCAGTCCTTTACATTGTGCAGAAATGCCATACTGAAAGGATCAAAAGAAATACTTTAAAATAATTTGTACATACATGCATTTAAGGTCATGAAAGGTTATGAAGTTACTGTTTTGGAGGTACATGTTTTCTGTGGACAGCAATGAGGGAGACTAATGTCTTACATACATGTAAGTACCTACATGTAATACGTTCCATATGCATGTGATTTGTTTGTTAGTATCTATATATGCAAGTATGATACTCAAAACATTTTTGATTTTTAATTTTAGTCCTAAGCCTAAACTAAGCCCTAATCTTAACTTCAGTAAGTAAAAAGCATGAGCTTTTGGAAGCACTTAACAAAACCAGGACAAAATGTACAAAACACACAAACACGTTTAAGCATCTATCTGTATTCTTGCGATGAACATCCCCTCAATTCAATGGATGGTCACTTCTTGGCGCAGCCTTACAAAGAAACTGCTTCCCATAAAAAGGCTTAAACTCTTTTGTGCGGGACAAAAATCAATAGACAACAATAACAGCACCTTGCTGGCACTAACACACACAATGTGAGGTAAAGTAAAGCAGGGCCGCAGAGTTCTTCTTTTTTTCTTTCTTTTTTTATTTCTTTCTTCTTCTTCTTTTTTTTTTTTAAACAGTTCGGTTGCGGTAGAAGTAAAGGAGCTGGCACTGTTCAGGCCAGGTGCAGAGAAGCAGCAACAACAGGCAGGTAATAAATGCGGCATGTCAGTGGTGAGACAGAGAGAGGACATGCTACACGTTTCCCAGCAGGCCCGGCGGCAGCAGGAGGCCCGGGCGGCAGCTCTGCTCGCGCTGGTCTGATGCGGAAAGTCCCTGCCCGCACTGTGGCTCTGCATCAAGCTCCTCTCCCAGCTGCTCACACACCTCAGGCCATTAGTCAAAGGCGTCAGCGCCATATTAGCGAAATGGAAAACACTATTTAATCACCTGCGCAGGTTTGTCCCTTTATTTATTAAAGCGCAGCAGGCACTGTGCTCGGAGTCTGGGTGGGAGAGGTGCGACAACTAGCTGAGGCAAAGCCCACGGTACATAAATTAAGCGCGCATTTTATTTGTGAAATATACACAGAGAGGGAGATGAGGTTATGCTAAATCACAGATGCTCACGTTTGTAAGTATTAGTCTGGAACAGATGTGCGCATTGGTACACTTCCTTAACAGGAGCATTCCACAGATAGTTCTAAATTACTGCATAACTCAGAGGTTGAGATAGAAACAAAGTCAACTTCCTTTACCTATTAATCTAAATACATCATCTGAGTTTGTGGAAAATGGCTTTGTTTACATCTTACCTGTGAGTGACTCACAATGATCATCAAAAACAATAGCTGCACCTAGAAGGAAGTGTCTGATTGCAATGCTATTGGGGAGGAAGATAAAAGTTTACCAGGAACAATAAATGATGATAAATTTAGACTGATATGGGCAATATTTATTAAGCTACACATACAGAAGTAGTGTCTCTCAGTATGGGGTCAGGCTGCCATGTTCGCTAATGCAACATGCCACATATCTCAGCATGGAGTTGTAGAGGTTCCTAATGGTGTCCTCTGATAATCCATCCCATGCAGCTTGAACATTCTCACACAGCTCTACAGGGGTTAGAGGTGGAGAGACACCTGGCCTTATGAACGTGTAACTTGTGACAACAAACCGTTTATCTTACGGCTGACCACGGTGCCTCCACACACAGTGGTTTGTCTCCTTTAAGCCAAAAGCGGGACTTATGACCCACTGACGATGACCCACTGACATTATGAACCACTCCATGACTGTCTGGCACGACACCGTTGCAGTCTTTGGTGACATTGGTGTGGTGTATGTAGTCCTGCATCATCCAGCCGTCAGCCAATGGTGCAGGCACTAACAGGATGACTCATGGAGGGCATCACTGGTCGCTAAATGTCTGCAACTGCGGCTGTTGGGTCGGGCAGGTACAGCAATACTTGCTTACATCACATGTGGGCCGAGCGTGAAACTTCAATCATTCGCAGGTCTCACGATGTCAAACCTACCCACCAAGTTTCATTACTGTTGGTTGATTCATTCTGGGTGCAACTATTTTTTTCTGATGAGTGTAGTAAAGAGATTAAAGCATACGTTTGTTAGAGAATAGTATCTATTGTCTGCATGGGATCAGTGCCATCTCGTTGTAACTGCTATCCTTAAATTCCTTAGCTCTGTTTTAAAACTTGGTTATAATATAATAAAACATAACACTATAATAAAATGGTCATAATGTAATAAAGGGTTATAATAGCCACACTTAGCAGGCACAGCCATGCACTTAGGCAGGAGAGTCAGCAACAGCTTTGGGGTATAATCTGAGGATATCTAGAACATTCTAATAGAACTGAGGAGGAAAGTGAAGTCTCCTTTATGCTCTGTTCTGGACATAGCATTACTGTTTAGCATAATGGGGGAGACAGATACTCTACCCATTCAAGGTTAATGGAATGTTTACGACAGGTCAGCTGCGGCAGGCAGCGAAAACTTCATCAAGGTTTTTTTTTATTGGGTTCCAACTGTCTCCTACTAAACAAGCGAGCCAACAACTGCTCTTTGAAAAGGGTGGTGGGGTTGGGATCCAGCACAGGGCTTCCATAACGGACTGCAGAACCATCAGTGATTTCCCCTGCCATTGCCAATCTCTCAGCGAAACTCTGTTCTGCCAGCCACTAAATGCTGAACTACAGTAAACAGCCAATTCTTTTTTTTTCCTCTTCCTCTCTGTTCTTTGCCCCCTTCTGAAAATAGGCTTAAGGAATCAATTTCGGGAGTAAATGAAATCTTTATTTTCGAGCAAGAAACTGACAAAACAAAAATGATTTCTACTTAGGGGAGCATTTGGGAAGATTCCTATGGGAGAGTTGGGGGGGGGGGGGTTGGGTGGTGGACGTGCAGTTTGTGTGCAGTCAGCAGGCTGGGCAGAATTGATTGTGCATTAAAAGGACTGTTCAAACGGTGATGGCACACATGCGCAGCCTCTGCTGTCTTCACTGAGCCCCCCATGTCAACCATCGCTCTTGTTAAAGAATGATTTCCAGCTGTTTGAATTCACACCTCACTTACACACATGCACGCACACACTCATACACACTCCCCTTCAGGCTCGTACAAATGAAGTCACATCACAAACCGCACACCTTCACTGTGGGTTCAATAGCATGGATCAATGTGATTTGATTGAGTGGGGCCGCCTTGGGTTGGAGTCAAAATGACATATGAGCTAGCCATAGGCAAATGAAGGTCAGACAGGTGAATTGGATGTCTGTGTGTGTAGCTAGGGAAGTGCGTGTGTAGCTAGGGGTGGGTGTGTGTGTGTGTCCATCCAGAGAGCACACTCTGACACCAAGGGAGGGCCAGAATATCAAATCTCAGCTTCATTGTAGTTGCAGGCTTGGCACTCCATCCATCAGTGTGCCCATCGCAGCATGGCACAGGGCACAGCGCTGTTTGACTGACTGCCATGGGAGAAGCCCCCGGCATCAGTCTGAATCTAAACACACATCTCATGTTAGCACAATCCGATGGGAGCTTTATATCAATTACTTAATGTGCAGTGCACTGTAGAGGAAAAAACAGGCCGAAAATGCTTCTTAAAAGAATCTTTAGTCGGTTGCATCTATAATGATACCATACCGGGTTTCGTAACATGGTCCTGCAGGCTGGCGCTTCAAACAAGACAAGAAATCTATGGCTCAATCGCTGCTGTTGACAGCGCAAATGACTTGTAATACACTCATCGTCAAAAGAGTAATTGCACCCAGAAGGAAGTGTTGGATTGCAACACTATTCAGAAGGAAGATAAAGATTACCAGGAACAATAAATTATCAGAGGGTCTCTTAGTGTGGCATCAGGCCGTCATGTTTGCTAATGCAACATGCCAGGCGTCTCGGCATGGAGTTGTAGAGGTTCCTAATGGTGTGCTGATAATCCATCCCATGCAGCTTGAATATTCTCACACAGTTCCTGCAGATTTTGCGGTAGAGGTGGAGTTGGAGCGACACCACGCATGACAACAAATCATTCACCTTTGTGCTGACGACGGTGCCTCCGCCAGAGAATCGTTGATCATCTCCACCAAGAAAAGCAGGAGTTGTCACTCCATGACAGTCTGGCAAGACACCACTGCAGTTTTTGGCGACTGCGTGCATGTTGTCCTGCATTGTGCAGCCGTCTGCCACTGGTGTTGTGACTAACAGGATGCTTGGTGAATGCCTGCAATCGTGGCTGTCGGGTCAGTCAGGTACAGCGTTAAGGCCCGTCCTTGCTTATGTCACATGTGTGGTCGAGCGCGAAACTTTAATCATTCACTCTCAATCAGTCTCAATCTCAAACCCACTCACCAAGTTTCATTCCTGTCTGTTGAGTCCTTCTGGGTGCCCCTATGTTTTGGATGATGAGTGTATTTCCTAAACTCCTGGCAGAGATGTAAGCATGAGTGAACACAGGTTTCTCCATATATTGTGCATTTATGTTTTTAACTATTCTGAGCAACAAGCACATTTTACATTTACTTTAGTAATTAAAGTGTTGATTGTTATCACTAAATGTATAGTAGTAAATATTAATTCCATATAGAAAAAAGCTGGTGCTTATTTCGACTACCTTGGGCTGCCAGAGGCATGAAACCCAGAGAACAAACTCATGTTAACAGCTGAGCTGAAGAAGCAGCATTCAGAATTGCAGAGGGAGGCCCGTCACAGTACTGCGAGGGGTTAAATTGTCGAATTTGGCTTGTAGACACGGTTTGTAATTGGCTCTTTAACCTAATGCTTAATGTACTTGTCCCTAGTGAGGGAGAACAGGGTTCAATCCCAGGACAGAGAAGCAGTCAGTAGGCTTCTAATACTTTGTGTTTGACGACTAATGCAAATCACGAGTATGAAGTAATCTGATCTGTTCTATCATTGCAGCTTTTAACAACGTGGTTATTGTGGAAATGCAGTTCAATTAAATTCAAAGTGTTACACACTGAATGTGTAATTATTATTATCTATTATAAGACGATAACCATTACTAAAATCCTGATACTAACAACAATTATACTGAGCTACAATTTCAAGAGATAAACAGTGGGGTTATATATATAGTCCATATATGTATACAGCTAAATATAGACCAAATATAGGCCAAATATAATTTGAAGAAGTTGGTTGGTAGATATTCCATGACGGAGATTCTCTTGTATAAAAGTCTTTGAACATCTTTTCTATAAAACACCAAAAGGTGTTCTGCTACTGGAGATTTTGGCTAAGAATGAAAGCTAAACTGAAGCTCAGCCATTGCATTTGTTTCCAAGCTGTTGTAGTCAATATCCATCAAGACCTTCACTCTCCTTGCAACCCTTGAGCACAATAATTGCTGCTTTATTACATTTCCTGGAGGGGCACTCATGAAGGAGACGACTTAACGCCCATCCTGCCTCTTTCTACTAGCCTACACAATGTACAGACCTAGAGATGTAACAGGTGGCCAAACCATCAAAGACCACACACCTGAGAGGGAATTCTCAGGCCAGTGAATATTACATCTCAATCACGTCTTTCTGGTTCTTCTTCTTTTTTTTAATTTTAAGATCACTAAACAATGACTCCAACAATGATATATGACTTCCTGCTCTAATTCAGCCATATATGCAAAAGAAACAAATATGCAGGCTGTCTGAAAGCCATAGTTTTGGGAAAACCTCAAAATTATCAAGCTTTCCTGATCATCCCAAACACAGCAAATCATCCAAGGCATGTTTGGTGTTCTTTAGATTTGCAGTGGAGCCACAAAGCTAATGGAGCTAACAAGTCATTAAAGCTTACAGACTATAAACGTACACATGTACATTTTCCCACATTTGGCCCAAAAGAAATGTTCCATAGCTACAAATACCATGAAGACTGAAAGTGTCAAATCACAGAAGTGAAATCTATTTCAGATTATTTAATAACTTGATACTGTCAAGTGCGTGATAATTTAAAGGGGTTATGCAAATGCTTCTATTATTTGGTAGCTTCAATGGCCTTGTAGCTCTATAGACAAACTGAAGAAGCAAGCTTCAGACACCAAAGACAGCTCAGTTTATCAGCTGCACCATGTTAGAGAAAGGAGGAAAACTGGACAAATAAGATTCTACAGTAAACACTCTCCTCTCTTGTAAACTGCACTTCAAAAACAGCCTCACAAAGCCCGGCTAAACAGTCCCAGAACAGGAGAAACCGAAAACGTGGTGAACGATTTTTGGACATTCGGAAAAGTCACAGTGGATGCGTTTGCAGCTCAGTTTCATTACATAGCCCCTGGTTTACAGATTCAGAGAAAGGAGACACTGACTTTGCGAAGCAGCTACCAAAGCAGCCGTTGGCACTGAGAGGATTTAAAGGTCAGGGAGGCTCCAAGACAGCCGGAGCTCTTCAACAGCGGAGAGAGAAGAAACTGCCCATCTCCCCATGTTCCGCAGATTAGTATTTCACAAACACTGACATCTAGGTAGAATACCAACTGTGCTACAAGAGTACATAAATAAGACACAGTGACTTAGTGAGAGCAAGTCAGGCCAACAGAAGGTCGGTCTGGTCCGCAGAGGATGTGTGAGAGGACTATGGCCTTGCCAATATGAAAACTGCAGCTGTTACTCACATTAAGGAGCTAGAAATTATGATCAACTTATAATAATTCAGCCAATATAAATCAAATAGGGACGCACCTCTGAACTAATTTAGGTTCTCAAGCATCTGTAAGAGTTAATGAACAGACAAATAAATAAGTATATATACTGTGTCTAAATTAATGCATGGCTGCGGACTTACTTTTCTAGGTGGTGTTAGGAGGCTAAAACCTTAAATGGACCTAGTACGCTCCACAGAACCCACTTTTCTCAGATGCCCGAAATACCTCCATGACATTCCAGGCTTTTTCTCTGTAACACGGTGATGACATCTCGTCACATTCCCTGTCTACGGGCAAGCTTGGCATGTCCCCAAACAACACACAGCAACTGTTGAGGCTGGGAGCAGTTTGTTGAGTTTGTAGCCATGTTGAGAAAAAGAAGCTGTCTTCTGCTTGTTATAGGGCAATGTGTAAGCTCTTCCAGAGGGGTGAGCAAGTGAAAATCATTTTACCAGTGTTCCCTCCACTGCTACAAACATAACTGAGAGGCCAGACGTTTATGGAGAATTGCTTCAAACAAGGTGCAAATACAGGATATTTGCAGTTTCTGCTCCTGAACACTGGGCCTGTTCCAACAGGAAGTTTAGGTTCACAACCTGTAAGTCTGCATTCTAATTTATTGTGGATTTGTAATGTATGAAACAAGCTAGGTAGCTACTACTAGTGCTCAAGAAATGTTGGCTACAGCTGTAGGCTTTTCCCTGTTTTTTAAACATTATACAGTGTTCACAAGGAGGTGCATTTATGATTAAGATCGATTCACTGTAGGCTTTTGTGAACTAGCTAGCTAAGTTTCTAGTGCCGCCACATGGGCACCATTTTACCACATGTATTATACTGAGTTCTGCTCACCTGCAGAGAACTGCAAGTCCGCGTAACTGCGAACACACTGGAAACCACCGTACACTGTAATGACTGCATCGCTTTGGAGCAGCAGTTTGGTTTAGAAATCGTCAGCAAATATGCAGTAGTTTTCACTTCAAGTTTTGCACAGTCCTGCTCCAGCCTAGCTTGTGAAGGGCTACCAACTTGTTCTAAGCAACTTTCGGGATCGGACTCTGGCTCAAAACTATACAGCAGAACAGATGCCATTGTAAGAATAGTCACAGTGGAAGTACAGCTTACAGTCTCTCTGCAAACTGCAAGACAGGGTTGGAGCCACTACAGCAGTTGAGCAATCAGAACAGAGTGGGCAGGCTGACCAATCAGAGCACAATGGGTTAATTGGAAGACACCACCTCTGGCTTCTCAATCATGTCTTTCAGAACACATCCCTGACAACACACTTACTTTAAGACACAATCACAAAAAAAAAAAAACTTACCAAATCAAAAATAAAAAAAAATAAGAAAAAAACAATTACAGTACTGCTAAAACAGAAAATCAGAGTTTGACTGAAATGTAATATGTATATATTCTCAAATTTCTTATAAATGAAACAAACACACAAATTCAAATCAAAATCATCAATGGCTATCATATTACATATAAATATTCATAAAATGAAAGCATCAAAGCATGCTTTGCCTTTAAACAATAAGCCACCAGTAACAATAACATAATAAACAATAAGCCCCATAATAAACAATAAGCCCCTTAATACACAGTAAGCCACGTCATGAAGTGTAATCCAAAGTGTGGCCTGATTCGTATGTGGCAAGAACATGTAGAGCATGACAAAACAGACAAGACGGCTTGAGGTATAAATACTGAACAGGTCTACTCACTGAGAGAAGTTTCCATGTGATGGGACGAACTTGCCGTGGAATCCCCGACCAGCTCAACTTCCGCAGCTCCTCTGCAGGGGAGACAAAAAACACACAAGTATCATATCAGTTCATTCAAGTTCTACGTGATTTCCAGGGCTACCCTACAGAATTCTTTTACAGACAGTATAACGTCAGAGAGAAGGTTTCTAAAAGCACTGAAGTTCGCTTTACAAAATGCAAAAGTGAAAACAATTGGGTTATACCACTTTGAACCATAAACTGAAGGAAAATGTTTACTCTGTAAAATCACTAGAATTGGTAATACACCATTTTTATTCAATATTTCACATAGAGCGCTAAATTTAGTTAAACTGAATTCATTTTGTACAGACTGTATACACAATATTTTCAGAAAATATATTGTATTTTAACAGAATTTACTACGATAGTGATACTGAGTCATACTGCCCAGAACTAACTGGTAGTATATGCTTACCTGCACAGTCCAGGAACAATATTAAATGTCTTTAGAACTTCGGATGTGACCTATCGGTAAAGCTTATGTGCAGCTGTTTGTGTGTTCATATTAACATGTTAAAAACAGAACCAAATTTAATATCACATTTCATTTGTTCAATTTTCAACATTTAAAGAGCAGTGAATGCATCCCCTACATTCAGCTTAAATCCATTACGCCCCACCTACTCAGATTAAAGTTAGGAGTGCTTCAGCCTGGACGGTATTTTGAATTTAACAAAAACAGCATGTTTTATTTTAGAAGTGTAAACAGAAGGAAAAAAAATGGTCATATAAAAATAACTCTGTTTTTGGTTCATTAAAAAAAGCACACAAACCTTATACGTGGACCTCCGGGAAAATATAAACAGCAAGAAAAATGTAGGGTGTAAATTTTGTCCATAATTAATGGCATTCTGACTGAGCTTTTGCTTACTGTCAAGAATTTCAAAGCCATTTCTGAAGACAACAGCGAGCATAAAGCCATTTATGAGTATTAGGCTTACAGAAGGACTAACAGCGGGGAAGCCGAATGAAACAGTACATTACCTATGAAGAGCTGAGCTGAATGATTAACAAAAGGCAGCCAATCAACAAAACGTGCACTCACTCAAACCAATTTTATTATAGTAAAAAGCACCGTTACTGTGAATGGAACACTTTCCACCGGCAAGAAGCCACATAGTTCAGAGCGAGGACAAGGAAACACAAGATGGCTCTTAAACAAAAACTTTGTTACGTGTTGACAAGACAAAGTGTGAGACCTGCTTATGACTAAAATGTAAATGCAAGTTGAGGGAATGCAAGCAGGGGCTACTTCATTCATGCCTCATTCATTATTTCCAGTGGCAATTTATTTGCAGAGCCGCCCGAAGGTAGAAACTATTAACAGTCTGCCTGCTCCACAAAAAATTCCTAACAAACTCGGCCTCGATCTTGCAATTCGTATTTGTGTATTGCATTGTCTCACGCGTGCTACAAGAGCAGGACAACTCATTTGGGCTTAAATGAGGAACCACGGACGAACAGCTCTTTGTTTACCAAAAATATATTATGCATTTCTGACTTCATTTTTCTGCTTCTTATTCAGCATACTCAATCAGAACTGGCGCATAAACGTAGCGCCTTGATTAGCTGCACAATACAGTCCATACGTAGACAAAACTGATCAAGACACTGGAAATAGGCTACAAACTGCTTTTCCTGTAAGCCAGACTTATAAAAGTATATGCATTCATATTGAACTATATGGTGCAGTTCCCTCTAAACTCTATGAAAACAGCATTCAACAATTCCATATTCCAACTCCATGGAAGATGGGCTATACCAAAAACTTCCAGACACTGCTGATACGCAAGCTGATAAGTAATCACTACTTGCTTCTTGATCTGATCATAATTAATTGCAGTCATCACACCTTGGAAAAACATGAGATTCCCAAGACTGACCCAGGATAATTTAATGAGTAGTAGCCATGTTGAGCCTGATCCAATTTCAATTCTTTTGTTTTTTTGGTGCGCCATTTAGTTAATAATAGCATAGTTAGCATGCTAGTTAGCAAACAGTAGGGCTGCACGACAGCGATATGAAAAACTACAGGAATTTTCACTACATGACTTGAACAGCTCTATCTGGAAAAACCTAATCATTCAACACCGCATCAACCACAAAAGCAGGTGAGCACTGTGACTGCTCTTCTGAAATTATTTAGAACTTACATTAAAAAAAACACAGATTGACTTACCAGGACTCTACTGAATTCATTTATTACTCACACACACAAACGCACACATAATGTGTGTGTATATATATATATATATAATAAATATAATGAAAACAGAATAATATATATGCACACGCACACACTTTTTTGTTGTTTGTTTTTTTGGAATCCACAATCGGACAGCCCCAACTGAACAGGACAACCGGGGTTCATTGTTAAAGTTAATTGTTTAAGATATCAAGAGAACTTTTGCAATTGTTGGAGGAGCCTTAAAATCAATCGGCCTCAAAATCATCCCGGTTATCCTGTAGTGTGGGCCAGTCATAAGCTGTGGAATCTCTGAAGCGATTAAAGGGTACCAATAATTCTGCTATTTGAATCAGATTAGGGGACAGTAACTTGACCAAGACACAGGACATCCCTGAGAATAACCTGAATAAAGGCTGATAACTTACTCTTTTCAGTGAACTTGGCTCTTAATATGCTAATTTTTTCAGGTTCCCTGTTTAAATTCCTTTTTATATTTTATTCTATTTCATTTGTTTTTTAATAAAGTGTTTATCTTTTATTATCTTTCTCCTTCAGTTTCTTCCATTTATGAAAAGTACTCTGATTTGCCTTTGTTTATAAAATGTGCTATATTAAGTAAACCTGACTTGGCTTGATGATCTAAAATCACAAAAGTAACATTGTACAGCACTAGATGTGTTGGGAAATATGCTTTGGTACATAAATCACAGCTACTGTTCATTCATTGCAACTGTAACGTAAAGCTTTAAAAAAGGATTTTAAACAGGAACTTGTTTTCTCTGTACTGATACTGAAAACACTGAAGCATGAATGGCACTGCACACTGATCCAAGTTTAGTGAACCATTACACCCATACTGAAGACAGAGAATGATGGTTCTGTCAAACGTTCTGAAAGCGTAATCCATTTTTCTCATTACCAGCTATTCAAGTGTCGTTGAGTTGCAGGCTTAATCTCTCCACCGGACCTCTGTACGGCCTCTCTGAGAGGAAACTGAATGACGTCCATGAGTCCCAGCCTTTAGGTTCAGTTTGAGTTTATTTAAGTGTAATTATGTTTGTTTGCCTGCACAACAGCGTGGGATTCATTATAAGATGTGAGCCTGACAAAGACAATGAGTTCTGAGGGATAGAAAACAAAAGCCACCCATAGATAAAAGAGATGTAACATGTAAATCTATGGCTGAAACACAGTAGTGCAATAGGTCAACAATGGTGACAAATATGATACGATTACCAGTTCTGAGCTATTACCTAAAATCAGAAATGAAGAAATATCTATTTACACATCATTATACTTTTTAAATGCAAATAAAAAAGCAGAAACTCAAAATCTTAAACTATTTTTTTTTGTATGGAACCGTATGGAACTTATATCAGTTAGGTTAGATAAGTGCTGAGTACTCTTCATTTAGGATTTGTCTTCAGTGGGGAGGTAGGATAATGCCAGTCGCAGGATGGCTAATATTTATGAGCAATTCACATGGGATAAGATTAAATCGGTATAGCTGACACAGGTGGGAGCTGCTACTTGATTAACGCACTGCCATTACTCCCGGAAAGAGCAGGAAATTAATTTAATTTTGCCATCACTTCACTCCCCTTAACCATTTAACTAGATGTCTTATATCAATGCACTGTCATTAACTTGGCAATTCACAGCTAACAGTTAACATGCATAAACTCTGCATAAAATCGAACCTGTTTCTGTAATTTTATCTCAAGTTCTGAGCTGTACAACTGAGGTTGGACAGTAGATATCAGCTTTATTTAAGCCTCAGAGAACACAAGTAAATACTCCTTCGAGTGCCTTCTTTTCATGACTTGACTTCTGCAATGCGCTATTCACTGGACTTTGTACAGCTCACACAAATACAAGTTGTGCAAAATGTAGAAGCGAGAATATGAACACAAACTAGAAGACATCATATTAAACCAGTTTTAGCATCACTCCACCGGCCTCCACTGTTTCCTTTAGAGTTAACTATTAAAGTTTACTACTAGTTTTCAAATCTCCTGATGGATTAGCGCCTTCATACAGTCCAGAATGCTGATAGGTCATGTTCCAAGCCATGTTTTAAGATCATCCAGTGAGACAGGGTTCTTTTTTTGTGCACCAAAGATACAGAAAACTAAACATTATCATAAATAGATAAATCATTAAATTCTTTGTCAATGCTTTAAAAAAACTGATTAAAAACATCTCTTTACGTCAGTGTTTAACCCGTTTTTATTGTTCTTCTAGTTTTTATTGAAGTTATTAAATAAATTATTCTTACTTTCTTGTTTTATACATTTATTAATGCATTATTAGATATTTACACTTTTAGCTTGTCAATTTCATATATATTTTTTTCATTTTACTGCTCTAATTTGATGCATTTTATATAGAATATTTACAATATTTCCCTGTTGTTTCACATTGTATTGTACCACTTTGTATAAGCACCTTTAGTCGCATTTTCATGTACGAAAGATGCTATATAAACCAAGATTATAGATGTGATTGTTCACACTTACAAAATTATTTTTTCCACAGAATGTGACGGCATTTCTACCAGCATATCGATTTGCACAGGATAATAATAATGTGGCGTTGTTAGCATGTTTCATTTGGACAAAATCACGGAAACACCTGAGTAAATTACACTTACCACACATTCCTGTGTAACTAATTCTGCCTGAATAGTGCTTCAGTATCAGCGCTTTGTATCAGCAGATACTTGAGGCATCCCTATATTAAAGGTAATATTAAATCAAACAATAAGCTCCCAGTAAATATTAGTGCTTTATCAGCAACCTTTTTTGCTGAAACTGCTAAAGCTCCGTAACCTTAAAATTTCCCGGCTGAAACAGAAACACATGCCAGCTATTAGCCTTCACAATGCCTTGTGACTTCAAGATGATTTCTTTCCTGTTTGTTAGCCAGCATTGACATTACATATCTCTGATACATTTAGGATCTTGCCAAACCAATGACAAGTGGTTTTAAAGTGGTATGATTACGTTGTGCATGATTCATATTTAATCTGATTTAGGAGTATTTCATAGCTTATGAAATAACAATAATATGTGATTTGTATGAGACCAAGACGCTAAATCCATCATTAACAAACACGCAAAGTTTCTTAAAAACCTATTAGCTGCAGATACCGATAAAAACATCAGCCGCTTTCATCAGTAAAGCAATATATCAATTCAGCTCTATAAAATCCTATTCCCACCCTAAATAATACCTCTCTCCAGCTCTCTGATAGTCTTAATGTTACACTAGCGAGATCTCAGGCAGCGCCCCCCCTTTGTGGCGAGAGGCCAGGGACACAGCAGCCGCGTCTCATCATGCAGGTAAGCAACGAGTGCATGAGCAAGGATGGTGGTGGAGAAGTGACACGGCGAAGGCCAGCTTTAATGAGCAGCTCCGCGGCAGAACTTTATAGGAAAAGCACTCAATTCATTAAACACGAAGCCACTCAAGGGTGCCTCTCCTCGGTTCGCACCTTTGAACCCTCATTTGCGCTGTCAGGTACAGAAATTAGCCAATGAATCTTCTGCCCTAGCGCTTAATTAAACTATCTGTTATATTTCCTCTACATGGCATTAATCTCACAGTAGGCTTGGACGAAGACGCGCACGTTCCTTCTCTTTCTCCCTTTGTCTCTGTCTCTCCCCCGGGAGCCGACGACCTCGAAAGCGGCCTTGCTCGCCCGGGCCGGATGGACGCGGCCGAAAAGCATCTGGGTCTGGAACAAGAGCATCTGTCTGGTAGCTGCACACCACACGCATAGTAGTGGGAAACGGCAGTGAGCGGAATTACGTGCCAGCCGTCAGCATTTCAAAAAGCCCTCAAATATTCAAAAGTTCACATCTGCATTTGCTTAAACACGGCAAATACAAGACTCTGACTGAACTAATGCTAAAACTGAAACGCTATGATTATGCACTGTGTAACTCATATTCAGGCTGATTAAATTATCACACGTTTCTGCAGTAAAGTCCCAAAAGCAAAGATACCAATTCTAAATTGGCAATATCTAAATAGATACTATGCTTATTTTTAAGAATTTTTTTTTTTTTATGGGCGAAAAAAAAAAGAAAACAGAAATACTTCCTGTCAAAACAGGTAAAAACATCCCTTCAGTGTTTAACCATTTTTTATTGTTTCTCTAGTTTTTGTATTGGAATTATTAAACAAATTATTTTTACTTTCTTGTTTGTTGACATATTTTGATTTATATATTACACCCATACTGAATATTAATATATTTATTAATGCATTTATTACACATTTATACTAGCTTGTCAATTTCATTTTATTGCTCTAAATTGTCGCATTTTCTACAGAATATTAATTTTTTTTAATTAACCTTTTTCTTCTGTTTTGATTCCTTGTTGTTTCACTTTGTATTGTAAAGCGCTTTCAGCTGCATTTTCATGTATGAAAGATTATAGATGTGATTCAAACATTATGATGCACTTTGTAACTCATATTCAGGCTGATTTGACAGTATTCCATAGCTTAAATTATCAGATGTTTCTGCAGTGAAGTCCCAAAAGCAAAGATACCAAGTTCTAAATAAATACTACTCTTATTTTTAAGAAAATTATTTTTTATTGGCAAGAAAAAAAAACAGGAAAAAAAAGTGTTTTAGCAAAGGCCCTGACCAAATTACACACTTGATTAATGCTTCTTATCTCATTTCCAAGAATACATGCAATTCCAATAAAGTAATTGTCTCGTAGACTAAAAATATGAAAGCTGTTGGAATTATGAGGAACTACACCTACAGAGAGCAGAAACATCAGGACAAAATCAGAACGCTGCAGAATAAATAAAAACCTGACTGATGGTAATAAAACATGTCCACCAGCTGCAGAGCATGTTAGGCATGCCATGCTTGTAGTATGTAGCTTCACAAATCTCATGCATTCTTTATAAAGGGGAAAAAGACTCCTGTTGAGCTACACCAGTCAGATTAGAACACGCCTCTGCGTCTTTGTCTTCACATTAAGACTAAGTTGTAATGCTGTAAAGCGTTCCTCCATATTTGCCTGACATCTCTTCAGGGTGAATAAACTACAAACGCTGATGTGAATTGAACTACACAGAATGAGGGTGAAAGTGACGCTTCAGTCTCTAACTCACAGAGACTACAGAAATCGAATACAACTACAAAGAGACTACAAAATCTTGCCACATCCACATGACTTCCAAGACAATGTCTTTGGCAATAACACTCAGCGAAATTCAGAATTAGAACTATTGCTTGAAAATAGCTTCTGGAGAGATGGGCTGAGCCGGGTGGCGGAGTGAGGGACAGAAAGATTGCGGAAGGGGGGGAAACGCACCCACTTTGTCAGAAGACTGGAGAGCTGTCAGTCAAAGGCACTGTAGTGCAACAGCGACCCGAGTGTAAACGAAACAGTTGCCAGGCCAAAGCCGTGCAGTATTCAGACGCTACTAACTTATCCAGAAAGAAAAGGGAAATGAACAAACAAGCAAACAAACAAACAAATAATAAATATGATCCATCAATAAATCAAAAGGCTGCCTCCCATCTGCTAGTACACTACATTCAGAGACAGTCAATTCTGAAACCAAGAAATGGACACACAAATTCCATAACTATAAAGCCATATCTTAACAAAACCTTCACATCAAGTCCAATCTGCTTCCTATGTAAAAGCAGAGGATGCAGGAAGAAGCCGCGTTGGGGTTCACAAAGCAGTAACGGCTACAAAGCTATAATCATTTTCAGTGTGACTCAAAGATGCAGACCCTGGATAACGACCCATTCACCTACAATTCAAGAAATAGCATGACCATACAAACCATCTGACCATCCGACTATCACAGTGAGCGAACAGATTACAGGAGTTACCAGGAGCTCTAATATCAAATACAGCATTACAGTTCACAGTCAGGTGAAAGCCTTATTCAAAAACATATTCAATCATCTGGACATATGACCGTCATACCATAGCGTAATACTGAGCGATGGAGGTAATATGACTAAACAGAAAATACTGAAGAAATGTCTTTGTATGTAAATGTAATTAATAGAAATGTAATTTTCTCATGACCTTTATCTACAGACAATGTTTTAAAGAATAAGATATAATGATGTGACCAGAACTAATAGATACATAATATGGATATTATTCTTGGGTATTATACAGGTACATGTTCAGTCATTAAATATTATGTATTATAAGTAATATATAATATTTAATGACTTAACAGCACATATTCAGATATACAGAATACGTATCTGTAAAATACCCAAAAACAAAATCCTAATGTTAATCCATATTTTTCCAATTTTATTATTATTTTTTTTTTGGCAATAGTACTATTGGAGATGGCTTTAAAACACATATGAGGTCTTTAACCAAAAAAAAAAAAAAAAAAAAAACTCAGCATCCTGGCCAATCACAGCTCCAGTTGAGTTTCTGTGAGCGCTTTGATAAATCAGGATGTTCCTGTAACCCAGCAAACCCAATTATTCTGGTCTCTACTTATTCCCTCACTCAGCTCATCTACTGTGTTGTTCTATAATACTGATTCACAAACACAGAACTGCAATGCAGATCTTTTACTACATCATGTAGCCCTAGCAACATGTCAGCTATTCAGAAAAACATCCTACACCACGCTGTCATATGAACGAAGCAAGGCCAAGCATGTCAGCCTGTTAACTCAGGTGCAGGCTAAAAAGCCCACATCACAAGGAAAGGAGCCTTTCATATTTCATATTAGTTCAACGGTGCCATGCGGAGTTGTAAAAGTTTTAGGTTGGCTCTAAACCTTGTGAAGGAGTTCGTTGACGGCGCAGTTAAGTCAAATAAAGGACAAAGTGACACGCGGCGCACTCGTAAACTAATGGGAGCCTTGTAAAAAGATACTTCTCTGTATTAGCTGATGCTGCTCAGGAGGATGAAATATAGTCCAGGTGGCTGGGGAGCATACAGTAGGACCCTGTCACTTCCTCGCGGCACTCAGACTAACTGCACTGCCTCCTTTAATTGATTGCATTATAAATTTGCCTACTTTTTCACATCGCTTGCGTCATTATCCGGATACAACACTCAAAGCCCCGCGACATTTTTTATATATATATAACTAAATAAAAAAATGACTTTTTTCGCTCCGCAGACTTTTTTTCCCCCCTTCACTTCGGGCCCAGCGGAGAACAGTTGTCGAGTTTAATTTGTGACCGATGCAAAACGAGAGCACGGTGATGAAATTTCAGTTCCTTTTGAGCTGGTTCACTTGAAGTTGAACTGCGTACGTTCGGTTAGTCCAGCCATATGAGACAGCAAATCTGCATGGCATTAAAGTTATCTCATGAGTCATACACCAACAGCTTAACACATCTATTCAGAGGAGTCTCTGCTGCTGGGCCACAATTACAGTGCACTGAGAGAAACGAATAGAGCTCCACCACAACAGACTGTGTACATTCATAGAGGCATGGAGATTCTTATTAAAAGCTGCACGGGCGAGATTTCGGCACTTAAACACCATTATGAGATCGGTGTATAGATTAAGTGAGAATGAAAATAACTTAAGCGCTCCCTCGTGCAATATAAAAATAAACACCCTTAAAAACACCACAGTGTTATTGCGTAGATGGTCACTGAAGAGCATTTGTAAGAAACCGGATACAGAGTACAAACCACATGGTGTGTGGGCAGCTTTCCTACTCTTGCTCTTGCATCTTAAGGGAAACCATGCCCATTCAAAACACTGCAGTCTCAGAAGACGATCTGCAAACAATCCCCAAAATACTGCAATCCAAATCTCAGCCAAACGCCCTTACATTCAACATTTCTATTAGCTTGTCTGATTAGTTAGCGTTACATATCTGTTCTCCAACCAAGACTACATAATCCTTTTGGTCAAGAATTTGCACACTATATGCAAATGACCTCTTGTCTGAATGGCTGCCCTGTAACAAAAATCAAGGCTATAACATCAGGGTGAATTGGCAGAGCTAAACTGCTGTAGGCGGATACATGCAAATATGTTGGATTTCATGACATCAAATACAATGAATTCAAAATGGGCTGTTTGGCAGCTTAGTTGGGTTTTTTTTAAGCAACAGTATTTACTCCTGATGATCCATGGGCTAACACATGATATTATTAGTTAGGGTTCCCCACCTGCTGAAGGCACATAAAAGCCAAATTAGCTAGCAACAATAGCTGAGCTGCCATTTACTTCAGTTTCTCTTAAAGACTTTAGGTTGCTGCTTCTTCACTGTAAATGTAACACTTGTATGATCTAAAATGGACTAAGTATGCTAACTAGCCAGTTAAGGCTAGCAGGTTTTGCTTAAAAGCTACCTTAAGTGGAATATGCCAAAACCAAGTGAAATATGCTGTAACTCAAATCAAAGTTTGCGCCAACCCTCACATCCCCATCAACGTGGCTCTTTAATCAACCCACGTCTTCTTCACCTCATGTAAGTAGTATTGTGTACACACACACACACACACACACACACACACACATATATATATACACACACACACACACACACACACACACAGTAGTATTGTGTATATATACACTGTGTGCGTGTATATTTTTTAAGCATGCACAAAAAGTTGTGAACCCAAATGAAGAAAAACAGTTTAACACTCTAACTTTACAGCTCAATGTTACAGTCTGTTAACATGTTTTCAGCAATCACTTTACCATGTATAATCATTTTAGAAATTCTAAATGTACTTTACACCATCTGTAAAAATTAGCAAGCAAAACAGACAAAATGTGACACTAACACACAAATGTTAATCCATTCACAAATTCTGTTATAACAGTAGTATTCTAATTATGAAGTGGTCCCAAACTGTTTGCAGTCTCACAGGTATGTTCGGCAGCACTTGCAACAATAAAGCAAAATGACACTCTTCCGCACATTCCTTCATCCGTGACTTTTTCATCCTGCTACCGCCACATGAAAGCTGGGTAATGATTTCAGTTCCGCGTGAGCTATACAGCAAGCTTGCCCAGGATGCTGTCAATTAAGCTGTTCGCTAACCACGTCTACTCAGTTCTCAGACAAGTCTGACCGGACGTTTTAAGCCGTGCTTTATTATATTTACTCTCAGTATAATTATTACTTATTACATTTTTCATTCAGGCTGAGCTGGGTGTTTAATACAGCACTCACACAAACATTAGGTTTAGTGTCATACAAACATTAATACCCCAGGACTCTACATTATGAGTAGGGGTCACCCTTCGTTTTGAGAGCCCGGTTATTTTTGAGAGATTAATTGTGAAACTTCTTTGAAACACTGGTGAACCAAACACAGGCATGCAGCACGGACCTACAAGACGAGCAGCAACGAGCATCGCTCTTCTCAAACAAAGTCGCATCAAGGTCATAGAGAATACAGCATGGGGCGGTTCACACACTCCGCTCCAGTACAGTCCTCTCCATCTCTCAGCCAGCTACACACACAGCGTGCATACA
The DNA here is from genome assembly GCA_034552555.1 of Semaprochilodus insignis. Taxonomy (NCBI): domain Eukaryota; kingdom Metazoa; phylum Chordata; class Actinopteri; order Characiformes; family Prochilodontidae; genus Semaprochilodus; species Semaprochilodus insignis. The sequence continues at coordinate 16,731,368 of CM067474.1, read as the reverse complement.
GAGTAACCCACTGCGCTAGAGCCCCCTGACCATCCAGCTCATACATATGCAATCCTATTAAACTCCAAACTGCTCGAGTTACAGTAGGAAAAATTACAGGGCTAGTAACAGTGCACTTTGGAGGTTCCTGCAATACTTTACATTATGGCTACACAACATTTCATATGTTAATTGTTATCATGATATTCGCCTTTACAACACCGATCTCACAGAAGGATGTGACTTGCAAACGTGGCTCTAACCAATCGCAGTTGTGTTTGTTACTGCGAGTATCCTGACAGTTCCAGATGAGTGTTTTTGTGGGTGTTTTGATGAATTGAGGTATCCGTCTAATCCAGGAGTGTCCAATCTTCACAAAGGGCTGGTGTGGCTGTGGGTTTTCATTCCAAACAAGCCGGAGCAAACCTGATTCCACTTGTTTAATCAGTCTGTCTCAGTCTCCAAGAACTGATCAGGTGTTCTCCTGTACTGCTGAAATGAAAACCCGCAGCCACACCAGAACTTCACAGATAAGAGATAGGACACCCCTGCTCTAATCCAACAAAAGTTAACTCAAACATTCCTCTGAAACAGGCCTTTGGAATACCAATATGCAATCAATATGCAAATGAACCCCTAACAAATAGCAGTTTTAGGCCCCTCTATGGCAGATTTTTTTCCACCGCTTTTCCCCCCAAATAATACTAATCCTTAATCGCATAAGGGGACATTAAATATTGAATATCTTCATTTTTGATTACTCTATTGAACATTATCTTGAATATTTGAATATTCTATAAAAAAATCTCTATACTCCTATCGTTACTTTTATTATTACTATTATTAATAAATCACTTCTAGAATAAAATAATATACATATACTTCTTAATTTTTATTAAACTTAATTAAAAATACAACAACACAGTAATGAGAAAATACTTCATCTCTGACACATCATTATTTTCAGAGCAAGTTAAAATGCTAAACCGGGGATCCTGTCCGATCTGGAAACCCTGAGCAGGTTGCAAGCACAGTTGCGAGCCGTGAGCTGTGCAGGAAATCAGAGGAAACATCACAGACATGAATCACAGAAATGAAAACAATTTTCCCATCAACTCTTGTCAGTGAAGGAGAGCTATCCTACAAATTTTCCCACAGCTAGCTAGACATAGCTACGAGCAATATGGAGCAGTAGGAAACTCATTTGGACTGCCCCTGGAGTTAAAACAGATTGTCGGGTCAAACTGCGAGTCTTGCAAGCTGTGCCAAATCGTGATCTCCACCGTGGCAACAAGCAAACTAGCATTAGCTTGATAAACAAACATCCATTAACTCAAATTTATCCAAGTTCACAAAACTGAAAGCAGATCAGAGATACAAAGAGCTTTTTCATTTTCAAAGATTTTAATAATCAAAAATGATCAAATATTATAGAAACATGCTGCATGTTTGCCCTTATCGTGCCACACCAATGATTTACCAATGTGTTTCTGACATGCTGCAAGAACATCACAACTCCAACATGCAGCAATATAATCGCTATTCTGTTGGAAACAGAAAGAACACTGAAATCAGTGCTGCTCTGTTACACTACAGGTTTATTCCTCAGCCTTATTTGGAGACAGCCTGATAATATTAATCAGTCTTGAGTGGAAATACAGGAACTGACAGCCAGGCAGACACGGCTCTTTCCAGGAAAATGCCGCCTACCGGAACATTTTCAATAGGGCGCTTGTTCGTTTAATTCCATACGAAACAAAGAAACCTTTGCAACTGCTATTTCCTCAAAGGCAGCTGAATCTCATCAAATTTAATCAGACTGTCATTCATGATGCTTTGATGCTGTCTATTAGCAGCCAAATCGCAGGCATGGTAAGCCTATAATACACTAAATTGCTGTGTAACAGGATTGTCAGCAGTGCATAAGAAGCAAGTAGGGAGTGACTTCAGCAGAAAGAGCAACAGTGCAAAAGAGTGAGAGAAAGAGAGAGGGAAAGAGGGAGGGAGGGAGAGAAAGAGAGAGAATGAGAGAGGGAGAGATTGAGAGAACAAACAGAGAAGGAAAGTAAAAGAGGTAGAGACTGAGAAAATGATGGCGGTTAGATACAGAAGATGCGAGTGGGGTTCAAAACCCCCAGTGGAGGACAGGGCATCACCATGGCAACGGCATACACCGCAGCAGAGTAATTGCTTCATGTGATTCCGAATCTCACTCCCTGAAAGTAAAAAGGGTGAGTGCTGACCTTCCGACTGGATTCGGCTCCGAATCCAAAAACTCCTGCCGCCACCGCGCAAGACGCTCATTAAAACCAGAACAGAGGAACGGCACGCAAAAAAAGACCCGACTGCCGCTAGGATCAGGTCAAACGCATCTCTCACACACACACACACACACACACACACGCACAAACAGACACACAGACTTCCGAAAAACACCATAACCCCGCCTTCTCTGAGTAAGGCCACATATGACAAATAGCCTTTCACTGTCTGTGCTGGGGTCATTTTTGAAAGGTCAAAGACTATCAGATTAAAGGTAGATAAACACACATACACACACTTATGGAGACGGAAATAACCTATCAGTGCCTCTCTGACACAGTACAACCCTCAGATCAAGATACTAGCCTACACAAGCTCTTCATTACTCTGCAGTCCTTCTTGTAGGTTTTGATGTAAAGCACTGACCCTTGCACGTAATCTCACTCATGTTTAGCTGGCTCATATGCTGCACATGCTCCTGTTCACACTTCATTTACATAGTATACAACTAGCTACAGAAATGACAATGCCATGTGAATCCATCAAATGCAGATGCAAATTGTCACATCCGGTGGGTATGGAGGCACATGAAGAGGCATTTTACTGGGCCTGGCACAAATCAAGCAACCTCAAGTGTACAGTGCCGAAAAGCATTGAAACTTGTGTTTGGATTTACATGGCAAATTAGAATGATCGACTGCAAACTAGGGATGTGTATGGGGTGATTTAAAAACTGTATGGTATTTCACTCACTGTTCAAGGTGCAAATATTCAAATATGAAAATATCCATTCAAGTATTTATCGCAATGCTGCAGGTAATGTTGACTACTTCTCAGCCATACAGTGCACAAAAAATGTGCTGGCATTTCTGATGAGTAGCTGTCAGTATTTCTGTTTACACATCTAAAAAAGCCTGTGTTTGTGTCACATCCAGTCAAGGAAGCACTTTTTAAATAAAAAAAAGTATTGTTTCTTTCGTTATCTTGCTATCTGTCATCTTTATCAAGCATTTTATGTCAGCACTGTACAGCCCTAGTATTGGAGCATTCAGAACACAGTATTCAGACAACTATTTGGTATTCACTGTGTTTCATGGAGAAAACAAACCAGCTAACAACTCAGTAAACTGCTGAGTTTATTTCAGGACTAACTAACTAGTTTTGAAAATCACTATTAATGACACTTTGCTACTGTAAAACACAGGGACCTGAACGTGAGCCTGTTGTAATGTACATATGGTAAAGGATGTGATGTTCTGACAATGAATTTTCACCGACTAGCCCAACTACGCTAGCTAGGTCCAGTAATTTTAGCTAAGTAGCATGTAGTCACATTATCCACTGAGAAGAGTCGTACATTTTTTAGCTCAAGTTTTCTGTATAGATTTTCTTTTTCATTAATTACATGGACACTCACATCAAAATGACTCGGTATGCACATCCCTAAATTTAAGTAGGCAATCAAACCTTATACAGAGATAGTATATCTGTGTAAATACATTACAAACTGCTCAGATTTGTTTTTATTTTATTTGAGGCATCTGGCAAAGGTGAGTTTGTGGAGTAGAACTGAAAGAGATGTGAAACATCCATTTGTGTATTCTTACTGGGATACGTCTCATTACGGGAAGACAAGGAAAATATACAGGCTAACAGTTCTGTGAAACGCAACGGCTTTGTAACTGCACGGGCATAAATTCTATATTTCACTACTCCAAAATAATACCTCGCCAAGGACCTGACAGCCTGCTAAACTCGACTAGCTAGGTCTAGAAACAATGAATATGTATTTGTCTGACTAAACCTTGTGCAGAAGACCACAAATGCCTTATCAGCACCCAACGTGACACTGGTTACCTCTGTAGCTTATCTGAATATACAGCCATTGTGAAGTTACTTGCAAGAACCTGGTGATACGATATGTATTACGATACAGGGGCCACAGTTCAATATACTGAGACATACTACGATACTGCAAGCAAGCTGATCACTATGTCCTAAACCTAATTTTAGGAAAACTGTCACATCATAAAAACACACCACCATATGCAGAGATTGATCATTAATGCTAATGTTAGTGCTGCGCCTTTGCACTGCTTCCTTATGTTGGACTGGAAGAGACAAATGACTGAAGACATTACCACAGTATCTAGCAGTGCTACCTAACAGAAAAAGAATCCCCATCTGCCATTAATCTTTGCATGTAAACTATTAATCATATTTTTTTTTTGGAGAAATGATACAGTATCACAAAACATAACATGTATTGATATTATGTGACACCCCGTTGTCCCCCCATGTTACTCATCTCACACAAACACCTGCCCATGTTCCTCGGCTGTTTCTGAATAATAAGCGTGAGAAGCCTAATGATTGCTTGTCTGTGCAGGGATTGAACTCTGCTCTCCCACACAGCAGACAAGTAAACTAACCACTCTATCCTAAACTACAAGCTTGTAAAGAAGCGAGCTGTTAAGGTTATGCTGACTGCTTCTTAGCTTTTCCATGCACAAGAAAAAAGTGCTTGCAAATCTGATACAAGGAACTGTAAGTATTTCTGTTTATGCATGTGCTTGCATTATACCCAGCCAGCCAGCCAAAGACACATTACTGTAATCAATATTTACTGCTTCTGATATCGTCATTGTGATATTCATTATCGAGCATCACATTTTATGTCAATACTGTACAGCCCAGGTATTCAGATATTCAGAATTCACAACACTGAAATGTCTATACATTATTGTTCTGTATTCACTGTGTTTCATGGAGGAAATAAACCAGCTAATTTGGTACATTGCTGACTTTGTTTCAACAGGAATGTAAATGTAATAGTTGTATATAATACTTTGGCATTACAAAACAAACTTATATGAAACAGGGAGAAGACATTTTCTATGGCATGTCAGTATATTGTCCACTAAGAGTACAGTTTTTCCTTTTTTAAAGTAGATTTTTTCTTTCTTTCATTAATCTTATGGACACTGGAATATCAAAAGAATAGTCAGTATGCACATCCATAAATTCCTGTACACAAACCTTTCACAGAGAGCTTTATTCTGATTAAATACATTATAAACTGTTCAGAGAATGCTTTGATTTGAGGTACTTGACCACAGGTCAGTTTGTGAAGTAGCACTAAACGAGATGTGATTAGCAAATTCAACAAAAGCCTCATTTCATAAATGCTACTTAGACCTTAATGCTAAGAGTCTGAGGATAATAGTTAATGTGTAAAAAAAAAAATAATAATAATAATTAACAAATAAATAAATATATATTATATATATAATATATATAATTCCCCAACATTCATTTCCAGTACAAAACCGGTCTCTACATTTTATGGAGGACAGGCTTCAATTTATTTGGCTCAAATCCTCCTGCTATTATTACACCCAAATCAAAGCTCTTGAGATCAGCTGTGCAGATCAACAACATAAGAGTACTTTGGCGGTTATACAAGAGCGGTGCTTCACACCTGTAACACTGTGTCCTTGAGTATACGCAGTCTAAAAAGATGAAACACGGCTCAAGTTAACCAGGTGGAATAAATAATCAGCATGAAGAATGTAGTTTAAACAGGTTTTTAAAAAGGTGCCACTAACGGGGCCACAGAACGGAAACCTGTATTTACATCGTCCTACTTGAATAATGAGAGTTCAGTGCACAGAAATGACACACTGCTGACTCCTCCTTCAAATACAAAAGAGATTTTAAAAAAATGAGCCGTTTCCAAAATCTTAAACTGTTACATAACAGACCTGGCTGCATCCGAAATGACGCCCTAAAATTTACATACACCAGCTCAGGTTCCCGCCCATAACATAACAACAACAATGGAGCAGCAGCAACAGCGGATTATACTGGCAGAAATCTACCTTTCCAGGCTGTTTCCATTTCATCCGCCAGCGTGCACTGATGATGATCATCTTCAGACTAGACTCAAGTTGACTTCTTATTCGTCTGCTTCATAATCGAATGTTCCATTCCACCTTAAACGCTACAGCTTGTTTGGGCACCACCAGACAGTGCAGAAATCTACCTTTCCATGCCGTGAAGGGAATGTCGGCACTTCTCATATCCTGTTCAAGGGATCCTCAACATGCATGGATGGCGACACTGAAGCTTCTATTTGCCATCTTCTTGAGTCGCGCTACCATTTAAGGTGGAACAGAAAATTTGCAAAACTCGCTGTCACACAGGAAGCCAACTTGATTACCCACATCTTAATCAAGATCCTGGACAACTTTACTACAGACATGTTAGTTTGCTCCACACAGTTCACTCCAAGCAGTTTCTCATACCGTGCACAATATCAAGGCTGTGAGCAAGGAAGAGATGGGAAGAATTCCGGAAATCATCCTTAACTACTACCACAACCCAAACAACAGCCTGTCAGATCATCTTAACATGAAAGTTTCATGGTGAGTAACAACTGCACATTTACTTGGTGCGGACATTGAGGTCCATTTAATTCTTCTTCCTGTGTCCATTTAGACATGCTGTTTCTAAACCAACCAATCAGAGCAGAGATAATCAGAATATTTACCATATAAGGGAAAACAGCTTGTTTCATTCTATGGCCAAACCATAAGGTTTAAATGGGAGTATAAAACTGTATCTGGGCACTCAAAACATATTCGGTAGCACCTTAAAAGATAAATAGGCTTATAACTCATTTATTCAGAGGAAATACAACAAAGTCTCCCATACCTCTTGTTCTACATAAAAGATGTTCTGCTATTCCCTCAAAATTCAATAAACACAAATCAATACAGGTGTGGCACTGATTTGGCACAGTTTATTAAGGCAAAAACAAGTACTCTCCTTCAGCCAGGCCTGGAAGATTATTAAGGGACATCTTTCGTCTTTACTGACTAAAATTCTGTGGTATTTTATACACACCTGGGGGCACATCATCAAATATTCTGGAATTGTCAGGAAAATGTGACATTATTCACTGATTGGAACAGATATAAAGCCATACGCAAATGAACTGCATGTCAAATTCCAGTTTTTCTTTATTTTCTAAGCAATAATAAGTTAACCCCAACTTTTGCACAGGACTGTGATGCAAGTTTAGACTTACATCATTCTGTGCATCTTGCAATTCAGCATGATTTCCTGACGTAGTGCTGGGCAGATTTGATAAACTTCAATACATCAATAGTTACCAATAAATACGTTAGTACTGAGATATGGGAATGTATTTAAGGTTGCACTGATAAAATTAAAGTGGGACTCATGCTTCCTCGGCAGTGCTACACACATCAAAAAACTGTACAGTTGGGCCAGATTTGGTGGATGCCCTGATACAGTTCTGAAGAGAGTTCCCTGTAAACTGGGATTTTTGCCACGGCTGGTAGACCCGTATGACTGTACTCTTCCATAGATCTTCAAGGCACTGTACCACCTCTTCTCAGTCTATGAATCCTGTCGCACACCCTACAAGTATTTATAGTCCAATCATCCTTGTGCAGCACCATTAGCAGGAGCCTGAAGTTACTACCACCTTAAACACGCAAAGTGACTCATTTTTGGTCCGGTGAGCTTGAATCATCTGAAGAATCATTTCACCATGCAGTGAATCCTTCATACATAAAAGAGATCAATACAGAACTGATGGTTAGAATAGAATCATTTCCTTTACTAAAGTGTACTCTATGCTAAAAGAACATCTTACAAACCGTAGCTTGTTTTAACTGGACAGTTTTGTTCCGTTTTCTTCTCTTAAACTTTCATCAAAGTGTCTTCCATCAGAACACACAGTTCCAGAAAGTAAACCTACCTTGTATTTAGTTTTCATGCAGTTTGCTCTTTCATAACAATCACAACAATGAGACTGTTGTTGTGTTGACACCAGTATAGATGGTTTTAACATTTTGACATTTTAGTTCCAAAACGTTTTCCTCCCTTCTTGTGGCCTGTTTGGCTCTCTGCTTTGCTATGTGAGCCGTTTGCTATCCCCGCTATTCCCCAACACAAGGCAGCACTGGCTTTAGTGCATCATGCTCCACAGCAGAGGGCAATGTCTCCCCCTATGGAGAGCCAGAGAAACGGAATAGTGAGGTGTCTGTGAGCCGGAGAGGGAGGGAAAAAGGTGATCAATGTGCTGCTTGGTCGCAGATGCCGTGTCAAAAAGGGGAGACGAGGACATCGACCTCCCAGAAAGGACAACAGGCTGATTTATCTCTGTCAATGTTTTCTCTCTAACACACACACACACGCACTCAGGCCTTGTGATAATTATGTACAGGGGAATTAAGTTCATATTTCATTCTGGCACCCCACGATTGGCTCTTCAGTTTGGATATCTAATAAGGCAACAGCAACCAAATTAAGACAGGAACCCTGATGGCTTGTGCAGACAAAAACAAAACTGACACAGAGGGGAAAAAATAAAGAGAGAGAGAGAAAAAAAATAAATAAATAAAAATATCACAACCCTGCCAGCCTTGAAGGCCTCCTGGCTTATCCCTCCAGCTGTAGTAATAACCCTACAGACCTGTCTGCTGATGGATGCGGGCAACCCGCCATCAATATTATGCCACTGCATGACGGTTTCGGGGTGAAATGTTTAACCACACCATCCACACGGAGCAGATGTGTTTTGTTCGCGGTGGTCTTCTGACCCGAGACACAACACTTAGAGTGGACAAGCTGGATAAAATGCTGTGACACTGGCATTTTCACAATACACATCAGCCATAACTAATAAAACCACCTCCTTCTCCAATTACCATATAGATGCACTCTGCAGTTCTACAATTACAGACTGTAGTTCATCTATTCCTCTGCATACTTTGTTATGCCCCTTTCACCCTGTTCTTCAGTGGTCAGGACGATCAGAGGACCCAGAGGACCATCACAGAGCAGGTTTTATTTGGGTGGTGGATCATTCTCAGCCCTGCAGTGACTCTGGGTGGTGGTGTGTTAGTGTGCATTGTGCTGGTGTGAGTGGATCAGACACCTCAGTGTCACTGCCGGACTGAGAACAGTCCATCAACCAAAACTACCCAGCTTACACCGTCCTGTGAGGAACATCCTGTGGCCACTGATGAAGGACCGGAGGGTGACTAAAACAACCTGTGCAGCAGTAGATGAGCTAGTGTCCCTGACTTTACCTCTACAAAGTGGGACAACAAGGTTGGAGGGTCTAATAGAGTGGACAGTGAGTGTGCATAAACTCAGCAGCACTGCTGTGTCTGATCCACTCAAACCAGCTCAACACACGCACTAACACCACCACCATGTCAGTGTCACAGCAGTGCTGAGAATGATCCTCCACTCAAATAACACCTGCTCTGTGGTGGTCCTGTGGGGGTCCTGACCACTGAAGAACAGGGTGAAAGGGGAAACAAAGTATGCAGAGAAACAGATGGACAGTCTGTAACTGTAGAACTACACAGTGCACCTATGTGGCAAAAGGCTATGCATATATATTTTCCTTATTCAAAAATAATCTATTAAAAAGAAAGCTGCATTGGAATGGGAACCAGAGAGGATGCTACCCAATATTAGAAACAGTTGCCCTAGTCCCATCCCAAAATTATACCACTGGGGAGTAACACGATTTGCCAGCAAATCAACAACCTTTCCATTTAATGCTATAATATGCATTGCTGCCAGTGGACCTATATTTAACCTGTCTTAAGGCCTTTATGGAGGTTTTTGTATGATGATAACAGAGATGACAGAGCAGCTGTGTTCCAGCAAATAGAAAAGGACCAGAATCTCCAAAAGCAGCTCAAACTGAGCTAAACATCGAGTTAAATGTGAAAGAACCTGGAGTTTCAGTTTCTGAATTAAGTGAGGAAGCTCTTCACACTACTTCCCTGTTCCAGAATGGACAGTTCGTTCTGCACAAAGTACAGAATCTGATATTATTCATAATTAAACACATTTTTGGTGCTTTGTTGAGTGGAGCCGTATCTCCAAAAGAAGCTCAAACTCACACTCCAAAAAGCACTCGCAAAGTTCTGAAACAAGGTTCTCCACGTTCTGCTCTCAGCAGAAAACATCCTGCACAATCCTACGCTTTGCTGGTTTTGTGAGGAGTAAAGGATGTTCTAACAGATGCTCTGTCTATCTTTTTTTTTTTTTTTAATGGTGTGAACACTTTGGCAAAATTCCCAAAAACATGGCATTGCGTCTGATGTGTATAGTTTTACTGTAATAAAAAAAAATAACATCAGAGTATTTTACATTTTCACGTCACTTTTTCATGTCGTGTTCGCCCTTTAGTCTGATATAAATTTTTTGTCATCTCACTTCAGCATAACACTACCAAAACACTTTAAAACCATCACAAGATACAACATTCCTGAGGGGGAGGGCTGTGACTCATAGTAGGAAATATGTCCCACCCCCAATATAAAAAACTAATTTCTACACCCTTAAAAAAGAGAATGAAAACAACTACTGAAAAGCTCATTTGCAAATGTCATGATAGGCATTCAGACATTCATTTTAAGTCAATCAGCTATCTGTTACTATGAGGCTTATACAATTACTATACACTGGTTGTTGTTTAAAAACTCTAAAACTGGTATAAATCAGTCTTTATGATTAATGTAGTTGTTTAGTGTTCTAGAACTACTAATACTGTCTAAGGCGTCTCAGAAACATGTACCATCATTTATCACCATAACAATAACATATAGTCATATGTTTAAAAATAAATAAATAAATAAAAAAGGTCATCATTGGTCAAAAGACACGTTCTATTGATTATTAAGTTCAAGAGGGCATATTACGCATTTTCAGTTTTTCCCCTTACCTTTAGTGTGTTATGTAATGTTCTGTGCATGTACACAGTCTGCAAAGTTATAAAGGCCATAGTGCACGCCAGAGGGAGAAACTTTCTCTCACACAAACCACTTTTCTCACCTCGCTGGAATTCCAGCTACTTTCTTTTTTACAAGATGACATCATCTTGTAACACAACGCTTATTGGCTGCCTACCAATGCAAAGTAACCTCTGGGGGCTGGGAAGAGTTTGAGTTCAGTTGTATGCTGAGTGAACGCCATTGTAAGAATAGCCACAGTGGCAATTTACAACCGCTCAGGAGAGGAGGGTTTGTCTGCAGACAGGGTGGACATGTTTTTCTCTTATTTATAATTCCTTTTTGAAATGTTATTCACAGTTAAAAATACTTCTTCACTGCTCGACTTGAATCTCAGTTGACTGACAGATGTCCAACTGATGATCCGACTAATCGTCTTTCAGGGCAATGCAGAGGAGGTACCAACTTATTTTTCACCTAGAACAAAACACGCATTCTAACGGAGTATGTTCAGATTTTTGCAAACCCTGCAGTCTTATCATTCGCGCCTACTCCACGCCCAGGATTGTTTTGGGGTTGGTTAGAGTAGGGCATCAACAGCAGTTTTTGCTGAGGGTGAGGCATGTTTCATGGAAAAACACCTGTGAACGATGTGTAGTAGTCCTTTATGCTCAGACAAGCAGGTTGGCATTAGAAATGCATTTTGTACAAGGTTCTCAGCACTTTGCCTTGAAACATTCTGCATTTAAAGAACATAATGTCAGTAACTACACAGTGTAGACCGCACACGGCTTTACCCAAAGTGAACTGCAGACCAACGTTTTCATGTGAAACAACATCGAGGCTGGCCAACACACAGGTTGGAAAACAGTTTTCACTCTCGGGCAAAGAACTACACAGTGTCTGGTCTGAGGGGGAAAAGTCATCAGGACAGCCCTAGTCATCCGCTGCCCAGGAAAAAGCAGAGCCTCCAATACTCATTCACCCTGATGGAAAAACACAGAGCATTCAGTGATTGAAAAAGGTGGCCAGCTAAGCAGACTTCACGCATGAGATATACCTAACCTTCCATTAAGACGATTTCTCCTCATTGATTACTGCTGAACAAAACTACCCAGGTCTGGAGTTTGAAATATTGGCTTGGGCCTAATGGGACTGGACAGTTTATATTGGGTTTGGTCAGGTTTGGACGATATTTCCCAAATATTTGTTAGGCCTGGTTCAAGTTAACATTTCAGATTGGGATTGCTTATATTTCTCCCTATTTCAGACAACGCCTTTGCAAACTCTTTCACGCAAGCGTCTTTTCATTGTTGTCTATGGGGCAATATGCACAGCAACTGTAAAACATTCTTCTAGGGTTCATGTTTTTACACCACACGATGAAGCTGCAGAAACATCAACTTTCGTGCTGACTGCCCATGAATGAATGAAATATGTCATATGTCCACAGCTGACCAAATAACATCCAAGGATTCTTTTTGACCTGTGCAACACTCTATACAAAGATTACCACAATCTCTTTTTTTTATTTTTCATCAGTTTCTTAACACTGGTAATTAAAATACATTTTAATTGATCAATGCACTCACTCACATTCTCTCAAATCAAGTCTCACGTTTACTTACTTCTCAAATAAATCCATTAATCCACCCCAAAGACACATGTCCTGCTTTTTTTAAAGGATATTTGTTCTACATTTTTAAATGTTGGAAAAAAGGAAGGAATAAAACAATTCCTTCATGAAAAAGGAAATCGAACTTCATTAGGCTGGTAATTAGACTATAAACAGCCTTATCTATTTTGAAATCAACAATGACGGCTAACAATGGCTTTCAATGTCACTAGCCTACAAGATAGCCAGACACTACTCTTCCCAGGTACATCCAGGAGCATGTTCTTAGGCTACATTCAGGTTCTAACCAAAACAATATGGCAGACTAAAGCTGTAGAGGGAACAAAGCAGCCTATTAACAGCAGGCAGGGATGCACACTACATTTTCATATAATGAAGAAAAGAATGACAGGCACCATACCTTTAATTTCTGCCATGATAAATGTGGACTATCTCTCTGATCATGACCAGGTGTGTTGACATTCAGCTGTAAAAATCCAACATCAGCCTCTAAACTGTCTGTGAGTTGACCATCGGCCCCACTCCAGCCTCTCAGGAGTGAACTGCTGTAGTATCAGAACAAAATAAACCCTGTAGTTTGCACTCAGTGCCAAGAGAACTGCCAAAGAACTCTTGTGTCGTGAATGTAATTAATAATAAAACAACGGAAAAAAAAAAAAAAAAGGCAGCGGGGAATAAAAAGGATAGAAACTCAAAAGGTACTACAGCACTAGCTATTCAGAACACACACACAAGCCTTGCCTTTACACCTGAAACTCCCATTCATTATCAGTCTGCCTACGAGCTTTTATCCCCACAAAACTGACAGCTACCGCAGGAGATGGGACGAACAAAGCTTGAGTCCTTGAAACTTTTATGAAGTGCCAGAGTTTCTGATGTAGGATGAGACTTGTGTAATTGTGCATTGATCTCTACAGACCTACAAACGTGTATATGTGCAGATAAAGCTCTGAATCAACACTCTGGCCACAAACACGTCAGTGTTTCTGTGTTGACGTTTACCTGAGACTCATCATCCTAGTTCAGCTGCCTTCGTGCAGATCTAATGCAGTGCTTGGAGCCAAAACAAAAAGTGAGCAAACTAGTTTAAAAACACAAAACTTCAGGTTTTTCAATACATGGGAAGAATAAAAATATGCATCTGTATCACAGCTGACAAATACATGACTATATTTTAAATCTCTGTTAGGAGAAAAATCACACTTATCAAAAAATAAATAAATAAATAGCTGCACAAATAGCTGCACAAATAGCTGCACCCAGAAGGAATCAACCGACAGGAATGAAACTTGGTGGGTAGGTTTGACATTGTGAGACATGCCAATGATTCAAGTTTCTCAGGTCCCCTTGTGATGTAAGCGAGGACAGGTCATCCTGTTAGTGCCAGCACCACTGGCTGACTGATACGATGACTGTTCTTAACACCACGTCTACGTCGCCAAAGACTGCAATGGTGTCATGCCAGAATGACATGCATTGACTCAGTATGGCAGCAGGTCATCTTCAGTGATGAGTCTCGCTTTTGTCTTGGTGGAGACAACCAACAAATCCGTGTGTGAAGGCACCATGTTCAGCACTAAAATGAACAGCCTGGTGTCACTCCACCTCCGCCCCTACCGGAAAATCTGCAGGAACTGTGAGAATATTCAAGCTGCATGGGATGGATTATCGCAGGTCACTATTAGGAACATTTATAACTCCATGCTGAGACACCTGGCATGTTGCCTTAGTAAACATGGTGGCCCGACACCATACCGAGAGACACTACTTCTGTATATGTAGCAAAATAAATATTACAGTCTAAATTGTTCATCAGTGTTCAGTCTGTGTGTGTTAAATACAGTTGGCATTTATGTCCAATTAGTCAACAGTTTATCCTGGCTTGTTACAAAACTAATCATGGTAAAAAACAGGAATTTGCTTCCAAAAGGCAAACGAGGGCACAGATTAGGGACTTTTTTACATATGACGAATTTAGGGACGAATTTTACAACAGGAACACAAGAGGTTTCAGACTCTAGACAACATATACAGTTGCAATTGCAAGAGTCTGAATGTGAATCTGACTGCAAGGCTCAAAGTACGAGTGGTGATCTAGATCGCACTGTGCTAACATGCAGAGAAATGCATGTTCACTGTTTCTGTCAGCCTTAGTCAGTTTTGTTAGCAAAACATCTGTGCCAAAACTCATCAGTGTGACCTTGGCAACATATTCACATCAAGGTGCTTAAGTTGTGTAATCGCAATCTGTAATATACATTCTCGTCCTGTTTTTTTTTTTTTTGTTAGCCTGTTTATTTTCTTCACCTTACTATAGTTAATTTACTTGCAGAGAATATCTAATTGTGTCTAATATTAATATTAACTAAAATTGCAATTATAGTTTATACTATAAATGGAGCTTTTTTTTTTGTCAAGAACAACCAGTTCATCTATTTCCTGAGCTTGAAACAGTCATGAGGTCTGTATTATTAGATACAGTTTAAAAACATAACTCTGAATAATGGATATGACAAGTTTAAAATTGCAATCTTTACCATTAGAAAATTTCACATGTTAATTTCAATATAAAATTATTAATAATTCTGCTCCATGTCTTTGCCTTGAGAAAATGCAATGGACACTTGAATAGCGACTTCAATATTGGAATACTGGTCTCTCAAACAGTTAACAGTCCTTAAATACCGGTTCACATTCTGAGTAAATAGTATCAAAATAATCAAATTTAATCATAAATCAAAATGCACCGAGTGTCCAAGCTTATCCACAATAGACCAGTGGGTGCGGGTTCTTATTCTTGCAAAGCTGTAGGTTGTAAGCTTCTCTCAGCCTAGGTCTGGATGATATCTAGCACACTTCTTAAATCTAAATCCCAGTCTTCCAACATATTCAGCTTCCTAGGCTTCACCAAGTTCTTCTAAAACAGCAATGATCAACCTTTACACATTACTTTTCAGATACTCAGATATCCATCTTCCAAGACATCTGACTACATTGTCCTTGCGCTCACCCTTCAAACAACCGCTCATGTACATCAGACCCTTTGTGGATAAGATCAGGATAAAAAACGAAGAATCTATCGAATGCTGGTACTACAATACTTCAAGAAGGTCCACGCACAGTCCGGCAGCTTACCGAGATCAGTGTTAGGCCCTGCCAACAGCTGCTTGAACTTGTCCAGTCTGGAAGCCTCTCTCTCAGTCATGGCTGGGGTGCCGGATGTGTTTTGATCAGCCATGCGGGCCACCAGTGGAATGACTGGCCGATGCGGGAGTGATTGTTGCCTCTGTAGTGCGGCCCGCTCTCCGGTCAACTCTGCATTGGGTAAACACAACAAAACAACATAAGACTCAACCTTCCTAGTTCCCTGACCTCATAGACTGTTGTTGATTTTTTTTTCTCCACTCATAGCTCTTGCAAACAAACTGACACAAGTGACCCTACATTACCACATGTTGTAAATTTGTAAATTTGATGTTCTGCACACACGCTTAAACATTCATTGTTTAAACACTTTATCATAAAACCATCTGAAAATGACAAGTACTTCATGATATACACGATTCATTATCTCCTGCTCTTACAATGTTACAGAACACCTCTCTTCATTCGTAAGACATCCATTGTGAAAAGGGTGCATGCATGTGTAAAACTGTTTGTACAAGTTAAAAACTGGGATATTGAGTAAAACACCAATGAGTATATAAAGCCTGCCACATGCTGTTATGAGCTAGCCCTAAATTTTAGCCATTTCTAAAACCAAAACTAATGAAAAAACATCACAATTACTGTACATGCAACGTAAATCACATGTGTAGCAAAACAACAATAACTCCTAATTAACTTTTTGGACCACCCGAATTTCTCAAAATCCAAATTCCTGGAGGGTTCCCTGAAAATAAACTTATTATGACACTGCGCCTGCTTCACCCACAAACAGCTTCAGTTTTTGACTAACTAGAGATTCAGCACTGGTCTGCTCTGGGGTGGCGTTATAACAAATTTGTTCACATAGCTGGTTCTTCACCGCCTAGCTAGCTGTAACTAGGACGCCCAGGATGCCCAATTTTCTCAAGAGACTGGTGGAAAAAGTGAATTTTTACCATTTTACTGAAACCAAAGATGATGAAAGAGGAGATCCCAGTTAAAGTGAAGAAGACCACATTACCAAACTGCAAAAGAGCACTTCCAGAAGTAGACAAATTGTTAAATTAGACATTTTGGTGCCTTTGAAGCTAGCATCAACGCTACAATGACGAACCACCACCTACCGCCCCACCCCCAAATACCTTGGTTTAAGGAGCATCAGAATCTGCTTGCCACATATAGTATCAGAGAGGCAGTGGCTGCTTTCAACACACAGGACCCCCTGAGTGCCACCTGGCCAGCGGCAGTGATTCAGAGGCTCCAAACCAATGAAGAGAGATATCAAATGCATCTAAAGGCATAAAGAATTTCTCTAGGCCACTCTATAAGATCGTAACTGAGGGTATGACCCACCCACACCTGACACATTTACAGCATATATCCCATGAGGTGAAGATCACAGGGCACTACACACAGTGAAAACTAGCCATGACTCTCATAGACCTTATCATTGCTGCTGTCATAAGCACTATAGAATAAATCACTCCGACAAGCCCATTCAATTCGTGTACTAAAATTACTTAATCGGATGCACTGTTATTCTGACCCATCTGAAAAGGATAAGGTCAGGCAATCACAACATGTTTTCAGTCTCGTTTACCAACCGCTCCACTCTCTTAAATGCTACAAACACCGCTGCTGCCGTTTTACCATCCCCCACTTAAAAGGGACAGCTGAACTCCGTTCAGGTTATTGTCTACAGTGGAGAGAGTGAGTTTAGAGTTGCTGGAAGTTGAAAAGGAAAGGTCCCCCAATCACTTTCTGCCTGAATGCTCTTTATAAACATATCTTCTTCTTTTCTTTTAATAGCCGTGCACTAAAATCATTTCATATCTCGAGTATGAAAACTGACCACTCAAACACCCCTTCCAGTCAAGCTGTTTAAGCGGCCTTGATAAATCATACGGACTTAAATGAATAAATTACATATCATTGTGCTCGTAGGAACTGGAGTTGTTCTGGACAACAGTCAAAAGCTAAAAAAGTAACAAACAACAAACAAGCTGCGCTACAGAAAAAATTCAGGCAGAATCATAATAATATTATTGACCTTGTTAGTTTAAGACCCTGTTTATGTTAACCACGATTCATAATATCATATAATATCTTATATCAGGCTACATTTACATTACAAGCTTCTGCTTAGATCCGGACTTCTAACTTGGCACATTCGTGCAAGTGACTCAGATCTGTCATAAACATAAACCAACATGCCTCCTAAAGCGACCCCATGCACACATCCTAATAAATAATGTCACGTCACAAATATGAAATGAAACCAGCAGAACAAGCCTGCGTCACAACGTTTATCTGCTCTGTTAAATATTATTATATTTATAAATTAACATTATATTATAAAATAATAGAGCATTCAATAAACCATAAACATGGTTTATACTCACACAAGGGTGTTTAAAAGTACACTGTAAAAAGTGCAACCTAAAGAAATTACTCTTATTTGTTACAAGCAACTGAGTAAGTTTAACTCATCTCTTTGCTGTGATTGAAAAAAGTTCTTTTCTTAGGTTGAATAAACCTAACCCATGTGCTTGTAACAAATCAGAGATTTTTTTAGGTTGGGCCGACACTTTTTACACTGTAATTTTTTTACACATTTTATCTTCAATCATTTTTACAATGAATAATGCTTTTAAATAAGGCTGTTCAAGTTACCTGGCAGAAAAATTCCTGAATATTTTTTCATATCGCAATATACAGTATGTTGCAGGGGGAAAAATGTGAGTTTTTTACAATTTCCTGCAGCCCTAAATCTAACAAATTATTAATTTAGAAATGAGAAATTAAGTGAAAAAAGTTGAGATGGACTGAACATGTTTTTGTGGCCAATATCGATTGGTAATGGCCTTTCAGCACAGCTGGCTGGTACCTGGAACCGATCAAGGCCAGAGCTAGATTGTTATGGTTCACTTTTTACCAGTGAGAGCGTTACTGGCAAAAATGGATGCTTATTAGATGAGAGCCTTAGCAGCGTAGATGGAATATTATATAGAAAGAGGCCAAAAGATGCTCTGTACTCTTATCGTTATTGCACAGATAAAAGCATTTTGTATGGATGAAAAACGTCATATGCTTCAACACTAAAAATCTGTTATGTGTTGCTTTCTGCTTCCCCACATCCACTCCCTTCTTGCGTGCTTGGAAAAGGGAGTAAATTTTGTTCTTCTTCTGTAATTCCCACATTAGCACCATGATTAAAAGCATTAAATGTGAGGAGGAAACAATATAAGGTGTCTACAACAAGAATCATCGCTGACTTTGTATGAAAACATTGTGAGGATTTTATCGCAGTATCACGCACGTCAAGTGAGGGCACAACAAACAGACAGGAACTCCATTATCGCAGTGATTCGTCCCCAATCGGAGGAGATTGACACACCCAGCTGTGGGGGAACGCAGGCATCAGCCGCAGGTACAGGCAGCGGAGAGAGAGCTTTCTGTGCTTGTGTGTGCATGAGAACACAGCAGGAGCAGACAGCATCACTGCCCCTGTCTCCGCTGCAGGCAGATAAGTGTAGGAGCTTCAGGGGACAGCCTCTATCTACACCAACAGAACAGCAGGCGTGCATGCGCACATAAAAGACCTGTTGTTCTTCTTTCTTGCCACACACGCCTGCTACTAAACGTGTAGTGACCTAGTCTGGATTCAAATGACTGCTTTAAATATGCTGCAACCTATCACGTGACGTGTTATCAGCACTGTCTTTGGAGTGCAGTTTAGTTAGTCATGTACGTTTCAAACTACTAAACACATGGAAGTTTGTAAATCCAGCTTTCGTTCTATACATTCATACTTTCACCATCTAAGACGCTGAGGTGCTGGAGCCTATCCCAGCGGTCTTGGGGCGGAAGGCAGTTAACGCCTTGGACAGGCCGTCAGTCCATCACAGGGCAAACACATACACATTCACAAAGACATACACATTCACTCACGCACTCACACCCAGGCAGCAATTTAGCATCTCAAACTCACCTGACTGCATGTCTGATGCTCCACCGTGCCCACAGTACAAGTAATTATTTAATTAAATAACAGCAGTTATTATTCTAAACTTCAGCGGATGTTGTCTTGTATTGCATCTATGCTGTTGTGGTCTAATGCAGAGCTACTGCCCATCCTGTGTGCTCTGCGGCTGCTGCATCTTCATCTGCTTTGGCTGGGTGCTACTGCCTGCCTGCATTGCTGACCAGTTTGCCTACCATGGAGCTTCTTGTCCTGTGCTGCGAGGGGAACTTCTCCTGCATCCAGCACGCCTATCCGATGGTCCTGCTACTTAATCACAGACTAATTAGGCATTTCTTCTTCTGGCTCACAAAACAATGAATGCTTCTCTTATTCTTTTTAGCAGACTATCAGTGTAGTCTTCTATCTAACAGTTACTAACAGTTATTCTGATTATTAATGCATACAATTAAATACATTTTATGCATAAATCAATACATTTGATTTGACTGTTGTATAAAGGTCATGCGATACACTCACTCCACGATTCGTTGCATGATAATGGGTCTACAATTTTGAATTCTTATGACATTTTGAACAAAATTTGATTGAAGGAAACTTACGACTACAATCATGTTGTTAAACAGATTACTAACGACGCTCGAATGAAGTTGTTAGATGGCTTACTAATGACACCGGAGTTGGGAGGCAGAGGGAGAAGATTTAGAGGGAGGTGCTGATTGTTTGCAAATGTTGGTGTTTAACCAGTGCACTGGCATTACAGGACATCATTAATAGAACGTCCCTTCTCCACGATGCTTATTACCACAGTTTTGTGTTGCGATATCTCGATTTCACCATGCATTGTTACAGCCCTGCCGATGTAACGCCTAAATTTCCCCACAGAGATCAGAAAAGCGCTCTCTCTCATCTTAAGCAGCTTCAGCGTGTAAATAAAAGATGAAAAGCTAGCACATGCTGCTGAGCTGACGAATACTGACCCTTTGGGGAGCCAATGGGCGCTTCGCTGTGGGACTTCACCAGCCTGCTGTCACTGTGCGGGAGGCGCTCGGACCCGAAGGACAGTTCTGCTGTCGTCTCTGCCGCCTCTTCTTCTTCCTCCTGCTCGTTTTCCTCCTCCTCATGCGCCTCCTCTTCCTCTTTCTCCTCAGGCTCAAACACCTCATCCAGCTGCTGCTGTCTTCGCTCCTGAAGCTTGCTGTGGTTCTCTATCACTTTATTGGCTGTCTCCATGACGACCTCGATGTTAAGGTTCTGGGCGGCCATGGCTAGGAGCTCATCGTCGTCGTCTCCGACGTCCCAGGCGTCGCTGGTGATGCTCTCAAACTCCTGGAAGGTAGTGGCTTTTTTCGGCTTGCCTGGTGTGCTCGTCGAGGGGGGCTTGTTTCCAGCTTTGATCAGACTGAGTGGGAGGAAGTGAGAGACTGTCAGATTTGGCCTACTGCAAGTGAAACATCTTTTTACCTGAGGCAAATACTCAAAAGTTACATCAAAACTCGAGCAATACAAGAATAACACTGTGAAGACTTGAAGCGAAAGAGACGAGCCAAGACTGAAACATTAATACAGCTCCTCCAAACTGCTTTAACACACTCAGGAATTCCTTCTAAAGTTCACTGAAGCTAATATGTGAAAACAAACACTTTACAACCGCAGTCACTTAAACAATAACTCCGATTCACTTTTGAAGTGTTTGATTAAAGACTCTTTGCTGGTTTAAAGATACATGCATTTGAATGAAGAATATATTATCACTAGTGGATATATTCCTGTTTCACCCCATTTACTAACAAAAGAACACTCACCATAATTCAGACAAATCCTGTTTTTTGGTGAGCATGCTGTTGGCTACCACCACCCAGACATGTGGAAAAAAGACCAGGTCGAGAGTTTCTAAATCTACAGCAGGTTTTCTATCCATCAATTTTTGTGCCCACTTAAAAAAAAAAAAAACACATAACAATCTGAATAAAAATAAACTGAAAAAATTAGGATATCACTAAAGCTGAAATGAGGATCAAGGGTGACGGGAAAGAGTTTTTCAAATGAACAATGATGTGTCAAGCCGTAAACAACATGAATCATTGTTGCACTTACACCAAACGTTTTGCCTACCACCACATACTCTGCACAAGTGCTCAGCCTGTATGACAACTGGGGTTCACACAGGGGGTCGGTGACTAAACTGGCCGTACAGATGGTCAGGTCATGCCTTTCAACATGTAGAAAAAGCTTGTCTGAAAAACGGCTCTGTGTATCCTCGCAGAACTGTCTGGTACGTTTGGAATGAGGCTGAAGTTGGGTCTTATCTTAATCTCCCGCTCCACCTTAAATGTTGCATCAGATACATTCTGGTGCCATTAAAGATGCTATACTGTAACTATACTATAGACTATAGAGTACAGGCACTGGACATTGTAGATTTGGATCAGGCCATCTTTCTAGCTTGGTTTTCTTTGATAATTCAACTTCAAGTGCATTATTAGCTCAAATACAAAACTCTATTTGATTATCATTTTGACACCCTTCAAACCATACAGTTCTGAAAACACATTTTAATTGAAATAAAGCCACTCACATGCATCTAAACCTTCATGTAAATCCAGTATCAAAGCTAGTTTACCAACTGGCAAATTAAAATAGTGGCAGTTCATCTGAATTTACATTTTGGGCCTAACGCTGAACCCATGAGTAAAACATGTTAATAAAAACACGCTACTACAATGGCATTTATATCTAACATTTACATTCTATAAGACATGGACATGCAGATAATCAATCTAAATGAAACTGACAAAATCCTGAAAGTACCTAGAAATAGGTAAAACCTGGTAATAAGTAAGTCCATCAACATGTCCACCTCTGTGCCTTCTCTCAATGGACAAACCAGAAAACGCTTTTAACAACGGGCACAAATATCATATTCAAAATCTCATTAGAACCTGGGAACTGTTCTCTCCCCAAGCAGAGGAAACGGTTCCTTTTTTCTTCATTTCAGAAGCCACATTTACATGACAATGCGCTAATTATGTTCGTTATCCTCCCAAAAACCTTCCATTACAATAGGAAATAACTGCACCTCAACCAGAAAATGAAATATAATTCTCCAAGGACCTCTCCGCTGTTTCTCTATATTCTTCCTCCGGCCAAACAAGAAAATGTTAATTAAAAGAATGTTTTGGTATTTTTGACCTAAAACTTTATTTTCACACCCATGGCATTGAGTCTGTTCCCAAAAGAATACTGAGAAACTTCAACGCTTTTCATTTTCAGCTTTGACCAGAGCTGATCCTGAGAAAGTCTGAAACACGGCACTAAAATGTCACACTCGTTTAACACTTTCGAAGCTCAAAGCAGCCAACATGTAAATCCAGACACTTGGCAAGCACCATTACACGTAAGTCAACCTTGCGAAACACAACTTGGATAAAGTCAGAGAGACTTTTTTTGAAGAAGTGACTGAAAATGAACCCAAAATAAGAAATACTGCCTGGGGTATATAACACAGTGATAATTACTCAACTTACACAACAAACTGAAACAACTCAACTTACCAAAGTGCGACTGCAAATAAACATTTAGATCCGCCAACTGATTAACTGAATGTTGGGGACAACTTGGCAACCTGAGCTCAACCTAAACTAATAATTAATTCATTCAGCTCTGAGCCTTAATTCAACACTGAGCCTAACTCATAAGCATAACAACTGCATGGGGCCTAAATAACCCTCAGCAGTTTCAACCCAAGTGTGGTTCCTGCATTAATTAAACTATTACAGAAACATTATGTTTAGTTTATGTATAAAATCCCTTTTTTAAAAAGTCCTTAACTCTGTGGTCACGTTCACCATCTAGTCAGCACTGCAGAATCAGCGGAATAAAAACAATTAAACACAGTTTTCTACAGCCATCAACAAAATATTTAACAAAAGCAAAGCATGATGTTAGAAGTTTGAATGAAATCTGGTGTTGAAGGCAAGCGGTACACGGTTTACGATTTACATCAGAGTTATAAGAGATCTAGATTGCAGTTCCGTTGTACTGGAAGGGGTTTTTGGGTGTTGGATGTGTCTAGGAAGAGATCGATGAGTATATGCTGCTTTAATGTGGCTCCAATGCATCTCAGACCACCTGCTGATTTATATTCATTTTAAAGGCGCCTATTGTATATTGCTTGGCCTTTTCCAGATATTATCCTAAAACTCAAAACACCTGCAGTGACCAGGCGTAAACAGGGTGTTTGTGAAGTAGCCTCTGATGAAGACGTTTTTCTCCAGTGAAACCTTCATTTAGCCATGTACAATCCACTGTGAAGTGTAGTACAAGAGACTGTGTTTTCAATACTAATAATAACATAATTCAAGTTCAGGTAAATACTTACTTAGCATGTAGAAGTGGGTCAAATGGAGGATGCTGGGCTCCATAAACATGCTGTATACTGTAAACAGGAAACAATCAACCAGGTTAGCACACTTACATAAAAAGGATTGCCACTAACAGAAAATACAGAATGACTTTAGAAGAGTAATACAGGCTAACAAAGGCTAACATACACACGTGCATACACATACATACTCACCTTCACTCAAGAAAAAAAAATGGATGCACTTAATATTTATCTGTCAGAAGTCAAGCATCCAGAAAGCCACTTGAACACTACATTTACTAAACTACTACCTGATTTATAATATACTTCACTTTTAAAAGAAAAGGGAAAATTTTATAAGTTATACATACTGTATACATGAAGTTGATTAGCAATTTAAATATTACAAACACTTTACTAGCTAGCAGGGCTGCATGATATTGAATAAAACTGACAATGCAATGTTTTTTTCAATAAAATAAAAACAATGAATTCCATTTCTTAAACTATAATGCTACACAATTCATTTCAAAGCACCAAAAACAAAAGCAGGTGAGTGCAGTAACTGCTTTTCTCTGTGTACCCATGTCAACTATATTCTATGACTGACTTCTTTTGTCATCTCCATGACTTGGCTAGCCATGGAAAATGAGTTTTTCTTTTGTACCAGGCAGCAAAGAAGCAAACATGTCTGAATTAATACACATTACTAAACAATGCACATGCTGCAGTGTGACTACTGCGCATGCACTCACTGCGATGACAATGCTGGAATGATACACTGTGCGGTCCTACTAGTTTGCTAAGTTGGTTAAATATACAGATGCAAAAAAAAAAAAAAAAATTTATGGCCAATTCTTATTCACAGACACATTTGCTGATGGATCATTCTTCTGACAAATTTTCTGACCTTTTTTAAGCCAAAGCAAAAGTTACATGAACAAATTAAACACACTAGCACAATAAAAGTTGCAATATAAATAACATTATTTGCTCTGGCATCTTAAAAATTCCTAAATTAGTTTTTTTGTTTTTCACCTAAAGTAATTTTTTTTTTTACATTGAAAGTGGTTAACATTTGGTTCTGACATTTGGCACGGGTATAGCAGCAGGATTAAAAAGCACATTTACCTAGTTTACATTATTTAAATCAAAAGATCACAATGAAAGATCTGCCAAAATAAAAATAATAAACTAGCCCAGAGCAAAAATTAGCCGACTGTGATCTGGGCAATTTCAATCACGCATTGGCACATAAAAAGCCAATAAGAAACTGAAAACCTAAGGCGGAGTTCATTCAACCTTGTTTGTCGGGATGCAGTGCAAAATGAGATAGTAAGCTTTCATAAAAGAACGCAATGATACGTAAATCATGCAAACTTTGTATTACATTAAAAATAATACAAAGACAATATATCAAATATTAATACAGAGGAAAGAACTGTTTTATATGCCCATTTTGAATTTGAGGTCATTAACATATTTTTGAAAAAGTTGGGACCAGAGGAAGCAAAAGACTGATAAAGATAGCATAAACAGCAAAGAAGACAGACGGTTCTGTAGTGGATATCACTGCTTGGGCTCAGGACCAATTCATAAGACCACTGTCCGTAACAAAGTTTGTCACTGCATCTGAAGATTCAAGTCAAAACTCTACCATATACACAACAGATCCAGGAACACCACCGCCGTCCCAACTTCTCTGAAATGTGTTGATAACATCAAATTCAAAATGGGAATATATCTATAGGGTTTCTTTGGGCCTAAGCCCATTTAAGATGCACTGAGGTGAAGTGAATGTGTGTCCTGTGGTCCGACGAACCAAAGAAATGCTACAATCTCCGGGCTAAAAAGGAGAAGGACCCAGCAGCTTGTTAGCAGCGTACAGTTCAAAGGTCAGCATCAGTGATGAGTATGAGGGGGCATTAGCACATCATTGTTTTTAACATACATTTAGCACAGTGTCAAAACTTTTTGGGGTTGTGTTATAGGACATGTAGAACTAAAGGACAGCGTGTTGAGATATACAGAGCAGGGCTGTTTAACTCTCAAATGACAAAACCATAGCTTTACTGAATTGCTTCTGTAATTTTGTACTTCAGTGGACCTAATGGCTTGCTTTCCCTTTGCTCAGTTGCATGTAGTCCACTAGTTAGCATCAGCTAAAACTGGAACCAACAGGAGTTTGGGAGTTGTTCCCCATTTCCTGATAGCTACGTCTACCAACGTTATTATCCGTCTCACCAAGAGCAAAAACCGGGCTGACACTGTGTGGATTTGCAGTCTTCGTGTAAAGTCTGTATATCAGTGGAGTGCAGTACTAATGTTCATGTTGTGCAGTGCTGTGCTACTTAAGTTTGCATCCAAAACAGGCCTTTCATGTCTGCTAGCCACCACCAGGAACTGACTGCACCTCACAACAGTCCGGTACAGTGTTATTCACATATGACCTTATAGACGAAACTCTACTGCAGGCTTAGATGCATGAAAAACACCAATAAGTAACGGTTATAGCTATAACAGTGATTTAGCCACTTAGACACTAGCTAGTTAGATTAGCAACCCAGCTAAATTCAGAGTGGGTATGAGTACGAGACTTGCTGATAAACAGAAGGCAGGAAAGCCGAACCCTGATGACAGAGAGCACTTCAAGGTGCCGACTTTTTAAAAGGTATTATAACAGTATCTACTGCACATACCATATCTAGGAATGAACAGGTTGAAGCTAACCGAGCTAAGTAGCTAGCTAGTTAGCATGAACACGTCACTCACCTGCCAGGCACCTTCGCTGTGTTTCTTTTCCAAAACTGCTTTTTACCGCCGTCGCTCGACATTTTTGCCGGTCTGTGCGATAGCTCATCAATAGCAGACGGGCTCAAATAATATATATTGGGTAAATGGTGTGCAGTATGTTTATTTACACCCTTAGTTTTTCTTCGCAAACTCAGAAAGCCGCCATGTTGGCGCAGCCCACAGCGAGCAAGCAGCGATCTGATTGGATGGAGTGAGTAAGACCAGCCAATCAGGAGTGAGTTCTGCAGTGAGTCTGTGGGTTTTGCTGCTTCAATAAAACCGAGCAGTGCTCCAACGTTAAAGGGGACAGTCCAGCGACTCCCTGCACAGTTCATTTACAGGGATAGGACCAAATTCATTCATAAAGGTTTCATAGGAAATGGTTCTTTCATATGGAAAAATGGTATGATGCAGATTTCCTTAGTGGTGATAGGAACCAGGAGGCATGATGCCTATAACACCAATATGACAATTGTATTTGCCAAAATGGTGTTTCAAAACTAATGTAAAGCAATGTGGATGTTCAAGCTTTTAAACTGCTTACGGGGGCACTGGAGTTTCGTTCAGACTTCAACCCTGTTTATCAGTTGTTCTATTCAATATTGCATATAAACGTACATTTTCGTCCTCTTTTGGTCTTGTTTTGCTATCTGTTGTCGACCCGAGGAGGATGAGTTCCCCTTTTGAATCTTGGTTCCTCTCGAGGTTTCTTCCTCTTGCTCTGAGGGAGTTTTTCCTTGCCGCTGTTGTCCTTGGCTTGCTCACTGGGGGCTTGGGCCTGGATCCTCTGCAAAGCTGCTTTGTGACAACATCTGTTGTAAAAGGCGCTAAATTAATAAAGTTGATTTGACTTGACAATGTCCCAGGCAACAGCAACATATCTGTAACTGTTTTGTGTAATAACAATGATTACTGAACGGAAGCTTTTAAATGTTTCCAGCGTCTGGTTATTGTCATCACAGAGTAATGGATGACATGAAAGTGACACGTGGCATTGCTATTAGAGTGTGGTCTCAGCAGTCACCTTTGTTCTAGGTCTAATCATGAAGTTACACCATCATGATTATATTTATCTCTTATAGTAGTCATTCTGCTTGACCTAAATTATTAGTTCTGTGCAATAAATCATTACTTATAATGCCACAGTGGACTTAAATCTGCATTTCTTTCAAATGATGTTTCTTCACTGATCATGTGAACACACTCACCACTCTCAAATGTACTAAATCAACTTTCTCTTAAATCAGTTGGTAGTCATGGTGGATAATACTGGCTTCCTACATGCAACAGACTGAGGTTTGATTCCTTGTGCTTTACCGTCATTTGACAAACCTCCTAAAGCTACATGGGCCAACCTACGTCACATGATTGAACTGTAAGTTCCTGTGGATATGAGCACCTGTCGAATGCTGTAGATGATAAATAGCTGTAATCATACCCGAAATGGATGCATATCTTTTGATGCTAAAGTGCTTTGTTAAATCAGTGTATAGAAATGTATAGAAAAAACTAGACAAATAAAATTACTTCACATTTTAATGACATATTTTAGTAATTAATTTTAGCAATTAATTAGTTTAGTAATTAATTAATCTATGGTCAAATTATCTATTTTTTTTTACAACAATACATAAAGACATAGGTAATAAGAATAAGAATAAAAAATAATCAGAAGAAATAAAAGAAAGAAAAAGATGATACTGCTGTTCATGACAGCAAAAATTATAGTCTTGTACTGTAATTTGTCCTAAAGTATTAGTGAGCTACTTACCTGTACCAATATTCTTATTATTAGTAGTATTAGTAGTAGTATTAGTAGTAGTAGTAGTAGTAGTATTTAGAAGGAAGAGGAAGATGAGGATGCGGATGAAGAAGAAGATGAAGTACGTAGTTTATTATAGTTATTATAGTATTTTTACTGCCACATTTAATTACATATACATTTACATGGTGAATTGGGTGCACACTTAACTGGAATGTATACAGCTAATAATAATCCCAGGCAATTCCCATTCAAGAGCTTTTTTTAAACTTTTGTCACAGTTATTATAGCGTTTATAATAACTAATATAGCGTTTGGTGTTGTTATATAAATCATACAGAAACATACAGAATGATCCTTATCACATCAAATAAATGCAAATGGCATAACCATCACATAAATACATAGAGATCATCATATGCGTGTTAAATAAACCTAAATCAAATCCGCTGGAAGTCCACTGAGAGCCGTTTGGCTCCTCCCACCGCTATGATGACGCGATGACGCAAGCGCGCTCCGGCGCGACCTCCTTTATTCAGGAAAGAAGAAACCGCTATGTAAAGTACAGGAGGAGGAAAGGAAGAGAGGAGCCGTGAAGGAGGGTCTTTATAACCCAGAAGGTTCCGACTAGACCTATTCGACGATGACGTCCAGATAACTAGGGTTTAACGGGCCGTGGCTGGTGGCGGCGGTGGCAGTTGTGGAGAAATGGAGAAGCAACCGAGGCTGTTGTGCTCGCAGCTCATTGTGGAAAACAGAGTGTGCGATGTGACTCTCAGCAGCTCGTTTCTTTCGTGGAGGGAGGCGGTGGAGAGGAGCAAGAAACCCTTCGCTGCCAACGTGTACGGTCCTCTAAAGGCCGGTAAGCACCGAACTGCTGCTGCTTGTTCGTCCTGTTTTTCTTTGTTCACAGACAGACAGACAGACAGCCGCGAACAGAAACAGACAGGGCAGATGCTCTCCGGCTGAAGGCTTCGCGTAGTTTGTAGCCTGTTTGACTGTGTATGTTTTAGTTGCTTAATTTCTTTGTCCTGACAGTTAAAGACGAGGCTGAATTTGGCTGCATAGTCGAACTGCCGGCTTCTTAGTCGAGCTCTCCGTTCCACCTTAAGTGGTGCAGCATAGTGCACTGTTTAAGGTGGAGCAGAAAACTCGAAGTTGAGTTTGTAGTTTCAAGACAGGAGTGACAGTCGTGGTGGTATTTCGATTCAGAATAACACATCTGTGAAGGTGCGTGTGTTCAGTACTACAACACTGATGGGACAGGCCATGTCTGCACACGAGGCCTGTTGATTCAGGGCTGAGAGCAGAAGAGGCACTTACCTGTAAACAAGACTACTTTGAGCTCTAATGCCTCATTAAAAACTCCATAGTAATACTGCAGGGATTTCAACAGTATTCCTATCTCTGACTTGTATACTATTCGGTCTTTTCAGGCTCAGAAAGTATGAAGATACAAAGACATGGAACTGTATTAGAAGGACAGGAGGGCTCTTACTGATGGTCATGAGGGATTGAGCTGGATTCCCTTGCTGTTAATATAATGAAACGTCCTCTAAGATGGTTAACCTGAGTCATAAGTTCTCGTGGATCATTAACTGACTGCAGTAAAATTAGAGCCGGGGTGAGATTAAGGGATTTTTAAAAACCTATTCCCCAGAAGTTTCCATAATGAACTACCATCCAGCCTGGAGAGTTTTTAATCAGTGACTAAGAACTCATTTTGTGTTAGCATAATGCAGTAGTGTGGCTACTGTTAGCTTCACATCTGCTTTTCAGACTCTTTTGCTATTCAGGCATTTACCTTTACAGGGGACAATAATGGTAAATTCCAGGCCTCATGTGGTTGAACAAGACTTCAGCCCCGATTCACACGAGGCACCACAAGGACAAGGATTTGTGCAAGATGAGACGTACGGTGTGGAAAGCACCAGCTGTCCTCTTCCAGCACAAAATTCCTTAGTTGGCACAATTTGGCAGATGGAGGGTAAAAATTATGACGTGAATGACACAAGCTAACTAACACTGAAAAAGATGGAGAGACTGACACTGCTGTGAGATTACCAACTGACACTGCTGTGAGATTACCAACTGACTGTGGCCTGTAAACAAAGGTATAGATCCACAAACTAAGGCTGTAACAATTCCAGTTTAATATGGAGCAGCGCTCTCAATAGCAGGTTTTCCATCTGCCATTTATTTTGCAAGTATTTTGAATGAAAAAGCCCAAAAATCCGAAAAACACTGATTTATCAGAAAAGGCTGTGTTGAATAGTTAGAGTAAGGGTGATGCAAAAGCTCAGAGGATTTCTTTAAATGTCCATTCCACTCTTGTATTGTTTGAAATACAGCATATATGCTTATGCCAAACGTTTCACCCACGACCCTATACTTTGCACAAGCAGCCAGCTTTTAGAGCGCCGTAGCAGTTCTCTTATCACTTGGCACAGGTGGCTGGTGACTGGAAACAGTCGTCCCTTCCCATGGTCCAATAATGAAGCACAGGTTTTTGAGAGCTATTTTAAACTTAATGAGACGGCTAATCCAAAACACATTTGAAAAAATGGCTCTGCATGCTGTGCCCCCCAAATTGTTCGCTGCTTTTGCATTCCCAGATGCAAGTTGGACATTGTCAGGGTGGCACAAAGATTTCAGCTGTTATTAGGTGGGTCACTGCTCCTCGTCCCCGGTGTTTCTGAGCTGCAAACAACACGTTCATAAAACCCCCAAGTTAGATCTCTCCATCATGCTCATTTAGATGCAGCCCCTAATCCTATGTCATCTAAAGTAGCCTACATTGTCTGAAGTTTCTTTGCATAACTGTAGTTAACAGAAACGGCACAATTTGTTTTTTTTCCTGATGAAATTTTGTAAATGTGTGTAATGTTTGCAAAACATCAAATGACCAGGTTTCTGTTCTGAGGTGCTTGTAAGTTCTTGTATATCTTATAACGTGTAACCTCTAACTTCAGACATTCAGAAATGCAAACGTTGGCATAGTGATGCAATGCTGCATTATTATCTGATCTACCAATGTTTCAGCAATATGATAAAATGCTGTTGCTATTTCTAGTCAGTGTTATGCTAGAACATACAATGTACTTTGCACTAGTGATGATGTATATTGAATAGAAATGGATTTGAAAGTACTAGTACTTTTTATAAACATTTATTGCATATTGTCTGTTTGACCACATGTGGTTTTATATTTGATCCAGTATGTAAATAGTGGTTCTCTGAGAAAATAAAGTTACTGCCTGAATTTGTTAATGTGAATGTTTGCATGTCTAGTGGTCTCAGTTTACACTAGAGAAATCTCACAATGAAGAGCTGGCATGAAATGGAATGGCCTCTTTACGCTCTGCAGTTGTGCCCTTCTTCTAAAGGCCTAAACAGATCTTTTCCCTAAAGGCAGGGAGTTAAATTTCCTTCCTGGAAGAGATACTGTAGACACCCTGCCTTTTGTTGAATTTCTTAGAAACTTGGATAGTGTTAGTTTAAAGTATTAGTCTGCTATAGAGTAGCAGATCAGATATGAGAAGTTGATGAATACTGATGTACTGTGCTGAAACCTATAATTATCGCAGAGTAATAAACGGTGTAAATGGTTCTTTCAGACTGATGCAGCATTGCCTTTGAAGGAGCATGAAAGGGTGTGTTGGTCCTGTGCCATCAGACAGTGGCATTCTGCTTGTTAAGGCACTTTGAAATCTGCTTACTGTGGCTTGAAGACGGCTCTCAGTAATGATGATAAATGGAAAATTATGCTATCATATCTTAGTAACGGATCGTGCTGTACAATGCTGGACTGACGTTGACCTGTGCACCTTGTCCTCAGCTATTGCTGTCATTTACATAGAGCGCCGGTTTGTATGAGTCTTATGCCATGTACCAATCCTTCTCTGCATGCTTTTCAGCATTCTCAAATTCTCCAGTTTTCTGTCATTTGACAAATGCCATTTCGCTAACGTAACAGGATAACACAGAAGGCAAACGACCCTTTCTAAACCATAGCTCCCTTCTCAGGCATAACCCATCTCTCGCCAGTGATACATTCAGAGACTTTGTCTTCTTTAACTCGTTACAGTCAGATCCCAGAGTTGTTGGTGCATGTGCATGTTTGCATTGGTCATAGTGAAATGGGTCAGCTTGTGAAACTGGAGCTTTCTGTAAGCCACTGTGTTTCCCACCACTGTAAAAAGAAGCTTCTTTTCTCGCTGAATGCACTTTTTGAGTGAGCACGCACGCACACACATTCAGAATGCAGTTCACATCATGTTGATGTGCCTATAAACAAGAAATGTGTTGTCTGCAGGAATTTAGTTATGAAGCACCACATGTGAGCCTTATACTATAGCTTGCATTGTTGCTTCTAATATTACTTAATGGCAACTATATTCTGAACAGATGACAGTGCTGTTATGAGTTTGTTTCATCAGCCAAGTTGAACAAGCTTGTCGACTTTACTCTGTACTAGATAATTGTACCTGAGTTTTAGTTTCTTGCACATTCCCATTCCCAATTTTGGGTGCAACCAGCATCTTTCAGTGCTGTACAAAGTATGTATGTGAGTAATCAATTAGTTTATGTTGTGCTGTTTATGTAGTCTATAAGCCTTTTCTACTGAATTAATTTTTTGAACTAGGCTACAATTAGGGATGCATCAGTACCTGTTTATCATGAAGTAGTTGTTGGTGTGTGACAAATGTTAGTGTAAACACAATGTACCTCAAAAATCAAATAATTAATATCTACCTGATTTAAAATAGCATGCATTAGAGATCTGTGCTTCGTCGGTTACCCTGGATTGAGGAGTGCTGCAGTGAAAAAGCAGGTTTTGTTCTACATCAGAAAAGCGTCTGGCGCTGTACGAAGGGGCTCTGTCCATTTTGTTTCAGTCCAAACAACACGCTGCATACCGAGTCCTCAACAAACACTGAGGAACAGAGCTCCAGCAGCCTGGCTAACACTGGGCACTAAAGCATAGCTACACAGTAGGACAATGACGGTCACCAAGTTGTGTTTATGTAGTTCAGTTAGAGAAAACGAAATATACTGTATTGTTATTGATGCAGTCACGGTGATTGTACAGAAGGGAATGGTTAAATAAAGGCAAAGCAATATAAATGTCACATGCCATATGAAAAAGAACAAAGGAACTATAAAGTGCATAACATTGCCACTGTATTGTTGAGATATATGACCATATAAATGATCATCCCTGCACTGCTATAGAAATCTTATTACTGCTTTGTTTTGCTGGAGCAACAAAAGCGGATGCCTATTCATATTTCTATGTTTATTTGTTCAGAATCACGGTTTGTGACACAAACAAAATAATCTACTGTTGCCTGGGTGGATTTGTTAGGGCATGTTCTTGAAAACAGCATTGAGAAATCATGGAGAGGATTAACAGTGGATTAAAGGTAGCCCTTCTTGGCTAGGCATTAAAGGGTTAATTTTCTTGCATAGCACTAGCCACTGCCGGTCTGAATCATATCTGTGTTGACAGCACTGGTATAATGTGTACTTAGCTCATCCGCTATGTAATTTAACCCAGTGCCTGGCACGTTGAGCTCCTCCTAGCAAATGTAAAGTGGAGAAAGGGACACAATAGATAGTATTTGTGAAGGGCTATTTCATACTAAGCCAACGTTTAGTGAAGGCCAAATCTACGCATGGGCCAAACGGCATACGTGCTATTGCTCAAACACGGCTTTGAGAGAGCCGGCAGGGAAGGTTAATGTGTTATGTAAGCGTCAGCACTGACCTTAACCACCCCCCCACCTCTGCATGTGCGTGCCGCTGACGCGCTTGCTCCGGCTTGTGTTTCCCCGGTGATGGCTGCCTAGAAAGCCTGGGCTTATGTCTCTCCACAAAACCGCAGACCTGGTTCTGGCTGCCAACAAAGCCAGCGTGTTTTCAAACCAGCACCGCAGATGGGACCTTCCTGTCACTGAATATTTTAGGCCTGCAATCTTCCAAGCCACTTGAATTCCAGGAAGTGCTTGAGAAGCATCCGTAACTACAGCCGACAAAGTCTTTAGAGCTGGTTATTGTCAGCAACTTCATAATCTGATACGAACACAATTAGGGATGTGCATTCTGACTAATTTTGATATTGAGCTGCAAAATAAAAAGCTACTTTGGCGGAAATTGGTGAAGAGCTGGTTTACTCTTTTAGCTGGTTTACTCCAGTGTTAAAAGGCTAAATAAGTAGTATCACAATAATTTGGCAACAAGCAGAGGAATACATTCGAAAGCTATGTTCTGTTCTTTTAAAAATGCTCAGAGAGATTGATAGTTTTTATGTTGCATGAGTAACAACTGAGCTAAAGCCACGACTAACTTGTACAACACAGCATTTTAGCCTTTAGCAATAAAACCATGCTATCTAACCCCTATCAATAGAATGCCATTTTAAAAACCCTGTTAGATGAGAATCAGACTGCCAAATTTGCAGAGGGAGAGAGTTTCACAGAGGAGGTGCAAATCAAGAAAATGCTTGATCGCCGAAGCTATGGAGGTTTACTGAAGTGATGGGAGTAGCAGGATTTTGGTGTAGATGCTATTTTATGGGACACCAGTGGAGATTTTGGAGAATGGGTGTAATCTGATGATGTGACTGGGTGTGAGTAAGTAAATGGGCAGCAGGATTCTGGACCCTGTGAAGCAAAAAGAGGAGCTAGTGCCAACGAGAAGAGAGTTGCAATAGTCCAGGCAGAGTTTCAGCAGCAGACTGAGAGAGGCTTGGTCTGACTTTGGCATTATCACACAGTTAAAAATGGTATTAAAAAAATGGAGGTTTTAATAACAGGTCTAACGTGGGCGACAAATGCTGAATCGAGGATGATCCCCATATTTCAAACAAAAGGGGGAGGGGACACAGTTACATTGTCAGTGAGAAGAGTGAGAGAAGCAGTTANTGCGGTTAAAAAAATGGAGGTTTTAATAACAGGTCTAACGTGGGCGACAAATGCTGAATCGAGGATGATCCCCATATTTCAAACAAAAGGGGGAGGGGACACAGTTACATTGTCAGTGAGAAGAGTGAGAGAACCAGTTACGTTGAGGATAATTTGGATCCAATAAGAATGACTTGTGAGAATGAGTCTTGTTTCTGTTTAGCATGAAGACGTTGTGTTTCATCCTGTCTTTGCTTTCAGGCCAATCTCCAGGAGTGGACACGTAATGGATTTAGTCCCAAGTTAAATCTGGGTGTCATGTGAAACAGTGAAAGTCCAGTTTAAAGTGACTTTTGATGTCTGCGAGTATATAAATAATAAACAGTAGAGGTTCATGGACTGAACCTTGTGGGAACCTTTTTGAGAGGTGGTGGAAGACTAACCAGGAGAGGGTAATGAACTGCTTTCTTCAAGTTAAGAAAGAACCAGTGCAGTCCAGGGCAGAGCCGTCAGTATCTATTTCACACAGTCTTGAAGTGAGGCTTGAATGAGCAACTGTCTCAAAAGCTATACTTAGGTTTGGTAATATAGGGACGCTAAGAGCACCAGCATCTGCAGACACAATAAGATCATTCATGACCCTAATAAAAGCAGGTTTGTTGCTGTGGAATGGAAGGAATTCTGACTGGAATGGTTTGAAGAGATTGTTGGTTTCTAGGACTTGGAACTGGTTGACAAAAGATTGTTTGTGAACTTTTGACCAAAATGGATGGTTAGAGTTTGGACACTGGTTAATACACTTAGATGTGCCTAGGTCAGATTTTTGAAGTATGGGAGTAATTGCAACAATCTTAGACTGAAACAACCTGGCCAGCGACTACTTTTTACTTTAACTTGGTCTTTAATGACTCAGCAGTCACCATTTATGTATGCTGACATACCTCAGTCCGTTACTCGTATACCCCTTTTCGACCAGAAGAACACTGGTTCTTGAACTGGTTCTTCTCATGCCGCTATCCAGGGAACCAGTCTGCGTTTGCACCAGCTTTTATTGGAACCAAGAAACATCAATGGATACATCATTATCATCAGCAGAGGGAATTGAATGGAAGTAATCGGTACAAACAATATGGCGGAGTCCATAGACTACCTGCTAGGTGTTTCTCCTATTACTACAGATGTTTATTTTTATCCAAAAGCAAGCACCGGATCTACTTGTGACCAGAAGACGTAGAAGAGCTTCTTCATCAGGACACTGGATGACAACATTGTTGCCTTCTTTTTTTCCCTCAACAACTGACACGCCCACGGATGTCATCATGGTTCGTGCTGAAGTACCTACTATTTTTTTGTTCCAGCTGGGAACGAACTTTTCGGGGAACAAACTTTTCGGGTTCCAAACATATTTGGAAATGCACCAAATGGTTCAAAATTGGGTGCACAAACTGGAACACAGTCCGTTCCACATTGATAGAAAAGGCCCATCAGTGTGCTTTTGTATACTCTCAGAAAACTGAATAGAATAGATGACCACAAATTTCTGTGGTGCCGTGTGGTAGTTCCCTTTTAAAGTCATTCTAGAATTCAGTGTTTTTTAGCTCTAAGAGAGGAATGGCCGATGTATGTAGTGCCTGGAATTCAGGTAGGGATTTGTTTCAGTCATAGCTTGTTCTGTATAAGAAATTGCAAAGTAAGAATTTGGATACAATGGTGGAAGTAATTGGAGGCAGAAATTTGAGTGGTTGTATGAACATCGTGTGACTACAGTCTTTAAAAATAAAGTCTCTTAAAGGGTTCTTGTCTCAGATGCATGTTCCTACGAGGAAACAAAACACACGATCTTTCATTTGATCTGTCTAAAACCTTTTACATGATGTGGAAAACGAACAGAAAACCCAATGACTCAAAACACTCATAATCAGGGCTGTTGTCACAGCACCTGCTCATTGGCTTTCAATTATAATTGTGTTTCAAGTCAGGAGGTCTGTATTGTTTCACAGTACAGAGAAACACATCAAATTTATTGTCCATGGTTATTGACCCTACCCTGCAAATGTGCCACACCGAGATTAGGTTGAAAACGCTGGAGTATTGCTTTTAATTAGAGGAAT
The DNA here is from genome assembly GCA_034552555.1 of Semaprochilodus insignis. NCBI lineage: Eukaryota > Metazoa > Chordata > Actinopteri > Characiformes > Prochilodontidae > Semaprochilodus > Semaprochilodus insignis. The sequence goes on along the minus strand of CM067474.1, from coordinate 16,693,636 downwards.
ATTTCTGACAGCAAGAGACACCATGGGACACTGTCTGACGCCTGTGTGCTAGAAGTGTATGGAGAACTAGCCCCAGTACTCTTCTCACTGTTGCCTCTTCAGTTAAAGTTGCTGTTGTTGTCATAACTTTGCTAAGTATTGGCAGAAAATTCCATATTCTGCAGCACAATATGTAACTTGTTCACTGTTTTCAGAAAAGGAGTGAAACATTCTTGAGTTAGTCTTTCACAGTGGTTGCCTCAGCAGGCCTTCTAAAACATGTTCTCCCAATAACTCCTGTCAATTCCCTCGAGACCAAACAGGAAGTATTATGACTTGAACCTTCGCTTTGTTATCATTCGTGTTTTTGAAAGGGAGTACAGGGAAGCTGTGTTTATAGTCTGTTTAGGCTGCTAGACTTGCATTACCAGCCGCACATTACATTTCAGAGAAGTAAAACGAGCAACAGGTTTCTCTTTGTCCTCCACACATGAATGGAACAACTGGTTTGTTTTGTCATGATAGCTGATGACCTTTTTTTTTTTTTTTTTTTGTCTTTGCCTTTTGCTTTTAACAAATGTTTGTGTTCATTGCTGAAGCAGGGAGTGCCAGAAAGTCTTTGTCTTCATATCACCTTAAAGCATGCTTTATATGGAGCACTCACTCAAGGACTCATTTGTTTCTTTTAGCTTTTTTCAGTTTTTACATGTTAACCTGTTTGGAGTAGTATCAGTATTTGTTTGCTGTTTTTAACGTTTCACTATTGGAGACCCGATGCTCAGTCAAAGTTGAATTTGTTAATGAACCCCACTGACCCCACTGTGTAGCCATATCCAGAATCCACTGGAATGTCGACTATTGTTTTGTGACATTTCCGTTAGCCCAGCTTACAGGCCTCATGACTCCAGGAACCATTCAAACAGAGTATACATTTAAAAAAACATACTGTAGTAGGAATTCTTTACAGTGGTGCTGAAGGGAACCAATACAGATGTACAGTATTGTATTTACAGTCTAAGACAGCCAGTGATTATATGTATATCTTTTTCTTTGTAGAAGTAATGTTGTTGTTGATGTTGATGTTGATGATGATGATGATGATGATGTTTGGAAAGTAGTGCTAAATCCAGAAGCAAAAATTGTCTGCAGAGACTATTTTGCCTTACAACACCCTGTGGGCACCTCTTTTATGTTTTGGACCAAAATGTTATCATTAAACTACTGTAACACAGTGTCTCAGGAATCAGGAAACGTATTTGTAGCCATTTCCAGGACAAAATGTTGTATGAGGAAGTTTTTAGAGGCATTAAACTATTCACATATCTGGTTCCTGTCACCACCATTGCAAAGTTTTCTGACTCGGGTTCTCTTAAATGAAGCATTTCATATCAAACCACCCTGAAATAAATAGTTTTACATGTTGCAAATTAGATTATGCAATAATTTTAAAAAATCAGTGGAATTCCCTTTTAAATTTTACATTTTTTTCCCCTCTCCATTTATTCATGTCCAAGTTCACTTACTATAGAGGTGTCCCCAGTCACTTATACAGTTCAGTTTGATTACAGTACATGTTAAGATTAATAATGTAACGTGATATACAGTATATACAGGGAGGTCTTCATACAGGAAGAGATACAATAGTCTTTAAAGACTGTTGAAGACTGTTACATGATGTTCACATCCTGAAAAAAATCTGTTTCATGGACTCACTGAAAGGGGTGAGGAACCATTTTTGGGGGTGTCTTTTATGTAGGCATTTTCAGTATAAAGTATTATGTACCTGCCATAAACGGATATATTAAAGACAGTGGTGGAAACTAAAATGATATAGAGTTTGACTTCAAGCATCTACAGTGGAAAAACCCACAAAGGCTAGATTGTTCTTCAGTAAGATGAGATACTTGACCCCGCGGCGTCTGCACAGGATCAATCTCGTATTACTGTTATTTCGCTGAACCCATTTAACACCATGTACCATGATACAGTTACTGAAATTATAGCTAGGGACAAAAATACCTTAACGTGAGTGCCTCCCCCTTAAGACTGACTGGGCTCATTTAGTTTCTCAATCAAAGCTTATGTGTAATAAGATTCGGTGATGGACGCTTGGGACGTCTTTCAGGACCTCTAAGAGCGTTAACAACTTCAATATGGTGTAAGCTGTAACTGATCTTGTGCAGTGTCAGAGTGCAAGAGCAAATAAGAAAGAGTGGCATTTTAATTGTAGTCTTCCAAGAGATATTGAGGAGTAATATTCTTAGACTTTTGTTCCAGAGGGTATTGCATAATATTCAGGATTTTATCAGCCTTGGCCGTTATAACCAGCCGGTCTTATCTTATTATAAGTCCACAAGAATCTTTATTGCCCTTGAATCTCTGCCATAAAGATGTCAGTGTTACTTCAGGTTAAGAATAAGGCTCTTGCAATTAATCGCTGAAACGTTGCATTATTTTGTCAACAATAATTTTTCGATGAATCTGTGGTGATTCATTGGCAGTTTGTGTGAAGATAATGCACGGTTTAATTTTGTGCAGTTTTCCATTTTTGGCCACTTAGGCCACGTTAGAAATGGTCCTAAAGCATTCACAGCTAATTTAGCATGAGCTAATTTATTCATGAATATGCATTTTGGGGTAAGGCAGCGTTTGAGCTGCAAAAAAAGAAAGGACACTATGCAACTTCTCTCACCGGACATGAACCGATTGGAAAAATGGCTTTGTAAAGGTTTAGGGCTGCCTAATTACAGCAACATTTGTTTTCAGTTATGGTTGGTCAGTATTGAGATCATGATTATTTAACACAAGTATTCATTGACTTTGGAAACATCATGATTGGTGAAACCGACCGGTTGTGTTGGCCCACAGTGTAACAAACCTTGCACAGTATTTGTTGTTGTTCCTCGTCAGGCCAATTAAAACCAAACTTTCACTTTGCTTAATGACCAAAGTCTCTTTTTCTTGGCTCGTTCTGGACTAAACATGCCAAGGGTTGTCTGAGAGTGGACTCAGGACTGCATGTAATCAGTTTTTCCCTATATGAAAAAAAAATGCAAAGTTTATTTATCAAATACATTTAAACACGTGTATCCGGCAAATAAATTCTTCTTTTTGCCCCCAACTGATGTTTCATCAAATTGATGTTTTATCAATGACCGCTTGTTTCAATGTGAGAGAGGGTGTGTAATCACTGGAGTAAGACGTTGTAGGGACACCTTTGCAATTCAAATTGGTTGGTTTGCGGTTGACGTCATTTAAACGTCAGGCCAGACTAGATCAACTGCAGTCCTGACCATCTGCTGCTCTGTAAATTCTAGCTCGTGCTGAAGGTTTTGAGCGTGCATTAGTAAATACGTCCACATCTGTTTATAGTTTTAATGTAGTCTTTTTAAAAGCTTCTTAGTGGATTCTCCCAGTAAAGTCATTTGGAGTCTTAGAAAGTCTGGCCATTGCTTTGCTATTGCAGTTGTATTGTCAAGTTTTTATTGTTTAGTCCATTTTAAACAAGTCTGATTACTTTGCTAATTGTCAGAATAGTGTAAGTTACTAATGCTCACTCACTGATGTGACTGCTATTGACAGCCCTAGTAAATAATTCTCTGCTTTCTTATTTTAGCAGGAAGCCATTGCGTGCCAGTTTGTGAGATCATAGCTGTTCAGGAGACGGAAGAGGACTGTCCGAGCACAGATGTGGGGAAATGGCACAAAGTCCCTCAAAACCCAGCTGGTTCCAACCAGCATGCTTTCACAGGTACGCAAGTATGCCTTCCTGCCTGCTTTGCATAAAGCATTAAGGTATGCTCATACTGTTATTTGATAGTGGAATATAGCCTGACTTATTATTACTAAGGAAACTTGTCTTCAGCAGAACTGGAACAAGTATATGGAGAACGGGTGATGGGTAGACAGAGATAAGAGTCACTTTTTACCCAGTTTCTAGAGGCAGTGCAGCTTGAATGTAATTGTATTACTTTCTTTGACCTTCTCGCTGTAGTGTCCTATGTGGAGAGGACTCTGAAGCACCGCTGGCGGTGCAGTGAAGTCACCCTCCATTGCACTGATGGGAAGCTGTGTCTGCAGTGGGTCCAAGCCATCAGGGAGCAACTCGCGCTATTGAGTATGTCCTTAATTTTTTCTCTTCTCTCTGACCTACCATAAGAAGTGTGTGCGCTACTATGGTTTTATTTTCAATGGATTTGTTTTATTTGCATCTCGTACTTCCATGTGTGCATCTACTATGATTTTATCCCATTCACTCTGTCCTAAGATGTACCTTTTAAATTGGGGATGCATTGCTACCAGCCTTGTTCAGACTGAGTACAGTATACAGAGTATGTATGGATACTGATACAATAACGAATAACCTGCTTAGGATTCAGTAGCTGTTGATGTGTATGAGGATGACGTTATCAGTAAATGAGTGGACCTTAACTGTTAAATCATTCAAATCTAGCTGAATCCAGCAGGGATCACTAATTCACCAAAGAGCTCACTATTTAAGTTTTGTTGGAGTCTAATTATGTGAACTGAACTAAAGCCAGACATACAGATCAAGGCTTCAATTCATATACTTACATTGTACAAAGCACACTGTCCATGTGACATGCTGTGTCATGAGAGTACAATTGAATCCTGCACAAGCTGAGAAACTGTGCTGCAGCAGTTTTGCTAACTTGTGCAGTTTTGCCCACTGTGCACTGAAACTAAAAGTGGGTAGTGCTGTACATGGGTTGGACAAAACAGTCTTTCTGGATTAAGAAAATCAGGATCACACTTGATATAAACATTGGGGGAGTAGTTCTGATTATATCTGCTAAATGAGTGAAAAATAGCACAGTGTATGCTTGGCAGAAATATGCCAAGGCCAAATGTTTGTGTATTGGTCTATCTAGGTATCAGCACTGGCCCCCTGTTCGGGCGGTGTCCGAGCTCATGGTGAGTTTTAGGTTCTAAACTTTCTGTACTAGCTGGAATGTTATCCAATGGAACACTAAGCACCGTTGTAAGTCGCTCTGGATAAGAGCATCTGCTAAATGCCTTAAATGTAAATGTTTAAATTCATCAGCACTGTTGTGCCCCCTTACCTCGACGTTTTGCTGTACAAGCACACCTTCGTTCACTTTTGTTCATGTGTTCTGTAGCGCAGCACTGTGTGCAAGGCTTATGTTATCAGGTGGCATCAGATGTTTGTATCTGTGCATTTTTTTCCTGAGTGTGGGTGTGGCAGCCTTTATGCATCCCTACTTGGGTACTGTCATCATTTTGAATGTTAGGCCAGCAGCATGCTTCAAACTGGGGAATAAAGTTTTGAAGCAAGTCAATGCCTTTTTAGCTACAACCACACGGTAGTTTGAGGTGGTGTGTGTGTGTGTGTGTGTGTGTGTGTGTGTGTGTGTGTGTGTGTGTGTGTGTGTGTGTGTGTGTGTGTCAGTGTCAGTTGCTCCTAATCACCACATTGTTTGTTCTGAGACCTCCTCCTGCCTGCAGTTGGTGCAAATCACGGCATCATTTGTTCTGAGACCGCCTCCCAACTGAGATTTGCCTCAATCACTATGCTGTTTGTTCTGGTACTACTCTCCCAACTACAGTTGGTCCGCGTGAAGCAAGCCTCTAGCAGTGCTCAATGTCGAAAGATGTACACCTTTGAGTACACTTAGTGTTTGCCGTTTGTTTGATTAAATTTTGTTAAATAAAGTGCGCTGCTTGCTTTTGTCTGTGAGATTACTTGGTTTAATACGAATTTACTTCAGAGCTTCTCTAACCTTAAACTATGAGCTTTTCAATAAAATGAAATTCTTTGTACAAAGGTTCACTTCAAAAATGAAATTCTCATGATGAATCACTATTGGCATTGCAATTTATTCCAAGACTAAAATTTGCACCAGAAATATTTTCACCAGTTTTTAGCGAAGCTTCAAGCTAATGCCTGGAATGCAAAGTGCTGTGGAGCTGAACAAGGAAGGACCATTTGTGAAGAAATGATGAAGGAAGTGAGGGCCAGCCTTGGCAGAGAGCTCATAGAAGGATAAGCACTTAATAATCTCAGCCAGTTTAAAGAGCTTTTAAACTTTACTAGTACTACATGTATCTGGTCCACATAATTTATGAAACAAGTCCATTTCTATCACAGTCGTGCACTGGGTTACTACTACATGGCACTGCTCTGCTTTGTCTTGGCTGTCATTCTTTGATTAAAAGTGAGGTACATATAAATCTGGGAAACTGCTTGAACAGATCTTCAAGCAAATTTTGCTTGTTTTAGGTCAGTGAAATTATTTCCCATCACTGGGATTTTATCCAGTGAAATGAATTTGTTTTAGAAAGCATTGTTCATTTTGTTGTTGTTGTGGTTGTTGTGGTTGTTCCCCAAGACAAGATGTAACCTTGGTCTGGAAAGCTGTCCCAGAGTGTCTTATTACTTTGGGTTTATTCAAACGTGTCACTTTTGATGAAGTTTATTTGTATGTTAATGAAAACTTCATGGAGTTGTTGTCAAGCTGAACATGCTGTTGGGTAACAAATAGAACCTGTTGGTTAATGACCACCCCTTCCCCCCCGGTTCCCTATTTGCAGCTATCCGACCGAAGCGTTTGCTGGTCTACATAAATCCCTATGGAGGAAAACAACACGGGAAGAGGATTTACGAGCAGAAAGTGGCCCCAATCTTTTCCCGCGCCTCCATTTCCACCGACGTGATTGGTGAGCGCCCATCAGCTGCCTACATTAACATTTAAATAAAAAATGAGCATTCATGCTCCGCAAACAGATCTTTGATGGCAAATGGCCCTGCCCGCTAAACACGCCCAAGCATATGATTTTATTTACAGGTCTATATATCACTGAAGCTACTGATAATGGTTGTCCTGATAGTCAATAAACATGGGATGCTTATTCATCAGTTTGTTTTTGTTTGGGTTTTTATTTTATTTTATTTTTTTAGATCAAAGTGGCTTATTGGCAGCCCACAAATCACATATAACAACATAAGAACCAAAGTAATGGCTTATGGGTGTCCTTTTTTTTTTTTTTTTTTTTTAAATCACCGTGCTGGCATTTCAGGAATGGTGAACCCCAATGGTGTGCCTGGACAAATGCCATTCAAACAAAATCGTTAGAGAAAGCAAGCAAGCTCCATGGCAGACTCTTTAATAAGCTCCATACATCTCCTTTGGCATGTATAGTCATCATTGCCTACAAGAGGCCTTCTGCTAGCCATCCATTTCAAGGACACCCCAGTACGTTACAATCTCTTGTCAGTCCTGACAGGCCAGGCCTTGTAATGAAATGTGCTCGAGAATGTTTTTAGCTGTGGCTTCAGCTTTATCATCTGATGTCACATGATCGATTGTCTCCATCAAAACACCAGCGAAATAGCAATTTAACTAGCAGATGAAGATAATGATGTTTTCTCCAGCCTCCCAGCTCGCATCAGCATGCACGGTTAAGATGACTTTGCCTTTGTTTCCATAGTTACAGAGCGTGCGAATCATGCCAGGGACCACTTGAAGACGGAAGCTGATCTGAAGAAGTATGATGGGTGAGTTGGAGATAGCGGAGATCACAGTAGGCATGTGGCTGCTCCTTAATTTGCTCAGCGAGGAATTCACCCCTCCGCAGCATAGACTAGATTAACATTTCAGTGAGCATCAGACCACTGGCGCTGCGACTCTGGTTGGCATCGTAGGAAACTGCTGTGGAGAGTAAAATGAGCTTTGATGACAACCACATGGAATGTGCATCGGAGTGAGACTGAGGGCCAAGCGCCTCAGTTCAGAACTGCTGTTTCTGGATCTGGGCTTCTGTTTAAACAGGGTGGCAGACAGCAGGGAATACTCGAGAAAACTGGTCCTAGGTCAGCGCTTTTATAATGTGACCCTAGAGCAACACTGCTTTACCAGATATGTAGTGGAATAACACATACCCACACTGTGTAATGTTGTTGGCTATGTGGTTCCTCCTGTGGGGTGGTAAAGTAATTTGAGCATGATGGACCACTTTTAGATGCTTGTTTTAGCTGCTTTAGTGAACAACAGCTCATTTTAAAGCTTAGTTGTAGTTTTTAAAGAAATTATCAACTCGAATCAGCAATTCTCAAGGTGTCAATATTGGTTTTGGAAAAGAGAACAGGGTATTGTGTCATCTTTAATTACAGATCTAGAGTTAAATATGAGTAAACTGCTTTAGTAGAGGGGTACATTTGTCACAGGTTTCAGAAATACTGGCTGTCTCTGCTTAATACATTTGGTAAAAATCCATCGTGTCCAGTGGAAAAAAGGAAAAAAAAAAAGTTTTTTTTAATTTAAATAGCTCATATCCTAAATTATTCTTTTAATTTATATAATTCATTAATTATATTATATAATTAATAGTTAATTGGCCCATAAGCACTCTGTCCCTCTTAAAGCCACAGAGACCCTAAAATCTGTTTTCATTCTAAGTTAATACTGTTCTGCTGGACCCCTAATAAACAATCATCGTTTAAAAAAAAAAAGCAGCAAGGACGGGCCTTATCGCTGTACCTGACTGACCCAACGGCCGCGATTATGCACATTCAGCAAGCAGTGATGCCTTCCATGAGTCATCCTGTTCGTGCCAGCGCTACATGCACGCAGACCTTTGGGACGACTGCCCTTAACACCACATCAACGTCAAGAAAGACTGCAATGGTGCCATGCCAGACTGTCATGGAGTGACTCAGAATGGCAGCGAGTCGTCTTCGGTGACGTGTCCTTTTGTCTCGGTAGAGGTGACCTACAGATCCATGTGTGGAGGCACCGTGGTCAGCATCAAGATGAACGGTTTGTTGTCACACGTCCAGAAGACCTGGTGTCACTCCACCTCCACCCCACTGCACCATCTCCAGGAACTGTGTGAGAATATTCAAGCTGCATGGGATGGATTATCACAGGACACCATCAGGAACCTCGACAACTCCATGAGATACATCTGGCATGTTGCATTAGCAAACATAACGGCCTGACGCCATCCTGAGAGTCACTACTTCTGTATGTGTAGCTTAATAAATATTGTCCATATCAGTCTAAATTTATCATCATTTATTGTTCCTGGTAACCTTCCTTCCGAATAGCGTCGCTGTTCGACACTTCCTCCTGGGTGCAACTATTCTTTTGACGATGAGTGTTTACCTGTGTGAAGTATATTTAATGAATATCTTGAAGTATAATAAATGTCTGGTCTGATGTAGTATGCTATTGCTTTAAAACTACATCAGACTTATTTTAAATAGGTGAGGAACATTCAGTTATCTGAGATGTTGTCCCTTTAACATGAGTTCTTTGGGGGGAAATGTCCTAACTCTGAGAAGTCACTATATTTGAGCTACTGATTCAAGTTGTGTGAAATTAAAATTTCAGGGGTTATTCTCTGGGTTTTAATTACTTAGAGATGCAGTGAGCTTTTTATAGATCATCAAACTGTGCCATCGGCACTGAACTAACCAGAATGATGTAATCGGCAGGGTGGTTTGTGTTGGTGGAGACGGCATGTTCAGCGAGATCATGCATGGCCTGATCTCCCGGACACAGTGCGACTCCGGCGTGGACCAGAACCACTCAGATGAGGCGCTGATACCTTGCGGACTGCGTATCGGCATCATTCCTGCAGGTGAGCTTGCCACATTGCCAGGTTTAGTTAAGAAGTTGGAGGAGAGAGAAAAAGTATTTGCAGACAGCAGCTCAGGCTCCTTCATTTTTCTTGTTTTTCCTGTTAGTCAACTACAGAGGGACCTCCTCTGACAGCATGCCTGTGAGGCCGGCAGTATCCATCACTTGCGATTCCATTACAGACCACATGCTGTGTGACATTTTCCAAATCATCATAAATTCCACAGCTGTGACGTGCATTACCCAGCCAGGGCCTGGCTACATGCTGGCAAATGATCAGAGGAGATTACAGTTGTGCTTGGCTCGCCGACTAACAGCCTCTTGTCCACACACTACAAACAGCAGCACACTCTGTCTAGTTACAGTCCCATCTTGCTTGAAATGTTGAGTGATCACAGCAAAAGCATCAATTTTGGCTTTCTAGTGAAAAGGGAAGGAGGTGAAAGAGGTTTGTGTTGTGGTTCTTGTTTTTTGCCATTTATGTCCCTCTTTCTTTCTTTCTTTTCAAGACCTTTTATTAGGTCTTAGAATGTCTGAAAAGACCTTATTTTGGACTATTAAGATGTTATATTGTAACATGATGCCAAAAGATTGAGTTTGAGTCTGAATGTTTTTCCAAACTATTGTCCACCAACTGGAGATATCTATCTGATGTTGGATAGATCCTATGTTCAGAAACTTTCTAGTGGAGGGGAGCAGAGCTTATAAACCTTTCATTGAGGTTTTATGCTGTGTTTGATTATTATGCTGAGTATATTGATTATTATGCTGAGTTTCTGACCTCTGAATTAGGAAAAATAAATAAAAAAGGCCGCACAACCATAAAAGTCTGATTGGTGTTGTCAATTATAAGTTAAGCCTGTGATGTCAAATCAATATTCTGAAATGAGATAATAATAGTATTTGTTATCAACTACCACTTCTGGTTATGAAGCTACATGAGCTTGTCAGTGAAGCCTGGCATAACCCTACATACATGTTTAGAAACGCTTATACCAAAAGACTCAAAAGATAACTGGCAAATGTAGCCTTTGTAGCATGTGACTGCTATTGTAATAAGCATTTGAAAGTGTTTATGTCTTATGTTTGTCATGTACACTCCAGTAAAGCGTTGCCATTAAATCTGTAGTACTGATCCAACCATACCATGGCAGATTTTGTTCAGTAATGGTCATGACAGATATCAGTTTATGATAATGCCTGCCGCATACATGACTGCATGACCTCCTGAGTCCTGAGATGCTCAAGCATCCTGCTGTGTGAAGCTCTCCTGTCTCTGCGGTGGCCACCCAATTGTGATGGTACAGACACTGTAGGCCGGGCTTGTTGTCTGCTTTCAAGTAAACAGATTTGTCTACCGACTTCACTAGAACCTTCCTGACCCTACTGCTATGAAGATACTGGTACGCTTTCAAGCTTTTAGGCTATTCATAGCCTTTCTGTCGCTCGCTTATGATTCAAGAAAATGTGTGAAATACTTCCTTTCACATTTGGCCATTTCTTCATATCATCCTCTTCTCCGTCTGTAGTAGAAGGGTGAGGTAAAACAATTACACCTCACTTTAACATTATCTTTGCGCTCCAGTGTTTTTGCATAGCATTTACTGAACCTGTTTACAGCCTGCCAGAAGTTCTGAACATATTTCACACAAGCCACGACGGGGCGGAGGAATGTTGTGGATAACTCGCATTAGCTGGTTCACTCTTGTTCACTTTCGTGCAGAGATCAATGTTTTTTGGTCATTAGCTCAAACATAGGTTTCAGTTTCCCACTTCCAAGTTGCATTAAAACACAGCATTAAAAAGGAATTAAATTAGATTTAAAAACTTGTGTATCCGCCATGTTTTCCCCCATCTCAGCACATCAGTCTTGCATGTTAATGTTCATACTGATGATTTAGCAGTGATTGAAGCAAGTCCACGATCAAAAAAGCAAGCATCATGTCTAAAGAATGGGGAATGGAGAACAATGAATGCTGCGCATTATCAAATCAAGCTTTGAGATTTTACGTTGCAATGGCAACAAGGCAGTGCTAAGCCCTTTATAGGGGTTTTGAACTGCCCACTTTATATCATCAGCCTTATCATTATGAACTCTACAGGTATGTCTACTTGACGCCCTTAACTCCCCTTGTACAAACATACAAAATGGACAATGGCTCCAGAGGCTGTCCCTTGTCTTGTTTCTTCTTCCTTTCTTTATTAAATAAAGAACTTGGAGTAGATCCTGGAAGAAAGTTAGCTGGATAGAACTTGAAACATGAACTTTCACATCAAATCTGTCTTTATTGATCTGTTTGGATGGTCTTATCAGCAACAATTGTGGCCATAACTCAAGACAAAACGACCTTTTGTTTGTTTGTTTGTCATCTGTTTGTTTATTTATTTAAAGGCACAACGGGGGGAATGCAGAAGTAGGCCACTAGGTGGGCTTTGCAGTAGGCGCTTGCTCTGTGCTTATTTCTGCCCGCACTGGGCTTTATATAAGCAATTTAAGGCAGAAGAATTTGATTACCAAGCAGTGCGCAGCGGGACGAGAGCGGGAGGAACTCATCTGAAACCTCATCTCTGAAAATGGCAAAGCCACATTGCTAAAAGTGCTCTCCTGCATGCCTCTGTGAGTCAGCTAAAACGTTTTCAGCACAAAAGTAGTTCTTTTTGGGTCATGCAGACGCGAGGTGACAAAAACTCACATCCACTTCTAATATTGGGTTGAAATTTGTTTTGATTGTCGGTTCAGTTGTAGCGGTTTCTTGATGGCACAGGCTGAGACTGTAAAAGAAACTCCGCTCCATTCATTAAGCTGGAGATTTAAATTCAAGGCCCTGAGCTGTGAAATCTGTTTGTGAAACAGGTTCGACTGACTGCATATGCTTCGCTACAGTAGGCTCCAATGACCCTGTGACCTCAGCTCTACACATCGTCGTGGGTGAGTAGACACATATGGACCATCTGTCCTACAGATCTGTCATTCTTTACTTATTCTTAACCGCAATCCTGGTACATTATCTCATGCTCTATTAATAGAAGAGCATGGCCTGTTTCTGTTTAACAGCTGTCATTGCTGAATATAGATCAGTTGAGGTGTAGCTCACAGAACTGGACTAGGCCACATACCATGCAGTTATACCCATACTTACCACAGCTGTAAGGTTGGCATGCAACAAGTCATTCATGCTTTGTTCCCAGCAACAAATGCTGTGGAAGGAAATGCGTTCCATTAAGTGGGAAAGAAAAACAAAACAAAACACTGCAACATTCACAAAATACAGCTGAAATGGTTGGAGGCATGTTTTTATACAGTGTGTACTGACTTTTGAAAAGCAACACAGACCAAACTGTGCGCCGCTGTGACATTACAAACATTCCCCCTAGTGTAATTCCCAGGAACACTGTTGTTCTTCACCACTCTTGCATGCAAATGTTATGGTGATGTCCACATGCAAAGTTTTATCTACTCTAGCATCCCAAAAATGTGTAATTACTTTTCATGTTAATTACGTTTATTTCAAATTCAATAATAACTTGTGAACTGTTGAACAATGTGGACCAAACTATGCACCACATGCTTTATATAGACCCATTGCTCAGTTTATCAAGCAGGACTAACACAGTAAAAAAATAAATAAATAAAACCTTGTTTAAAACATATACTCTTGATAAACTGCTTAATGACTAGTTCACACTTATGTTTCCATCTAAAGATTTTTTTTTTTTTAGCAACCAGTGCAGAGCATCGAGATGGAAATTGTTATACAAAAAATTATTTGGTGATGCTTGAAATATTGCTGAATATATGGCAGATATGTTAATGAGCCAACTTAAATGTTTCTATTTGTTTGACATTTTTGGGGGGCGGAAAGAAAATCTATATTATACAGTATATTTTATGTATATTCCACAGGTGATTCTCAGCCACTGGATGTCTGCTCTGTCCACCACAATAACACCTTCCTGCGATACTCTGTCTCTCTGCTCGGTTACGGTTTCTATGGCGATGTGTTGACGGACAGCGAGAGGAAGCGTTGGATGGGTCCGGCTCGCTACGATATCTCAGGTCAGTGAGACCTCAGATCAACAGACTGAGGAGGACGGAAAAAGCTGCAATTATTCATCATTCTTTCCTTCACTGTCATTTTGAACGAGGCACTGATGTTTTCTGGCAGGTGTTAAAACGTTTCTGTCACATCGTTACTACGAGGGAACCATCTCCTTCCTGCCTGCTTCTGGAAATGTCGGAACTCCCAGAGACAAGATTCAGTGTCGATCCGGGTGAGCGGTTCAGCTGCTTGTTGACACCAAGTGATTTATAAAATTCATCAGCTATAGTGTGGGACGGCCTCGTGTTGGCTTATGGTGGGATAAAAATTCATTGATCTGAAGGTGATGGTTCAGTTGCATTGATCTTGGAATGTTATAAGTTTAGCAAGTTGTTGTTATTGTCTGTAATCCACTACTGTTAAAATAGTTCTCCCAGTAGTGTTTATGTAGTCAGTGCCATTTTTAAATTCCCAGTCTTCTCAGAATGGTTGAATTGTTGTGATATTGGAGGTTTCATGCATTAAAAATCCTTTCCCAAATAAGTGTGACTGAGACGCATCATAGGGAGATCTGTTTTATGGACTTTACCTCCCATTCAAATGAATCTATGTCACATTAAGCAGTCTCTTTTATTGCAGATGTGCTGTTTTTTTTGTTGTCCCTGATGCCTGATCTAATGGCTAATGCTTTCTATTGCAGGTGTAATATATGCCAGCTGCCCTCAACGGGTAAAGCGGTCTACAAAGTTGAGGACAGCATCTCAGACACTGGTAAGGCCAACCTCATTCCAAAGCTTCAGGTGATGTAATGTGATTTTGGCCAAACCATGTTACACAAAGTTAAATGATTTTCTTCTCCTACTCCAAAATCTAGTTATTCATCCAAGACATGCTTATGTTTGGATAATATTTTCATACAGTATCAGAAACCACATAAGCAAGTCTATTTGAGATTACCAAACAACGCGGTGTGGCTTGAGCCAAGTGTGTGATAATTTAAACATGTAGGTTGCACTGTGCTAATTGCTAGCTATACACTTCCATTAGTTGTTAATAAGAGCATATCCAGAAATTGGGGCCCACTTCAAGCTTGTCATTGGTTGATATGGTAGTTGTGAAATGATAAGATGTTACACCATGTCTGCAAATCGGTGTGCAACACAGAATAATACTGTGGAAATTTAAATGGGAGCTTATCAAAATATCATATTCACCGCTGCTTGATAGCTGCATTAGCATTGTAGCTCAAGTGTAGAACTTGCCTGATGAACTAATTTGGGGTAAAGGGGAAAAACTGGAGTTTGGTTTTATATATATATATATATATATATATATATATATATATATATATATATATATATATATATATATGTCAACAATTCTGACTGCAAGTTTCTCTAGAATGAAGCATTTCACATCAAACTGAATGAATTGCATAAAATTTCATTAAAGCAGAGGTTTTGGAAAAATATGGTGGAATTCCAATTCAAGGGAAGCACCATAGCCCCCTGCATCTTTGAAGAACTGCACAAACACCTTTTAAGTATGTGACTAGCCCTTTCTTATTGCTTTAATCGTGACAATCTAGTGAAATTTCCAGGCTATTCATACCTTAGACTAGTACAGTTGCCAAGCTCAGGTGGCACTTGCATGATGTCATTGTTCTGCAGGTCCAGAGTGGACAGTTTATCCAGCACCTTAAGACGGACAGGATCGATAGCTCCAACTTGATTGTTGCTNTATATATATATATATATATATATATATATATATATATAAAATGTGTGTGTGTGTGTGTGTATATGTGTATATGAGCATCTTTATATATATCTGTTTATCTGTCTATCTTTATATATATATCTATATGTTGGCCAAACTGCTGCTTTACTGAGCATAAGAAGGGAATATGGACTTCTCAGTTTCTGGGTATTGCAACCTGTGGCGGTCGACACAACATATTCTCTAGTGATCATGTGCAAATGTCCTCCATCTGTCCCTGCTCCTGCCAAGCTGTTTGTTAAAATGAGGCCATATAGTTCGACCTGCCCCGTTCTGATCTTTCATGTATGTGTCCACACAAACTTCTTTTTGCACATTATCTCTGTCTCTCAGCACTCAACAGCAGGCGCCCCTGTTACACACTGACTCGTCTGTTTATGGTGACTCACTGATAAGTGGTGTTTACTGAGACCTCCAGGTCCCTAATTGGCATTTAGACATGATAATTTCCTGGGCATTTTCTCAAGGCTGGTCAGACTCTGTGGCAGAGGCAAAGCAATAGAAAGGAAGGAGGTGTGAGTGTTGGGAGAGTTAAGTGTCCTTAATTAGTAATCCAGTATCACGGCCATACACGGCACGCACTGTCCATTTTGTCTCACTTTTTTTAAGAGAGGAACTCTACAGCAACTGCTTTGGCACAGGGGAGAGGTGCTGATTCTGTGCTAATGAGCTTCCTAGAAAGGGAAATGTGCCATTTGAAAGGCTGTAAATGAACACAAGCCAAAGGTCTCTTTTGTCATTTTGCATATTTAAGTGTCTACTCAGTGATTTCCAATTAAAATGTATTGGCTTTCACTGTCTCCAGAGACATGCTAACATTGGCAGATCTCTCCTGTGTTTATGACTCAGAACAATGGGGGACCTAATTATGCGTTTTATGACTCCAGATCAACACGGCAGTCTTTTTGAATGGTGTTCATTAAAAATATATTTCTTGCTTGGTCACATACTATTTAATGTGCAAGATGCATCACAGAGGGCTTTTAATGCATCCTTTGAGCAGCTTTTGGATCCATGAGGTCAGATTTAAACAAACCATGGCGTTTTGGATTTAATGAAAGATTATATCAATTTAAACAACTGGTCAGTAAAAAGCAGCTGAAAAACATAAGCTTCCGTTACGACGTTGCTGAACTGCGTGACTGCTCTTCTGTATTACAGACACCAAGGAAGTGTGGCAGGTCATCAGGGGGAAGTTTCTGGCCATCAATGCGGCGTGCATGAGCTGTGCTTGTCCACGCAGTCCCAAAGGCCTGTCGCCCTCCGCACACCTGGCCGATGGCACCGCTGACCTCATCCTGGTGCGCAAGTGCTCGCGTCTGGACTTCCTTCGCCACCTGCTGCGCCACACCAACAAAGCTGACCAGGTTTGTGCCCTATTGAGGTGGCATTGTGGCTATGTATTTCTGTTTCAGAGAAAAGGTGACTAAAAAAATAAGGCGTTCAGGCAGCGTCGTTATGAAGCCATAAACCTGGACGGCAAGCTGAGAGAATATAAAATAAACATGAAAGAAAGCAGTCTGATATCACGTTCATATAACAGTTTTGCTGGTATTTTGTTGTACTCTGCTACTACAAAACACGAGAACCTGAACGTGATTGCACTGCTGAGTGCATTGCTGTTTGTATAGACCTGACTGTGAAATGTGTGATGGCTATTGGCACGTCATCCTCTGAAGAGAAGTCATCATCAGCACTCATTAGCTCATCTGAAGAGACCGCTTCCGTCATGCATCCAAGACAGACATCTTTCCCCTGGCTATTTATGAACAGTAAAACATTCTAACCTCCAGTGCTAGAAATTAAAAAGTAACCCTAATTCATTCCCAGAAGTTAAAGGTTTATGCTAAACTAAGTCTAAATGGAAGTTAATTGTTCCTGTCCAAAAAAACACAAATTCTCTAATGAGAATAGCAATAGAAATGACAATAGAAATGCTTCAAAACTGCACAAAATGAAATCTCTGTACACTGACTTGCATTAAAAGTAAATGTTTGCTTGTGATCCAGTAAAGTTGTCATTTTGGAGCTTCTTGTTCATGCTCATATGCAAATTGGCAGGTTGATTTCAAATGTAAAAAGCAAAAAAAATGAAATCCTGTTATTGTCCATATTCACTACTGCGAATTCTTAGAAAATAACATAATCAAATCATTGAGGTCAGACTTTTACATCCTGGTCATTTGTATTAATTTTTTTGCTCAGGTGTGAGGTTTTACTGTCTAACCTCCCTAAAAAAACTGCATTCATTCATTATCCCCGTTAAGGTTCACTTCAATCTCTCAGTCCGCTGTTTTGTATTGTATATCACTCTCACATTAAATGCAGAAAGTATCTCTCTCACTGCCAAGGAGCGGTTTAGGTTCAGTAAGCCTCGGATATGATTTAGATGAACGTCCATAGTTTTTTTTTTTTCCATCAGATTTATAAGCCATAAAACCAACACAGCAGAAATATTAGATTTATCCTGAGGGTAATGGAGGGAAACTATCCATCCCTGCCCTGTGTGGTGAGTCTAGAGGCTCATCCTGCTTCTTTTTTGTCAGGGAGGTCTCTCTCCTGGGGGCTGTGCGTCATAAGTGCCTCACCTTACCCAGAAAAAGAAGTGAAACCTAATCTCACTAGATGGACACAGCTTGATTGTCGAGTAGGGTTCATTTGGGTTTGTACTGATGGCATTCCCACGCTCCTCAAAGCTTTCAGCAGCATTACAGAGAAGCCCACAGCCTCTTTAGACTCATTTCCACAGGTAGACACACACAGTTCAAAGCCCTGAGCTCTTGTTTTGGTCTATTTGTTATAGCCCACAGGACTGGGGGGGCTAATAATTACAGTGCCATTTTCTGTGCCTAATCAAACACAGGCACTTCAGTTGGTATCCGTAGTGCACCTCTCGAAATAGAGGGTTGTACCCCGCAAAGGTTGCTTGAGAATGTTTAAATGATCCTACTTTCTGGCCAAATATGACATTTCAGGGCCGAGAATCAAGTGTTACTTGCCTCTGTTTATTTGATAAACATCACACTTGTGAATGTTCTGCCTGAGCTAAACCTGACGGTTGAAACTTGCCTGTGAACTGCTATTACCCCAGACAAGCTGACATCTACACAGGCCTGAGCATGAGCAGGAAAGATAAAGAGATTTCTAAAGAAAAGTGGGTTTTAAGATTCCAAATTCTTTATTGTGCAATGTTTCTTGCTTAGAGCCCCAATGAACACATACAATGTTGAAATGTTTTGTATAATACTAAACTTGGGTATAATGTTAAACATCCTGTACAAGTTAAATGGACAAAAGAACTATGCATAAAAACATTCCTCAAAAATTCACAAATTTACATCAGACTTATCTGAGAGTGCTCTGGGTGTAGTCCTAATATTCCAATGAACATGCGTGGCTGGCAGCCCTCTGTCACTGACTTGTATGGAAACCCAAACAAAATTCACCTCAAACTAGGGGTGGATGGTATACAGGTATTACCAGCTCAAAAAACCCGGACTACAGTAACGGGTCATTCCACCGTGTGTTGCATATATGAGCCCAGTTCCAGCACCTGATAACTGGCTTTCACGGTAGTGACCAAATGGCAGGTTTCTTAGTTTTCCAGCAGAGTAAAAATGATGCAGACTGTGGTGAAAACCTTGTTACTGCTGTTGTGGTCAAAGACTGTTCTTCATCTGCAGCCTTCAAACTAATGGTTTTAGCTTAACTACTGATTTTCAGAGTGAAGTTACTGAAGCTCCTCAGTGAAATCTGCTCTAGGTTGTGTTGTAGAAGATGCTGCTGTTTCCAGTTTTTATGTTTTTATGTTACTATAGCTAAACATTTATCCACTTCACTGCTGGATGAACCAGGGAACGAACACACACACACACACACACACACGCACACAATTCTGGCATAAAATTAGCTGGTTAAATGACACTCGGGTAGATGGATGGATAAGTGAATATCTCGTGTCTAGTTTTGTACTAGAGCTACGAGTCTATGAGCTGGACAGATGTTTTTAAGGCTAAAACAGCACATCATAAACAAGTATGTTTGAGATTGCTTTATTGTGTGATCCATTACTTGTTAGCTACGTTAGCCTAATACCTCAGCAAGAACTTGAGACACTAAATGTGTCTCAGATGTTCAGTTGCATTCAGGTAAGGGAAAATTGCGTACAGGTGCTGAGAGAAGGAGACATGTGAAGCTTTGTAATAAAGGATTTGGAATTTTTTGTCAAAAAAAAAGTATTTTTTGGAAGTATTTTATCAAAAGAAACAAAAATGCATGTGTTCGTGTGTGTGCGTCTCTATTGCAGTTTGACCACCCCTTTGTGGAGGTGTACCGGGTGCGACAATTCCGCTTCACGCCCAGGTATCAGGAGACAGACTCCGAGCTGGAGCTGAGGGAGTTGGAAGGCAGCAGCAGCAGCAGCAAGCGCTTCTTCACACAGATATGCAGGGAGCATCAGGCGTGCAGCTGCACCCCTACACAGAGCAGCTGGAACTGTGACGGGGAAATTCTGCCACACGCCGCCATTCAAGTCAGGTAACCAATCCACTAATGCTGCGTATAGAAATCATAGTATATTGTTGTTACAGTCACTATAAAGCAGTGTGTTAACCATTTAAACGGTTGGTCAAAAGACACTTAACTGTTCAAGTGTTAGTTTGCAGCAACTTTACATATTAAAAAGTAATAATTTATAAATATTTAAAAATATAAAAACTGTGCCAGTAGTAACTAGTCATTTTAGTAGTAGTAGTAGTCATTTTATCCCTGTGTTGCCACTCAAAACATTTGGTCAAAAGACTTTACATATAAGGAAAAACTGTTAAATAAAGAAAACGTTTTAGGCAGTTTAGACTGTAATATGCTCACATTGCTTCCCAGAGCAGCCATGTAAGCTTATTGCTGATCCCAGTTACAAGGAGAACAGAAGTGGACCAAGAACTGACCCCTGGGGAACTCCAGTAGTGAGATAGTGGAGAGCTGAGAGACAGACGTTTCAGACAAACTAGGATGCGTATCTAAAGACACAGGAAGTCCTGATGTTAAATATACCCAAACAATTGGCGCATAGTTATTTTATGTGAAAAGAAGCTAATGTAAGTTTATTTTTTTCCCTCCATTACTTATTTAAAACACAACAATGTGAAAGAAGGCAAGATATTTTGAAACTGTCGATGGGCAGCGTATGTTTCTCACCTTGATTGTGGTAACACTAAATACACATTACGTTTTAATATACAGTATTGTATGTCAGCTTGTGGAAGACATTCTGGATTTTTATTAACACATGCATATTTCATAAGCTAGTGGTTGTACAGTATCACAATTCTATATTTTAATGAATTTGTTACATAAACAACTACCCTAGTGCACTCATATAGCTTGTGTTCAGTAAATTAGATTTGGCACCGTCTTCCACTTTCAGTGGAATATTAAACGAGGGATTCTCTTTGTTAGGCTGATAACAGGCCACTGCTCTGTTTAAAATCCCTTCGTGTTCTTGTAGGAGATTTGGACTTTCGTATCGCAGAGAAATCTTTATGTATCATGATGGCTGTCCTGAATGCATCATTTATTTCACGCTCCATTCTTCCCAGCCTCAATGATGCATAGCTGTCTAATGTCCTCTAATTTAATGGTCTTTCCTCTGTTAAAAGCTTACTCCCTTTTAATTAAAATAGAGGTACATTCATTTATTACATTTTCCTCTCCAGTAATTGTTCTTCAAGCGAGTCAGCAAATGAACTGTGGAGACGGATGGCGATGATGGTGGTGATGATGATGATGATCGTCATCATACGGCAGCTGGTAGAGAGGAAAAGGCGACTGGATTAAGTTGCTCCTGAGTGCTAAGCACAGCCTGTATCCAGTGGAGTTAAAGGAAATTAGAGTCTAAATCCTCTGAAAAGTAGTTGCGGTGACTATAATGAACTTTACACAGGGCCTTGTCTGGCATTCAATGGTTTAATCTATTTTAACCATTCATTTATGCGCTTAATCAGTCTGTTTAAACTAAATACTCTGGTGCTAGGTCTGATGGACAGTTCTCTTTCTCTCTCGCTCACTCTCTCTGTCTCACCCTCTCTCTTTCTGTCTCTGTCTCTCCAGAGTGCACTGCCAGTTGATCAAGCTGTTTGCGAGAGGGATCGAAGAGCAGTCCGTCTTTGAGGACCCTTCTTACGCTCTCTGTGCAATATAGATTTGCCTGTCTAAATCACTGGAATAAAGCTCACTCTCGCCGGACCAAGAAGAATTCTGACCTCTTGAAGACATCACATTTGGGCTAGAATTAGGAAGAAGCTGTTCCGTATGCTGTCAGATTCATTTGTAGTGACTAGAATTGGAAGTGCGCTCATAAAGGGGAAATGCCACAGGTCTTTCAAAATTTCTGCATAATTTAGTTAAGATGTGAAGCCATTCAGAGTGGTTTGATGCACCATGCATCATGTATTCTGGAAAATCTTGGAGAATCAGAATATTCACAGTGGTGGTGATGTCTGCAGCATTGCTTGCCTCTAAAAGCAATCTGACAGGTTATGATTAAGTTATGATTCCAAATACATTATGTCTGATTCATCATTATCTACATGAGGGATGCGCATCCCCACTAATCTTGATATTCAAGTATTCTCAAGAGTTAATGACATATATGGGCAGGGGGAGAAAACATTTTACAGTCAAGTTAAACCATAAGAGTAGTGTTTTCACTGAATTAGTAGTCTTTGTTTTCTCCATCTTCCTGTTATGAAATGGAATGGATAACCACAGAGTGTTTTCAGTTCTGGAATAGTAGCATCTCTCAAACAGACATCACAATTCAAATATCTGAAGGTTCACTGGTCATTTGGTTGGCAAATAAAACGACTATGTTAGTGCTGACTGATTCTTAGCACCCCACTCTGAATGACTGTTCACCTCTCAAAAATTACAATGTACAGACATTTATCAGAATTGCTCTTTAGTTTTACCAGTATGCATTGCAGTAAACTTGCAGACCACCAGTTTAGGATTTCACCTAGGCACCAGTGTTGCTGTTTGTGGTCTTCATACAAGATTTCTTATTCATAAGGCGACCATGTTGCTAGTGATTTCTCATGCTGTGTCCAACAGCTTTCAGATGAGGCTGTCGCTGTCTTCCTCCACAGTCAAGCTGGTCTTGATGTCATTGGACAGTAGCACTAGTTGTATTCCAAAGTTTGAAAAATATTGCGACTCTGTGTAGGGTTTTATTTCACTTTATTGGAAGTTAAGGACTCAAGGTTACCCAAACATAGAGTTACATTATATTGCTATGGTATATTTAGATATTTAGATGATCTGTTATGATTTGTGTTAAAAGGTAAGCACGAAGTGTTATGTAGCAATCGAACACTGTGTCGCAGTGTAGCCTGTAACTATATTCTTTTTTTTTTTTTTCCTCCGCAAAACTTACGCCTTGGACATTCCTTCAAGTTGTGTTTTGGGAACTATGAAAACTCCATTCCAAATATCAGCAACCACTTGCGGATATTTGACGTACTGATTTGTTGCTGTCGGTTTTGGCTGGATATTCAGTGTTTTGTGTGATGAACAGTTTAAAAATGTTAGTGTCCAGTATGTTCTGACACAGCCCCAGCGTCCATGTGCTTGGCCACTTGACTGAATGCAGTAGATAATCTGCTATGGCTCTGTCCTCCTGGGTGCCAACCCTTCAGGACCTCTGCCCCTTATTGCTTTTGTACCTTCTTTTGCTTGAATGTCTTTTTTCTTTTGTTGTATTTCTGTAATGATAAAAAAGCCACACAGGCCCTCTTGTGCTTGGGGCTTCTGCTGGAGGTTTTATGTGTGTAATCTAAGCCGGTGTTGTTGGTTCAGCGTCATGGGGATTTTGAGCAGCCAGTGATTTAGTGAAATTGCCTCTTCTCCGCAACGCATCTGCTGTTGTTTGTGCGTTTTATGAAGCCGAGGTGGAGTGATGATTGAGTTCATGGACTCTGTGTTTCCAACGGTTTTGTAAATCACTATATTGAAGTGTACCCCACAAGTAATTCAAGTCAGGAGGATCTGGCATAGCAGACAGTTACAGTGCTAGTCAGTCCTGGGCCACCATTCGTCCACAGTTTGTGTACTTGTGTGTGTGTGCGCGCTTAGAATTACCCTCATCTCAGCCAGCTGACAGCTGCTGTGTTTGGCAGCCCAGTTCAGGGCCAATCAGACACTTACATGCCCATATGCATCAACCGCTGTGACAACAAACCTCCAGCTCCAGCACACAGAGCCTTCAGCTCACTCCATCTGAACCAGGGACGTAATTCAAAATCCTCTTCAGTCCCTCGTAAATATCACTGCCGCGACTGCGCTTCGGCTCTCAGCACAGTGGCTGGTGCTAACTTGCGGTCCAGCCTGGGTGACTGACGAGGCCTTTCACTGTCCAGTACTGTGCAAATGTCTTAGGCCATCTGAGAAAATGAGCAGTAAACGTTAGCGAGGCTTATTCAGGACACTCGGAAAAGCTGAAAAAATGGCCTTTGACTTTTGCTCAGTACTTTATGCAACAGCATCGCAGCATCCTGTAAGTGTAGCCGCTAAATCCAGAGTAGTGATCACTGTGAGCAACACCACCCTTCCCTCTGATATGCTGCTTGGTTAGTAAAGCTGCAGCCATGACTGAAAACAATACCGAAAAACAATCATCTTGCAGGCTTCGAGATGACACTGAATGTTGTATGACTTGAGATATTCAACTTGAGTGTTGATTAAAAAAAAAAAAACAAAAGCATCCATAATAAAGTGCTTAAAACCAATCCCTGGTGTCTTCTGCTGATTTCTGTGGAACGTAAGTCATAGATCACTGTAGTCAAATAAGACAAGATGCCTGAACTACATCTGAGAAGTTTAACGAAGTTTGTGTTTTATCTAGCAGAAGTCAGTCAGTCAGTCTTACCTGAGGTGAATCTGATGACCAGTGTCTCCTTGGGACTTTACAAGATTGATGGAGCAGGAGACAGCTGAAGAGAAAGCTTAGATTGAATTGTGCTGAGGGGCAAGCTCCGAAGATTTTACAAGTCATGCAGTTTCAAGCTTGACCTGCAAGGCTTCCTTTATGGCATACATGCAAGGTCATTTATGTAAAATAACAAATAGCACTTCAGTAACTAACGGGCAGCTTGAAGTTCTCTTAAAGGAGCAGCAGATCTAGAGCCCAGCATACTAGCCTTGGAAAAGAGAAAGAACTCAACACTGGTGGAAGCAGGTTAAAGCAGACATGACCAGCCCTGATGTTGGGAGATCTACTATCCTAATCCAACAAATGTGGCTGTAGTGTTCATTTGCCCCTGAAGGCCTTCTTTACCTGGATCAACTGTGTTATTTGGGCTGGTGTTAATCACTGGTAGGTCTCCAGGAATAGGATTGGTCAGCCCTGAGTTGCAGTACGTATTTCTCAAAAAGTTCTGTTCGCTTAATCTACCCCTCTTACCTCAAATGCATTTGATCAGCCAAGACATGTTCGGTGTCTGCTGCTTTAGTTTTGCACTAGAGCTATGAGGCTAATGTAGCTAACGAGTGAAGCTTATACCCGCAGTGAAATCTGCATCCCTAAATGATCACACACTTGTTTTAAATCATGTCAAGTTGTTAAGCAATATCAAATAGATTTGCTTAAGTGGTTTCTGATGCTGTATGACGTGCAGTTATATGAGAAAACAGACATGGATAGGAGCAGGCAGTTGAAAATTCTGTGAGAATGTGAGCGGGACAACATTTACATGTAGCAAAATCCCACAAATGAATAGGAGTCCAATAAAAATGATTATAATCATGCAATTATTAACATGCATGATTGGCATACGGGGAAAACAGCTAAATAATAAGAAAGTCGCTTCATTCTAATCAAACATACGAACAATACTTGAATTGCATGACTGTGCTACAGAAATGGCGGGGCCTTTAGAAGGTCAGTCGGCCTCAGCTGTGGAAAGGGCAGGTCTGACATATGGCCGTCATTTTCGATGATTGTTTCAGGTGTGAGCTGGTCAAAGCATGTACATTGTGGGCAGAACAAATTGTAGTGGGCATGGGATTAGGAATCAGTCCTGCCTCAAGCTGCTAGCTTTGCAGAATACTGTTGTCTAACCCATAAACTTGTAGCTAGAGGCAGAACTAAAAATATCAGGACAGACATCATGACGATGTGTGTCGTTATCATAATAAAGTACATCACAGTATGTCACAATGCTTTTCTGAGTGTATCATGGATATCAGTAATTGATCACTTCCCAGCTGCGTGTTTGATTACTAAGAGAGCATAATTAGCCCTATTTAATGGATTTAGGACACCACAGTATTGTGAAATGCTAAATACTATTTTAATTGTATTTTTTTAAATGTAGCACTGCTTTCTTTGTGCTAACTTATCAGATGTCAGGTAAAATAAGTATCATGACACATCATATTTAGATATTGCCATATCGCCCACCTCTGTCTATACTCCTAATGCAATCTAGGCTAGATAGATGTCAGTTCAGCTACAGAACCTAATCGTCTCGATTAATAGTGGTATAATAAAATATTGATACACTTGCCTATAGTGATATAATGTTTTCTGATACTGTATCGGTTCTCAAGGACACAGGATTTTTAATTAACAGTTTACATGTAAAGGTTGGTGGCAGACAGTGGTTCATTTTGTTTTTAGATAGCATTGTGAAGATGTATTATTTGTCTTGACAGTTTCATTTGCATTTTAGAAATTGCAATAATCACCTCTCTTACAGAATTGCAATATACCGGATTCAATCAAAACCCCTGTATCATGATACACATCATATCACTAGTTTCTTGCCAATACACAGCCCTGTCAGGTACCACGATTAGGTGCTACCTAGTGCCTGAATGTCGCAAGCAGTGCATCTTTTCAAAGCAATTGTCCATATGGTCAGGGTAATCTGAACTGATCAAACCTAGTCTTTGTAAAGAAATAGTTTGACTGCATGAAAAGAGAAGTTTGACCTTCAGAATAAATATTAACCTATGAAAATGCTCGGATTCCTGGGAGAAGTTATAGGGTCTCAGCACTAGCTATGACTCTACAGGTTGGGCAACAGTTTGTTGCACAGGTAGCACCAAAACCGTGTAGGCAAGTCTGCTTGATATGATTGTTTAAGGTCGAGCAATGATTTAGCCTTGTAGCTCCAGTGCAAAATGACGGAAGCAAGCTTCAGACAAAAATGTAAAACAGTGTGTATATTTGATATTTTGTCAGATTATCAGTTTAAATCATAATGCACTCATTATCAAAAGATTAGTTATACAAATAGTCGCACCCAGAAGGAAACTTGGTGGGTAAGTTTGACATCATGAGACAAGCGAACGATTCAAGTTTCTTGCATGTGATGTAAGCAAGGACGGGCCTTATTGCTGTAGCTCACTGACCCCATAGCCACGATTGTGGACATTCAGCTAGCAGTGATGCCCTCCCTGAGTCATCCTGTTAGTGCCAGCACCATTACAACAACTGCCGTTAACACCATGTCACTGTTGCCACAGACTGTGACTCAGAATGGCAACAGGTCATCTTCAACCCCATGCCCAGATGTCTGGCATGTTGCGTTAGCGGCCCGCGCCATACTGAGAGACACTACTTCCATAGGTGTAGCTCAATAAATGTTGCCCATATCAGTCTCAATTTATCATCATTTATTGTTCCTGGTAACCTTTATCTTCCTTCCCAATAGCATTGCAATCCGACACTTCCTACTGAGTCCTACTATTCCTTTGATGATATGCGTATTTCATCCAACCATGCATTTTTGAGCATTTCTCTTGAAGCTACTGTATTAGGCCCTTTCGGTTCTTTAACATCCATCAAAATTTCATTTGTATTCCTGGAGCATAATCAAGAGCTTAAAAAACAAGATAATGATTTGTAGCTGCAGATCTGCCTCAACAAGGCATCGATCTGAACCACCGGTTTTTAATCACCAGAACGCAGACTGGTGGATGTCCCGGGAATGTTTATCTTTTCCTTTTTTTAATTTTAGATCATTGTTCTGTCTTAATGTGAACTCTTTTCCCTTTGTAGTGAGCTAGCTATGCAATGCTAGACTCTCAGTCCTGGGAGTTGCACAGAGGTTTACATGGGACGCTATTATGAATTTGCTGCTTGAAAGCAGTCCATGTTTCCGTGTTATCTTTAAGAGCCTTCAATAATGCTGCATGTTCTGGAAAGCCCATTCTCCTGACAAATGCGATTTGCCACAAAACGGACGAATGACGCTGCTCCCGGTTTAATGGGCTTATTACATAAAAATGGCTGTGGGAGAGAAATAAATTCTTCCCCTCGGCCCTCTCCTTCCACCCCCCCGGCTCCGATGAGGAGAGATATTTTGCTCTTATCCTCTGTCCCGCTTACCGTCTCCATACGGGCCCATACATTAGGCCTGCTATCTGGGGCCCGGCATGGCAATGAAGCCAGGTAATTTTCCCATCTACCATCCACCGAGTAAATTCCATTTCCTCTCCGCCTCGCCATGTCTTTATTGATTTATTCTGCAGCTGGTGGGTGGCATCAGGCCCGCCGAGGCTGGACTGTCTCATTCTCAGCCCCCCCCCCTTTTTTTACCCCAGACAAAACAAACAAGCAAACAGCTGTCTGTGAGCACTCAAATCACAGATTGGAGACAACTCATTGCAAGTGTGATTACACCTGTGCCTTCAACCTACACTTTTTAAGTAAGCTTGCCTTGAAGCATCTCAGCTGAGATTAGAATGCTCTCCGCCTGGCCTTGCTCCGAAAGCTCCACCTGAGCCCCATCCATAAGCTGTTTTCCCCATTCGTCCCTCCAGCTGAGCTGCTGGAATGGGGAGGGCATTAACAAAACAGCAGTCGTCCCACCAGTGGGACAAGTTTTAAACAGCACCAGCCAGGCAGGCAGCTTTCGGATCACCATTTCGGATTAAAGGCAGCCAATAGGAACAATTTGAAGCGATTTACAAAAGTGCTATCCATCATGGCCTTGCACCGCGCTGAAACGACTGGGGTAAAAATGCAGGAAACCCAACAAAACAACCAGCGCAAACTGGAGATGAGGAGCTGTTGTGACACTTTGCCGACTGCATTATTGATCAGCTAAGTTTACCAAGTTTTCAGAAGAACAGTTTCTCTAAGCACTGTCACAATAGGTCTGGTCTGTTCTGGTCCAGCTACACAGGGGAGCAACAAAGCAGGAGAGAATGAAGATGCAGGCCATTCCTGCCAAGTGCTATCGATCCCAATCGGCCCCATTTTCTTTTTTACCTACAGTTGCCTGCTGTGCCTCTCTCTCCTCTCGCTACCTGTCGCATTGTCTCTCATAAAAGCTTTATATTCAGACTACTGTACACAACTTCATGGCTCTGGCACATTCTGAATGAAGCCCTGCACTTCATCATGTCTGTGGAATAGCGGCCAATAGACCAGTTGCTTTCAGGGCCATAAAGGACAAATGGGGTAAAACTGAAGCAATATTATAAGAGAATGCGAGTTAATGACCCACGACCTGAACTCAGCAAACATTTCTGCTCCGGCTCAATGTTTTCTCTCTTAAGGCTTCACCAAAATCAATATCTATGCATCCTCCACACATCCAGGCAAATAAATGCTAGGCAAAAGTTTTTCAATACTCTTGCTGTTTCTTCCAGTACAGTTTTCACTTTAGCCCTGCCACAGTCCACGGTCTATAAGAGTAGACATGTATCAGTAAGACTTTTTAACAGCAGGCCATAATAAATAACTTAGCAGTACTTTTATTGCTTGAACAGTCGCTAGCCTTTGAATAAAAAACAAGTACCTAATCATTCTGAACTATAGAAACTAATTATTTACTTTAGTTAAAAGTTTTAAATATTAATTATTTACTTAGATGCATGGAATTAATACTCATCATAACTGCTAACAGTTGTCTACATCCTGTGTATGTGCTGTTTTGTTGCTCACATGGACTGTTGAGCGTATCAGATGGGAGCAGAGATTGGTGTGGAGTATTTCCCGATGTGAAGATAATATTAAGTGCATTAATAAGTGAACTGGTATGCACTTAATAATATCATCACCATCATGTTTTGGCAGTCTCTGATCTGATTAGTCAAGAGGTTATATACTGTTGTCATTCATTCATGCAAACAGAGCAAGCAGCATTTAACACAGCAACTGTAAGATGGCAACAAAACACTTTTGGTAGCGAGGCTGAAACTACATGCTTGACTCGAAGCTAAGGATTTAAACATTCTTCTTCTACTAGGAGGCTGGTTACAAAGCTGAAATCCGAATGCTGCCTGCATTAGGAACACCTGGAGTTTTCCCATAATGTGATTAACCAAGTAACCAAAATAAATGCATCATTATTATTAGGTGTCTCATTGTGAAATGAATAGCCTGAAACTATACTATAAACATACCCTGTTTAAGAACCTGGTTTTATTTAAACAACTAGAATTAGGCTGATCAACTCAGTTAACAGGATCTAAGTAGGTTTACATGTACATGTACTAATAATCCAATCAATATTCTGTTCTGCAGTTATCTGATTATTTAAATGGTCATGTAAACAGCAAAACCTAGGAATCCCATAAAGACAGCTGGATTCCAGCACATGAGAAAATGAGAACAATGAGAACAAACAGTACGGAAAAAAGCAGACAGTGTTTAGCACAGCAACCACGAGATGGCAACACAGCAACATTTGGTGCAATGCTGAAACCGACTACATGCTTGAGGTACTTGATGTAATGATGGAAAGTAGTTTTCATCTTCTAGATGATGTATGAAGTGTTACCTGAACATCTTACCTGCTCCAAATGTCCATTTAGCTAGATCTGCTGTAAGTAGTATTAGGAGTAGTACAACTGCAATGCACCATAATGTGTCTGTAAGTCTTTGTCCTTCTCCAACAACACCCAACTCATGATGGGCCTATTGCTAAGTGAGAACATTGCGGTGAATTTACTTCGTTGTGCTTTGTGTTCCACTTTACCAAATCCATGGTAAAATCACTCAGAGCCTGGTCCTGGAGAGCTGCTGTCCTACAGTGTCTAGTTCTAACCACAGTTTGCCACACCTGCTACAGCTAATCAATGACTCCCCAAGTCCCTGATTGGCTGAATGGGATGTATTAGAGTTAAGTAAGTGGTGGGCCAGCTTATTGGATACAGGTTGGAACTAAACTCTGTAGGTAGCTCTCTGGGTTCTCAGGCTGGAGACCGCTGTTGTAAAGCATAGCTGCTTTTATATATACCTTTAAAGACATTATTAATCATACATTGTGCATATATTATACATTTAGGGCAGAACTTCATCATGCACATTTATTAAAATATCACTTTTTAGTGAGACTATTGATACACTATTGATATCTGATTTTACATATCTTCTTCTTCTTCTACTTCTTCTTCTTTCTGGTTGAGAGACTAGTCCCACTAACTAGTCCCGCAGTTTTCGAGATATCAACACTGCTCCAATTCCATAATGTGCGGTCTGATCGGGAATGGTGTGCTTGTACATACCTTTTTGATCCAATGTACGGTTTTCCTAAACACTTAAATTCCAAATTTTTCCCATTAAGAATGAATGAGGTGGAAAAGTGCAAACCCATCTACTGTATTTCTGCTTGACCGACATCTTATGGCAGAGCCCCAAGCATGAATTCAATGTTTGTCCAACCCGCATTCATCTGATTGTCTCTCTTTCCTGCCATACAGCCCCTTTCTTTTTAGGCGCCAACCAAGCCCTACTGTTTCCGTTAACCTATGACCACCAAACTGCATGTACTCACTCAGCAACACTTTCTGGGGTTTTAGAAACACTTTACCAACTGGCTAACAACCAGCATATGCTGCTCAGTCACTCAGTCACTCGATCATATACTGTATAATACATGTTTAACTACAGTACATTCACCATCACCATCAGCACAAACGATTCAAGCCCAACAGTGAAAGGTTCCACAGAAGTGATGGCAGTCGACCACAGCAGTCGTTTTGGCATTCCAGTCTGAAGGATAGCACGCACCGGTTTTATCCCTGCTTGCTTAATCTGAAGGAGACAGAGATAAAAAGGGACTATTACTTTTCCTGTGCCCGATTCGAGCGGCATGACAAAGCCGGACTTTGTTTCCCCTCCAAGTTATTGCATCCCTAATGGTGCTTAAAGTAATTACACTTTGTAATGTTTCTCTTTCTCTCCCCTTTAGTGGGCCCTTCAGACGCGCTCTCTCGTCCAGTGCCCACGCTGCCATTCTCTGCTAAATGATGCCATTAACCATATTGCGTCGCTAACTCTCCAGCTATCCAAATGTGATTCGGTTCACCGAGAGTTTAATTGACTGAAAACAGGGTTTATTTAAAAATAGTGCAGTTTTAGTAACTTCGTCAGGAACACACGCCGCATGTGTTCCGCATGTCGGATATGCAGAGGACTTTTAAATGCAAATGATCTGTTTGTTAAGCCATGTGAATTCAAATTAGGAGGGATTTTTTCCCAAGGACGCAGAGCTGATAGGATGGAAATGTCTGATATAAATGACCAAATAAAGTGTTTTATTGTTGCATTTAATAGAGCAATGATGATTCAAGATGAAAGAAATTACATTTTTATGTGCTAATCAAATAAATCATTTCCCAGGAGCAGGGGGATTCTGTTACAGGCCAAAACTACAGGCGGGTTCATGGAATGAGATGAGATTTAAACCATCCAAATACAGCTGAGAACTACTACTACTAGGGCTGTCAACAAGTCAACAAGTCAGTCATAGGATTCTGCTACCATTTACTGCCATTCTGTCAATCCATTCATTGCTATTTACAGTGGGGTCTGAATGTCTGAGACTTTTATTTTGCAATCTTATTTTTTCTCATTATTAAACTATACAATTAGATTAATTAGATTAACAATTAACTGAAATTTACAATATCTAAAATTTCCTAGTGCCTGTCCTCCTTTTGCTTTAATGACAGCATGCACTCCAGCTGGCATGGACTGCAAGTTTGTGCAGAAACCTCTGATGAGCAGATCTGAGTATCGTCTGAAAACAAGCTTCAGTTGAAGAAATGAGATGAAAAAAATTAGACCTTTTTTACAGAAAGGCTTTAAGATGGTCAGTGCCTCAAATGTGCTTGAGTAGTGACCTAGAAATGGTGCAGAACTGTGGTCATAACTTTTCATTGATCTCTAATTTCCTCTAATTCTTAGATGTAAATAATGATTAAAGGTGCAATATATAAGACTTGTAGTTTAAAACATTCCAGAACGAACTACAATGAGCTTGTGAAGGAATAACAGTTTTGACGATATGTCAGTGATGTCTGTGTCTGTTTGCAGAGATGTGTCTGTTTGCTGGCTAGCCCCGGCCTCCACTGTCTCGTTATACCATCTCTTGTACCTCAAGAGCTGATGGTGAACTGTAGCATCGAGATGAATCAGTACAACATGAGAGGATGAAAAAGTGGCACTGCTGCATGTTGAAGGTTCTGGTTCCTGGTTAGATCATTTAAGGACAAGTAGCCGATGAAAGGAAGAGTAAATGAAACGATGACTGAAGCTTTTTGCAAGTGACCACGGCTACCCTGACCCTCTTAAGCAAAAAGCACCAAGCTAGAGTTAAGATTGGCATTGCTTTCCACTGCTGGAGACACTCCTGGTGAGTAAAGGGATGAAGTTTGAAGCTGAACTTGCACTGTTTCTTCCAGACTGGTAAGTAAACAGCTATTAATGCTGACATTTTAGTGGAAGGACAGTGCATTTCCTAGGGTAGGGGTGGACGAGACTGCTGTCTGCTGATTGCAAAGACCAAGATGGTGTTGCGAGCGCATCGCAAGGCTCAGCGTCTCACCAGTTTTAGCAAAGTAGTGTTTTTTTATCTAACTATTTCCTGCGTTTTTGCTCGACCCACTTGTGCGAACTACAGATACAACAGACAGACATTGCTGGATATTAATCATCGCTACATAAACATCGCTTTGGACCATCACTTCCATCAGCTACCCCTGGAGCTGATCAGGACACTGCATTTCATTGGCTCTGTACCTGTACTCTGCACAATGACAAAGTTTAATCTAATCTAATCTGCTGCCCCCTATTGTTTGGAGAATGAATTTGACAGGTCTTACAAATTGGTCAAAAATTGGAGCTTCCAGTTCAGGTGAAACTAATTTAAGGGTTAATAGTTCTGATATTGAATATTAATATGTTTATATTTTTAATTTCTTACAACTGTAGATGTGGAAAAGAGAATTCAGACCACGTAAAGATGCTATAGCAAAATGAGAGCTTCAATGTAAAGGGAATACCCACTGGTGCATGAATAAATTATAGAGATGTAAACAGAAGCATTCAGAGTGGTCTGATGTGAAATGGAGAATTGTAGAGAAACTCACCAACTCAGATTTCTTTACAGTGGTGCTGATAGGAGCCCGGGGTTGCCATGTCTAAAACAGAAGTAGAGGCGTTTTATTACTTATTCAAAACCAGTGAACCTACATGTGTGTTCTGGGTTTTATATGGAATGTTGATGATGGTAAAATAGCCATAAATCTGGAAAAGAAAATATTTTCTTTGGGGACTATTTTGCCTTACTACACCCTGCATGTAGCCCTCCGCCATCAATGAGTTTTAACTACGTTTTAAGCATAACCTTCTTAACTATCATGTAACAATGTGTCAGGCAACAGGCAACATATGTAATACCATTACATGTAAAACTGTGTGTGAGGGAGTTTTTAGAGGCATTGAACTCTTTGGACGTCTGGTTCCCATCATCACCATCAGTCACTGAAATTCCCCTTTAATTTAACTCCTTTAATCTCCATTTAAACTAAGTTCTGTGGTGAACTGTGATGAAGCTGTGTTTGCTCCTCTGTCCTGATGTTTCAGACTTCTCTGTTCTGGCCTTCATCGTCGGGAGACACAGGTCACTGCGTCAGAGAAAGAGCCCTGGGTAAACACGGCCCGACAAAGAGGACCAAATATTGCTGCTATCTGATGGGGTTAAAGTGACACGGCCCCGGGAGGCATCTTATCAGGAGAGGACACAGGAGAAGACACATCTCCAAAAACCTCACCCACAAAGCCGGAGCACATCCCGTCCCTCTTTACTGCGCAATGAAGCAGCGCTCCCCGACTCTCCGGCACACACAGAGAGGAGAGAGAGATGAGGGGATGGAGGGAACAAGAAAACGAATGTGTCCCTGAATCTACCGTTCCAATCTGGTAAGTCTGACTGCAGTCAGAGGGAAAACTGAACACCAGTCCTGCAGCTCCCCCACATGGTCTTCTGCCTCTCCATTGTGCTCTACCCATTTCTCTCTTTCTCTCTCTCTCTTTTTCATTTGTTTCTCTGTCTTTCTCTTTCATCTCTTTTTCTCCATATCCCCTCCTCTTTCACGTCTCCTCCGTCTTTCTCTTTCTGCTACTTTTTCACCTTCTCTCTCCCACCTACTTTCTCTCTCTCCCTTCTGTCTCTCCCTCACTTTTCTCACATCTCTTTTTTATTTCTCTCTGCCTTTTCTTTCTTGTTTTTTCTTGTTTGATTCTCTGTCCTTTTTCTTTTCTTTCTCACTTACTCTCTCTCCCTCCCTTCTCTCGCTTTCTTTCTTCT
>CM067474.1:16588667-16653849 GCA_034552555.1 Semaprochilodus insignis | reverse complement strand
ATATAATAATAATAATAATAATAATAATAATAATAATAATAATAAAATAGGAACTTATTACAATAAAAAATAGAATAAGAAAAAAGAAATATATACTGTATATATTTTTATGTCAAAATATTTTTATATTCCTTCTTCTGTAAAGAATCCTTTGGCATTTTCAAGATACTCTTACAGTCGTGTGCAAAAGTTTGAATATCCCAGGTCAATGCAAGTCAAGTGCAAATAGGATAAAACACCCTCTACAGGGAACACACTTAAATATGCAATTTTATGCTACTTTATCTGCTGAATTTAACGTATTGGAAATACACTAAAAACCTAAAATATAAAATGTGCCATAACTTCTGCACAGGCCATATCTTACGGCTGTTTATAACGAGGAGTAATTGTGTATTCAAATGTGCAGATGTGTGTTCTCTGTTATTTGACCTGAGAAGTGGCAAAGATGAGCTTGAATATAATCACTTATCCAATGTCTCTCATATCCAGTGGGAACTCATGAGCACAGACCTGACATCCCACGGAGCACTGTTGGCTGACCGATAAAGCACAAAAGGCCCACTCGCCTGGGTGACCACGCTATGGATGAGAGAACTGGGACAGTCTCCACGGCTCATTCAACAGTGATGGTTGTCCACACTCAAGCAAGGAACTCTTTAGACATTAGCAGGCATGTCCAATAACTGCCCAGCAGGGCCACAGTCCAGCACAATTACAGAGTAGGTGTCAATGGCAGTGGTATTTACCGTCATTTGAGAGATTCTGTATTTTGATCAGTGATAAGATTCTCTCCCGTTTAAACCCATATTGTTAAGTAAAACATAGTCCTTAAATAAAGGTCTGTTCACAAAGCAGCCATATTTGCCACCCATCTGGGAAGTTTTAGTCATACAACAGCAGACTCTTAAATGGGGAGAGACATAAAAACTTGAAACTGAAGGTCATATTACTGTCCTGATAAACACTTTGTGAGAAGTTTGCAGAGTTTGGCTTAATAACGCATAAAACATGTTTTTTGGGGCTATTCTGGCTATTGCACTTGTGTCAATCTCAACAACAAAGGCAAGCTGATTGGGCCTTTTCCATGAAGGGCGGGACTTTCACCCATAAATAAAAACCATGCTGAGTGTTACATGCTTCCCCATTCATTTTCCCAGCAGTGACTGCTCTCCTCCTTATAACATGTCTGCTCCAAATCCAATGTTCTTCTATGACTGTTTGCCTGGGACCTTTTCATTTCAATGATTCCATTCCCATTCCCTACCTTTCCCATTTTTCCATAAACTGCTATAACAGTTCCATAAACTGATTTGACTCCAGTTACACTGCTATTTGGTCATTTATATGCACAACCTGCCAAATTCATACTCCAAACAATAAGGGCCAACATCACCAGAAAATTCCTCTTCAGTTCTTACCAGTCTAGAAGAAACGTTGCAAGTTCAGAATCAAACCTCATCCCTTAAGTCGGCAAGAGCGTCTCCAAAGTTAGCTCTGTTTGTTGGTAACTACTTATGTCATTTCTTTTGTTTGCTGCTGAATGTCGTTTCTTGCCGTCATTATATTAGTCACTTACCAAGAGCTCTAGCCATCATTTACTGTGCCATCCATCTATGAGGGTGGCTATTCCACCACTGTGCACAGTACTGACTCAGTATGTTTCTCTAGAACAGAGCATTTTACACCAAACCACAATGACTTTGGTTAATCACTTTGGTTCTCAGTGTTAAGAAGTTACAGTAGTATTCCATCCTAAACATTACAAGGAAGAGCACAGCACAGTGGATAAGATTCCCAGTCAATGTTTTTGGGATTTTGCTGCTGTGTACTGTTTTTGCATCTGTGTCACACAAAATTGAGTCATCAATGCTCCCACATACAGTGATCTAGCTGGTTCCTGAATTCATATGTACTACATGCTGACTAGCTACATACAGATGTAGTGAGCAAATCGAGACACAGCCTTAGACTTGATGGAACAAAGGAAATAAATCTTAATGATTGAGTCATCCTAACAGGCACCCAACCAAACATAGTTTAAACTCCAGAATCAGACAGTTAAAAAAATCAAAGCTATTGTCACATGGGAAGGGGATATAGACTACATTTATAATAAGTAGAAATCATATAAGTAGAATCAGATTTCAGTTCCATTTGGCACACAGGTGACCTACATCACAGTGAATGGACTAACTGCTGAGTAAGCATACTGCACGAACTGTCCATTGCTTCTTTATGTTTTTCTTTTAATTGCTTCATTGCTCCTATTTATTACCCATCCCCAATGATTTTATACCTTTTCCATTCATTGATTCCTTTCCCATCCCTCCATTTTCCATCACCAGGTATGTAGGATCTTGTCCAGACATAAACATAGTGGGCAGTTACGTCTATGGCCAAACCACACCTGATCTGAGGTCAGCTAAAACCATTCGCTATTGACTGGGTAGTCTCTGTTTCTACATTGCATCTACACCTCAAAGTCCTTATGGTAGTTATGGACATATGCTGGACCTCTGTCTGTCATCAGCGAGTCTGGTGAGTTTTGTAGCTTAACATAGCAAAGAACTGCTTACTTTGAGAGCAAAGGGTCATTTGACGGACATGCAAAATAACAAACCATATAAAACTGGGGTTGCAACAAGTGATAAGCACCTGAGAACATACACAGATATCTCAATTACTAGTTATTAAGAACATATTACAAAACATATCAGGTGCTCTGTCTGTGTGTCGGAGACAAGATATCCCTGCAAACAAATTACAGCGGCAAAATCAAAGGCCATGAACCTTGGGTGATGAGACACTGTACACTTCCTATCTTGCTAGTTGACAAACCCTGTGATTATCACATCAGTCAAAGCGTGCAGTCATAACTTGACGCCATGACTGGCGGCTGTTCGTGTAAGCTGAGGTGATTATTTAGTAAAACAGGGGCCAGTGGCTTCTGAGCTGCTCTCCATCCTTCAGTCTGTCATTATTAACTGCTCAAGAAAAGGGCAACATTTCTCATAGAAAAAAAAACATTGTAGAGTAAAAGGTTATTGATCATAGTCACAAAATGCTCCTATAATCAAGACGTGAAAGAAAGCAGTTGTTTTATATAACAAGTTGGTGACATTGGTCCTGCAGACTTAGTCGTACTGAGAGCCAGCACACTGAGAGCAATCAACTATAAGGATTGAATGTGCTTTCCTATACTACACTCACAACAACTCATTCATAACAATTTTTCCAAAAAGGAAGAATGTCTTGTTTTGAACTGATATATCTACATTACTGCTGTCCAAATAAAACCAAGTATGTTAATTTTTGTCCATTTTTACTTTTATTCATCATTGATCATGTGATCTTAAAATATCATAATGAATAGACCAAGAGAAAAGTCCAAAAATTGGAACTGGAATAAAGTCTGGTTCCTTTCACTTCCATTAAAATTAAAATAGGTTTTACCCTCTCCTGTACATTTTGGAAATACTTGTTTTTCTTTGGATAGCGACGGTATGGAATAGTCCCATATGGATAATTACCAATTTGCAAAACAGTCATACAGCAGTTGTAGTTAAATAATTGCTTCACTATCCAATAAAGTGTCAACTCTCTGGCCCAACAAAAGTTAAAGTTCAGCAACATAACTATTAACTAAATTACATATTTGCTGCCCAGTTCAGAATTAGAGTGTGGGCTTAATTCTTTAGCCTGCTAGCTTTCTGAAAGCAAAATATAGTGAGTACAATTACATTAATTTCAAAGGATATTGGTACAATGAACAGTTTCGCACAAAGAAACCGAGTTCAATTTGGTGAACATTCATATGCAAATTTGCACAGTCAAACAACTGTAGAACTGCTTTGGCAGCGTTGTAATTCTCAATAAGCTGTGCTACCAAGCTATCTTTTCATATGCAAATTACTGCTACTAATAACAAGCAAACAAGGTGCTCCTAGCAAAAATAAGATAAACTGAAAATAAGCTGCTTTCATGTTTATGTTGTGATATAAATCTGTGAAGGGCTGCAACCACTTATCTCTCTCCTCCATTACAACCATCGGTGAAGTCCTACTTTACCAAAGATCGGATAGAAAACTGCCCATGTCGTAGGCTACTTCACCATTTCTACTATTTTCAATCCATAGAGAAGGCATTTATCCGTTTGCAAAAGAAACCTCCGTCAAAGCAGCCTGCAGAAATCAGCATGGTATGATTTAAGAGATGAGCTTCGTATGACGTGAGCTAATCACTTCCTGTTAGTATAAAATGATGTATGCTAGTGTTTTGTGTACTTGCCTGCCGAACTCATACTATGAAGATTAGTACATAGCATATACTGTGTAGTATTAGTGTGTCATGTATAAATAAGATGCAGGCCTCAATAGGTGGTATAGTATACTCTCAGTCAGGAGGTTGAATTGGATAGTTGAACTATCTTTCCTTCCTTGGTATTTATACTGTTGATTGTCGGCGAGTTTTAACTGCACAGAAATGGAGTCATTTTTCTTCCTTGCTCGTCCTCTTCTATCTTAGTCAGGCCTATTTTCTAAGGAAATGGGAATTGCAAATACGGCTGCAGTTTTTAGAGCGGGCTGCATAAGGTCAATCCTACACCATCTTTTTGCATATCCTTCCATGATGCTAGCCCACCCAATCATCCTGATTTCTATGTCCTTCATAGCTCTGTCCTCTACTGCTAAGCGAACCACACATAAAAGACGTGCTTACAATTTATACCACAAACCACAGTGGTTATGGGTTTGCACTTTGCCCTTTCGATCCTCACAGCAAACATCCGAGTCACAGCAAATATGTTTACCATGACAGGCTAAAGTCTTTAAGCCCTGTTTTAGCACCCAGCAGGGAGCCTCAGGAGAGCACAAGCATAAAGGTGAGATGGGAGCCTGAAAGCAAAAGCTTAACCAGCATTATTATGAACTCTTTTTCAAAGGCCTTTTTCTTTCCGCCCCTTCTGCATCGAGTGTCTAGTACAATCGACTGACACTAAATGAGATTTGTACCTTTGTGATTGTCAAGTACTTCCATGAAGCACAAAAGATTCCCCCTATCTGCGTGGTACAGTCAGTCTATTGAGGCCGAAATGGTTCCTCGCTCTTACAAACACAGGCGCGCGCACACTCTTTCGCTCATCCACAC
Source organism: Semaprochilodus insignis (assembly GCA_034552555.1). Lineage (NCBI taxonomy): Eukaryota > Metazoa > Chordata > Actinopteri > Characiformes > Prochilodontidae > Semaprochilodus > Semaprochilodus insignis. The sequence continues at coordinate 16,648,698 of CM067474.1, read as the reverse complement.
ACAGACATACGATTGAGAAGAAGCAGAAAGAGCTCTATTCACATGCAGGGTGTCTGCAGGGAGCTGATCTCATTCAGCTGGGTGTCAGGGGGCAGGGCCACTAAGAGTACTGCATAATAAATTAAGCCAGAGCCAAAGCAGCTGTTAATTACTGATGTGGCCGCTCCATGGATTCCTGTCCCCTTTTCCCTCTCTCTTTATATGTCACTTACTCCCTCCCCTCTTCGCTCTGGCTCCCAAAGGTGAAGACTATGATAATGGAGGGGCAGCTGGAAAAAGCAAGAAGGGAAGAGAGACATACAAAAGGAGGAGACATGCTAGCACAATGGCAGACTTGTCAATGCGTAGCATGTTGACGGACAAAAAAAGCTCGACTGGACCGTGTCCCCACTGGCTTTAGCGTGACATTCATTAGTGGTCTTGTGCAGCAAATCCCCTTTTCTCTTTGTATCCAAAATCCTTGCGATGGTCACCTAATTTATTCTGAAATTCCGCACACCTTGGCACCTACTTGTGAATGTCAGTCTCCTTTAACAGTGGTTTACAAATCCTTTCCTGCCCCAATTCCATTTCTTTTGCATGTGAACTATCACTCAATCCATTTACTAAAACACATGCAATCCAAATGAAGGAAGTATAAGGGCTGAAAGTTTAAGGACGGTGCTAAACACTTCGGAAAGTGGTTTGCGCAACTCTGCTATCAGGGCAAAGAAAACTAATATTAGTTTTGGCTAACAGGGCAAAGTAGGCTAACAGGGTAAAGTAAGCCAACATTAATTAAAATAATACTAGTTAACGGTTTTGAATTTATTGTATTCACATTGTATTCATTGGGAGGCTCAGTTATAACACTGTATCCAACCGGAGGCTCTACTTTAGCCTGGCTAGCCCTCTCTGTTTTTTAGATTTAGAGTTTTCAGAGTGAAATTCAAGAAATATAAATAAACCTATAATTAATAATCATATTGAACATTTTGGCAGTAAAACGAGAAGACCCATGACAACAGACCAATAGCCAGACCTTAAACACACCCATAGGCTAGCTGTCTGGAAAGACAGAGATGGCTGGTATCAACATATGCCATATGTCATATCTGGATAGCTGAAAAGTGATGCACTTATAAACTGCACGATTTGTAGGGGGCATGATAGCCTACAGTAGATTGCATGCCTGTACAAATCAGATAGCCACATGGTTGTAGGATTCAAGTCCCGTAGCCCCAGCACTGTGTTTGATCACTGGATTACCTTGTGTGTTTTTTCTCGTGGCACTTGTGGTGAATCAGTTGACGCTAGCTTCTGGTTGAGTCCACACAGCAGTGTTCTCTAAAGCTAAGTGAGTAAGTGGTAGAAGTGATTTGGTAGACAGCTCTAGCCCATCCCTTTGGCCAAAACAAGTACAATGTGTGACATCTAGCCATCTTGTCTGCTGTCAGGTCTTTTTTTTATTTACAGTCTAAAACAGGTACGATTCCGACAGCAGCTCCAGGGGAAAACAGGGACTGTCTTTGGAAAATTGTGATGTCTGGTCACCTTACTGTAAAAAATCCATCTTAGACTTTACCCTATATTAGACAGTGCCTGCTATACTTTGCTCCAGGACCAAAATTGAAAACTAATGTTCTATAGAATCCACAGAATAACTCCTTTGCTAGCTAGCTAATTATATTTCACAGTGTGGTGTTGATGTGGACACTTGGGCAGCATGTTAATCAGAGCAAAAGTAAGCCTTTGGGGATTCAGCTAGCTCCTTCCCTAATGCTAATAATACACGTAGCCAGCAATAAAGTGTAAAGCTGGGCTCAGATAAGATGGATGTCAGTCCCTTCTATGTTCCCTGGTTTCATTTACCTGATATGTGGGGTTACGTAAGCTCCTCAGCTCCAGCAGCCTGCAGGTGAAAATGACAGACCGGCTCTGCACTAGCTGAGAGGCAAATGGCATGGTGTGTTAGCACTGCTGTATCTCATAAAGGGCAATTGGAGAAAGAGCAGTAAGCCCAGTAAACCTTGAAAAACTCAGCTGACCCCTCAAGGAACTGCATCATCAACCCCCCCCCCCCCCCCACACACACACACACACACACACCTACATCCATAGCAAGTGTGCCATAAAATCTTAATGTTATCTGACACATTCACTTTGAAAGGACAGTCTTTCTCAAGGTGATGACCATCATCCTAAAAGTAATGACCATATCTGGATTATGTAATAACAACGGCAGGTGTCTCCTGATTTGCAGAGTCAGCAGTAGTTTTGCCTGTAGTACTGCAATGTCTTCATAAAATGACAACACATCCCTAAGCCTAGCCAGTACATACCTTTGGCTAAGGTTATCCTTAATAGCAGGAATAAAGATAATGACAATTCAGATGTCATTTCTGCCTGCCAACAACCTTCCCTAATAGCTGACTTCTCAGCTATGCATACACTTGACTTGCTAATTCACTCTCTGTGCCGTTGAAGTAGTAATGATAGACCTAGCAAAGTAGTTGTTGTGGTGTCGTTAGTATTAGTCTTATTGTTTGCCATTTTACTCCTGTTATGATATTATATTTTAATAATATTTTAATAAGCCACTTTTTTAGGTGAAATTAGATTTGTGTACTCTCACTGTATTATAACCAATCAACTATTCACTCAGTATGCTATTTGCCAACTCTGCCTCCATTTGTCACCCCACCAATTGCTGTGTAGGAACCATTCCTATACAGCAAGCCTTCACTGCTTTATCACCACACCTGTGTTTGAATTTGAAGCTCCAGTTGTGGTTAAAAAATAAAACTGCAGGTGTTTTAAAGTGGGATTCTGTCCTGTAGAGTAGGCTGTTTTCTACCCATGCAGAGGTTAAAAAAATGGCAACAAATTTAACAGTGCTTTTGTCAACAAATTTAGTATCTGCAATGCTCTTTTTCTACAAAGGCTGATACATGCTGTGTGAAGATGTCAAGGCTAACTACTAGCACTACTTCAGAAATGACATTAAAGCTAGGACATGAACAGACTACAAACATTTCATGCCCACTGTGGCAGTATGTTTATGGCTTCAAATACTAGCTTTAGGTTTTGTTTCCCGTCTCTCTGTTTTCAACTTAGCTAGTTATGTCGTCTGTGCAGATGAGCTTGTGACACTTCATAGTGAAGGTGCTGCAGTGCTGATAAATTTAGTTGATTTATCACGTTTGGTATCAGCCTACAAACTCTTCTCAAATCCACTGTTTTCAAGCTAAAAGGCAGAATGTAACTGCTTCACAAAGTATAGTGGTACGGAAACCTGGCGAAGTGAACTTAAGCTTCATTTGGGTGCAAAATTCCAACCTTGCTCAACTATTGGTTTAATGAATGACAGTTTTGGAGTCACTCCAGTGTTACAGTTGGTAAAATAAGAATAGAGATATTTATTAATTGCTATTCCAGTACACTGCTTTGGTGCTATGAGTTTAGAAATGTGTATTCCAGTGTATCTGTAACTGTTTAGACAGCTAGTCCTCCAACATATGGAAAGCAATGGGCTGGTGGAGTACATCTCCATGGCAGCTGAGCGGAGGCTGGGTCCTAGGTGCGTTTATGTTGCTGCGTGCGAGCCAGTGCGGACAGACAGGGCAGCAGATGTCTTTTCTCCGCTCTTGTGGCTCCAGTCAGTGAGATGTGTGGGCTGCCACCGAACAACATATGGAACAGCATAGCAGAGGCCTGCAACAACATGTGAAACCATGCACCTTGGAGAGATCTGAGTAGCCTCCGATTCAAAATGACACACGGAGACGGTGCCGAAACAGGAGAGTGCTGTAAAAGCACTGCTTTTCCTTCAGCCTTTGCCAAGTTCGAAACACAGCCTCCTCTGCAGCAACCTGGGTATGACTCAAGCTCAGTGAAGCTTCAGAAAGTGACGGCTAACCAGCCGTGGGCCGCATACAACCTTGGCAATGGACCGTACGGTGCTGTTTTTCTGTCCCGGTGGAGGACCCTACCGAGAAAGTAGGTATGATTCCCCTGAAGACAAAATCATTAGGTGGTTAGCCAGGAATCCATCTAGATTTAGAGCAGAAAAAAAGACCCGAAAAAAGACAATAGAGTGTGTAAATAAGGGCCAGGCCAGGACGCCTTTGTCCCAGGTCTGCTTAAAGCTGGTTCTGCTGGGCTCTCAGTGCTGTGGAGGGAATGAGAGCTGACTGCAGCCCGATTGTGATTTATGTCGTGCGGAGTTTAGGCTGCAGGGCCTGGACCGCTGGCTGCTGGCAGAAGATGAATATGAGGCCCAACTGCAGGAGACAATCTGATTACAGCACACACCTCCCTTTCATCTTCATTCCACCACACTGTAGCGACGCTGGGACAGCCCTCAACGATGCCACCAACAGCAAAGACACAAACCGGCCACCTCCTCATCAGGCCAATGCGGCGTCCCCGCCTGATATTTCTCTGACAACGTCTGATAAAAAGCTCCAGCTACCTCCATTAGCTCACAGGAGTCCTTTAGCTTTGATCATAGCCAAGAGCTAAACATTTGACTGCTGGTGCTACAACTGCTTCCCATTTTTGCTGTTTCCTTTAATCCAAAAGATGCTTTCATCACAGGCTGGAAGTTATGTAAATAAAAGGCTGCCTCAGAGAATAAGAGAAAACCTGAAAATATTTAAACCCACTCACATAGAAGCTCTCAGTCACAGAAGGAGAGTACAATTCAAATGATGCACATATGCTGTCACTATATTACATAAATGCATATTATTATATACTCACTCACTCGTCTTCTAAGCCACTTTATCCTTCTGGGTGGTGGAGGGTGCTGGAGTCTATCCCAGCGTTCAATGGGCAGAAGGCAGGAAACATCCTGGACAGGTCACCAATCCATTACAGAGCAGACACAGACATGCACATTCACTCACACCTAGGGGGAAATTAAGCATTTCCAATTCACCCGACTGAATGTCTTTGGACTGTAGGAGGAAACCGAAGCCTCCAAAGGAAGCCCACGCAGAGATGAGAAGAACATACACACTCCACACAGAAAGGACCCTGGACTCCTGGCCGGGAATTGAACCCAGGTCCTTCTTGCTGTGAGGCAACAGCGCTACCCACTGCATATATTATGTAAATGTTAAATCAGACATTGTGTATTGTGCATTTTGCATTATAATTTTGATACTGAAATACCGATAAAAGCTAATACATGGATATTTGATTAACCGCAGTGCAAAAACCACTATAATGATGTTTTAATAAATCCAAAAATGGAAAATTGCTTGCACTTGTACGAGAGAGGCTGCTCCTTCAGATGACCCAGTCAGTTAATGCCAACACTGGTAAACCAGTGCAGTGATAGATAGTGATGACCTAGGGAGACCTGAATAACAGGATCTCGGGATACATGACAACTGCTGTATAAATACTTCCCAAGGTGTGCTAATGAACTAGAGATTAAATAAACGACTAAATAACGACTAATAAACGAGCGACTAAATAAACTAGAGTGATAGAGTGAGGAATCTTATCCTTAGCAATGCATCCTTAATAGCAATGCACTCGTGCTTTGTTGTAGTACAGTATAACATATACTCTTCAGAGAACACATAATGATGTCTGGAAATCTTTGAATTACAAAAACTGGGATTGTATCATGTCTATTAGACATGATGGCTGCTCCTGCCTAGTTTGAACATAAACTGCCACATCTTTAGGGGGCAGTTGCACCTGTTACACCAAATAACACATAGCTTTAAGTCATAACCTAAATGTGCACATATCCCTATAGTAGACCTTCTGTATAAATAAATGTTCAAATGGCTGGTAGAATTGTTTGATTTGAACTTAGATTTACGTTTCTGTTTTTGGTAATAAAAAACATCACAGACTTCTGGCCACAGATAAAAGAGACAACACAGCCCTCAGTCAATGGAGCCCTCAGTCCAACTCAACAAGTTACAAGTGTGTCTGTCACTGAGATATTCCAAAATACGTATAACTAACATTAGTCTAGCTTTATGTTGTTCAGCAAATTCAAATAGCACACAAAATAGCACAAAGTTGTCAAATACCACAACTGTGCTAACAAATGACGATTCATTGATGAAGACTCATTATGTATGAAATCCCCAGTTCGAACACTAAAGACATTTCAAGCATCAGAATAAACACACTTATAAGTGATAGACTCTTTGAGGACCCTGCTTTATTGTAAAACACGTCTTTTTCTGAAATATAACTAGCACGCCAGACGGACCATAGGTGAAGTACGTGTAGCTTGGAAAGAGAAATGTGAGCGATTTCACTGCGTATTAAGATCATGCGTGTAATGACTTCTGATTGTCTGCAGAAAGTGAAAACGTCATTGTGTGTGCCAATGTTTTTATCTATGATCACACTTTAAGCATGGGTGTAAGTTTGCATATGGACGGTAGGGACATGTCCTGACCAATATTTTGGGAGGACAGAATTGTCCCTACTAATATATGAAAGAAATGGTTTAAATTGCATCTTTGGAGTGACGTCATATTAAAGAGCTGTACTTTCACAGTAGAGTGCAAGGCTTTGCAGATGGCGTGTGGACCTGAAGGGAACGTGTCAGTGCTTAAAGTTGGCTCTTGCATTGTTTCCATTATCTCTGTGAAATGGTATGATACAGCTCTCATATACGCACCTGTAGAGACAAACCTGCTCAACAAACCTACCTTCAAATTCATTCACGCAGACATGGAGAGCACCGAGTTACAAATATTCGGACGTGCGTGTGGGGTTGGAGGTCTCACTTTTCACTTTTGGTGTGTGCATCCTCACGCCTTACAACGAGTCAATTTCAAACCCAGCTTTAGATAATACCGATGTACTTCCCAGAGGCTACGTCTCCAGAATGACACCTAGGTATGCACGTATTTGATTTGCTGAAAATGAGGGAGCTTTCTGAGGGCTCACATCACAATGTGCAAATGTCATGCTTACTGCCAGACACAGAGGAGCAAGAGCTGTTGTGTCTCTACCAATGTTAGGACCAAATCTGCACCCTTGACATCAAGTGCCTGTTGCGCTACTTAAATCTGAGAGTCGCTAGTTTTCAATTAAATACTTACAACATAGGGATTAGGATGGGTATTATACCACAGCCTATGATCGATCAGCTGGTGCAACTTGCTGCAGAGCTTTTTGCCAAAAGTATCGCTGGAAAACTGTGATATACATGGTGAAATATATAGTATGTTAATGCCTGTTACAAGTCAAACAAGATTTATTAGAAATCTTTGAAAACAGTATTGATTTTCTGCACTGCTGTGCAGTTTTGTAAGATATTAAACTGGAAAATATTAACACTGAGATCAGAGCTCTTTGAGGGTCATATCCTCTGTTGCAGGGCTTTTTAGTCTTCTTTTTGCTGGAGATAGTTCTTTATGACTTTGGCTGTGTGGTTGAGGTCATTGTCATGCATGAGAATGAATGCAGAACCGATCAGATACCTCCCTGATGGCTTGCCTGATATTGCATGATGGATAAGAATCTGCCCGTACTTCTCAGTAGAGAGGGCTCCATTAATTTTGACCAAATCACAGGCACAAATGCACAAATGCAGCCCCAGACCGGGCAGGGATTCTCCACCATGCCCCACGGTTGAATGGAGACACTGGTCCACACAGCGCTCTCCAACCCTTCGACGGACAAACTGCCTTTTGTTACAGCCAAAAATGAAACATTTGGACTCTGGGGCCATCCAGTGCACCTGCTGCTATTGCTCTGCACCCCAGTCCCTGGTTTTATGTTAGTAGGTGAGTTGCTCGATTTTGTTTTTCCCTCTAAGATACAGCTTGTTTTGGTCACGACTCTTCCATAAGAACCACCTCTGACTTCTCCAGACTACTGATGGGTGGTACCCATTGGGTTTTGCTGGTGCAGAGCTGAGAACAGTGCTGGACATCTGATTTGGAAGAGAAATAAGCCCGATGACATCACATCTTCTGCACTCCACTCCATGCTGATCACTGCATTTCTGGTCCTCAACTTTGCTTTTTTTGTGCTTCTGCAGAAAGTTTGAACAGAACATCTTGAAACACCTATCTGCTGCAAAATGTCTGTTGATGACTCATGATCACCTTGTGTCTTGTTTGGCTCACTCTGCTATAGTGTAAGATTTGAAAGTTAAACTGCCACAGCTACCACAAAGTCACCATTTTACAATGGTTGTCTATCACCCAGTTTTATTCCCTGTACACAGCTGTTTCTGTTTAAGTCAATCTGCACATAACGATCATTAGCACCTGTTTGTTTAAGCATTCACTGGCCAATATGTACACAAAGACAAAGACCTGAAGAGTTTTTTTTTAATCTAGAAAGTGGTCTGTTACTTACAATGAGTGCATTTACATGTACTTAATAATCCGCTAACTGCAGAAAATCGGATTTCGGTAATCTGATCAATGTGTTTACATGCACTTGAGTAATCAGATAATAGGAAACCCTGGGTCTACAGGAGTAAAGCAATAATCAGATTTCTGCTTTGCACCCAGACAATAAACTCACAGAATCAGGGGTAACAAAGAGCTCCAACTTCATGTCTTTTACCTGAAATATTTACCTGAAGACACTTTACCTGAAATGGTGGACATACATCACCTAGAACAGTACAAATAGATAAGTTTCAACTGAGAAAAGTGAAAGAAGTCACAGTAAGGGTACGCATGCCTAGATCACTAAGTCTGATCTAAGCTGAAATCTAGCTTCTTATCTTTATTCAGTTTCTTAACTGGATTTCTTGAGCCTAATCTGATCTGAAGAAGCAAAGAATACTGTTCACATGACTGCAATTTCTTTGTGAATATAATGTTTAGAAATCTAAAATATGCTGTTTTCTATTGATACAATAATGCTAATGAATAAGGCTTAATACAAACATAAGCAAAATATTGAAGCAATACAAAATAACTCACATATTTTATTCTACTCCTACCGGAAATGTTTCTTGGTCTTTAGATATCAGTGGGGTAGCTCAAGATGCCAGCTCTGGAAATTACATTCTACAGATCCACACTTCAGCATTTACAAACACATGCCGCTTCCTCTATATCTGGCTAGAAAACCTCACCTTGTTTTTTTTGTCACAGAGAACAGTGATGGTCACTTGTTTCCATTACATTAACTCACAGCTGCGTGGAGCTGCTCTCCCTCAGCTCCACACACTCTGTTGGGCACAGTACATTTGCTTTCACTAAATTAATCTCCGGAAAGCCTGTAGAGCAGCAGCAACTCCAGCAACAATGCTGAACTGCAGTGTATTACAGCTGGACGACCCACTGTTCATCTCACAGTCGGTGTCTGTGCATGCGTATTGTATGGATTTCTAAAGCAGCTCATTGTGATCATCATGAGAGCAGGGTGAGAGCAGAAAAGAGAAATAAAGGAATATAATTGGAGATATTTTGAGAGGACAAGTGTACTATGACTAAGGCTATAATCACTACTACTATCCCAGCAAACTGCCTTTTTATAACCCAGCTTAACAAAAGAGATTGCTCCTAATTGATGATAATATCCCTCCTACTTAAGTCTTCCAATTACTTAAAAGTGCCTGAAAGCTTCAGCTATAGAGTTACGATACGATATGATAATACTGTGTATGCACTGGCAGTTTGGCATATGGGATATCTTAAGGATCCTTTAGAGGCTATGAATTCTTATTTTCTTCAAATCATGAGGATTAATGAACCAACATTTCTGAAAAGGATGGTGAGGAGACCTTCACAGCTGTGTAATTAAACAGCTACATGCAGGTAAAGATGGAGCACCTCCAAACATTACATACAAGCACACATGGTGATCTCAGTTTGTAGTGGAAAGTTTGCAGGCACCTGCTTATCCAGCACTTCTGTACTGCAGGAACAGCCTCTGCTCTTCTGGGAAGGCTTTACACTAGATGCTGCGTTTTCATGTTGCTGGTAGGGTGTGATTGCATTCAGCTACAAGTGCATTAGTGAGGTACTGATGTTGGATGATTAGTACCTGTTGTTGCTCCATCATCCAGAAAGTGCTATTCCACTGCTTCCCAGCCCAGTACTGGGGGATTTTAAGCCCTTCTAGCTGATGGTTGGCATTGAACATTGTGATCTTAAGACTCATGTGTGGCTGCTCCAGAGCACTCCATTCTGTCTTAGATGCTTTTCTGTGGAGATTATACAAGCTGTTAATGCTCAGATTAACATATTTGTTGGCAATGGGTCCCCTGAACTCACTAATTACAAGGAGTGTCCAGAAACTACGATACATATGGTGTATAGGACCCTGTGGAAGACTTTTTATATGCTAGAGGTCTAGCTGTTGTTTTGTTTGAGGTGAGTTACTCATGTCAGTAAAATTTGATTACTTTGTAATCATGTAAATGAATTTCAAATGATAATACATATGTACACATGTACACAGTCGAATCACATTATTATGACCATCAGCTAATATCCAGAGTAACTCCCATGTGCAGCACGGACAGCAGCTAGACTGGGAGTGACCCAATAAGGTCCTGGTAGGTTGTTGCAGGTATCTGGAGTCATGCTGACTGCAGTGCATCCCACAGCTGCTGGAGGGCATGATGATCAAGGTGGTCCCACAGATGCTCAATTGGGTTCAAGTCTGAGGAATTACGGGACTGGGGCAGTACTTAGAAGTCTTGATCATGCTCTTTAAACCAGTGTCTGACTTTTCTAGTTGTGTGACACAACTACACATACTAGTCTGTGACATTGTCTTGTTGGAAGATCCCATCCACCCCAGGGAAGACAACTATGGATGGATGGATGGATGTGATCTGCAAGGATGGATTCATACCCAAATCAGTTATGTGTGCCTTCCACATGGATGAGTGGGTCCAGAGAATGCCACGAAAACATAACTTCCTTCATGAGCTACGTGCTGCCGCCTTTGAAAGTCCAATGACCTGTCCAATGACTCTTATTGGTATTGAGTGGCGTTCTTACCCTGGCCTCTAATTGAACCCCAGTCTTCCAGCATGGTGGGTAGCTGTGTCTAACAAACTTCAACTGCTGAACATGCTGAGAAATCCTGGATGTACAAAGTCCCAAAACATGTCTACAGTTGCAAGAAAAAGTAAACAAACCATGTGGAATTATATGGATTTCTATATTGATTGCTAATAAAATGTAGTCTGTTTTGTAATGCAGTCACAATTATTAGACAAACCCAATTTAACTAAACTAATAACACACAGTTGTACTTTTCAAGACCAAGTTCAAGAGCCTTGTCATTTCAGTTATATACAAGTACACAGTGAAATTAAATAGCATTGCCGCAGGACCATGGTGAAATACAAACACCCAAGTGCAAAACAATACAATACAATACAGCATAACACAATATAATTTTATTGAGCACATTGAGCAACATCCACAGTGCAGGCTAGAAAAACCAAACGTTTCCTGTAGCTGTAAATAAGATTTGAACAATGGTGAGACGGAATTTTGGACCATTACTCCCTGCAGATATGTTTCAGTTCATCAGTATTTCTGGGATGTCTTGCTTGCACAGTCCATTTCAGGTCATACCACAGCATCTTGATAGGGTTGAGGTCATGGATGCTGCCCCTACATTCTACGGTAAAGTGTTTTGATGCATCTTTGAATTCATTGTTTCCTCAAGGATCGCAAGGCATCCAGACCCTCTCCATCATGCTTCACAGCTGCAATGAGGTTTTGGTGTTGGTCCAAACAAACCATTATGCATTTGTGCTAAAAAGTTCCACTTTTGTCTCATCTGTCCATAAGCATTTTTCCAGGAGCCTCGTAGCACATCCGGGCAAACTTGGTCCATTTCATTTAGAGTTTTTCTAATAGTCGACACATGAACAAAGGTGTTGGCAGTTTGGAGAGTCTTCTGTTGGACTTTTGCTGTTAACATTTGGTTCTTTCTCACCTCTTTCAGGATCACCCGTCGTGATTTTGGAGTGATCTTAACAGGACATCCAATCTTAGGCAGAGTAGCAACAGTCCTCGGTTTTCTGTATTTGTAGACAATTGGTCTGTGAACTGTGAAACTGATGCACACTCAGGTCTTTAGCATTGCTTTTGTAGCCCTTTCCAGCTTCAAGGCTAGGTAACCAGGCTTTGTGTGCTGCCGTTATGTAATGGGCAAAGTACCTGTAAAACCCACACTTCTAAACTCATCTCCTTAATTCAATCATTTGCTAATTAGCTCCTGAATTCAGAGTAAAAGAGGTTCACTTACTTGTTCCCCTTTAGCCTGCATTGTGGATCTTTACATAATGTGTTCAATAAAACCACAACAGTTTGTGTGTTATTAGTTTAGTTAAATTGGGGTTTGTTTATAATTGTGACTTAGATAACCATCAGACCACATTTTATTAGTGTTCAGTGCAGAAATCCAAGTAATTCCAAATGGATTCTTTTACTTTGTCTTGCAACTGTGAAAATAGTTGAATGCCAATATCAAGACAATAGTCTTTGCTACAGGACATTTCTGCAAAGCAAATCTGAGTGTTTGGAGATACTAGCACAGGCATGAATAATGAGAGGAAGATGAGAGGTGCACTGTCAGCTCTCACACAGTCACTTTAGAGTAGATCAGCAATAAGCAAATTGTCCATATGGCCAGAGTGCTCCAATCCCACTTCCTGGCATCACAGGAATCCAATGTGGACCTAGTGGGAGGTCTGCAGTGTTAGATAAAGTTCAACAGCAGTTGGAGGAGAGAGCCAGCACTTCCGTCCAACTCCACACAAGTGAGTCATCCTTCTGGAAAGCCATGTAGCCGCGCTGTGTCTCTCTCTCCACAGAGTGCCAACGTGCTCCTCAGCCTTTCTAATGAGCTGCTGAATCAAACCGAGACGTATGAACTGACTCAGACACAGGAGGAATGAGAAAAAGAGAGCAGTGTGCAAATCTCCAACTTCCATCAAAAGACAGAAGTGCCAGACCTGTTCACAATAGGCAGGTGTCTATCTGGGGGATTTTTAGATGGTTTATACTGGTTTTACTCTGGTCTGGTGCTGGTTTAGCTGGTGAACCAGCATGACCATGCAGCATGCCAGCATCTTAAAACATCAACAAGACAACTGTCTCTTGGCTTTTACATTATTGCTCATGCATGAAGGGAGAGATGAGGCCCAGCCTCATCTGTTGTCATGATCACAGGCTTAAGGATGGTGCCATCAGGCAACCAGCGTCTTGCATCCGTTCTCTGTATGTCTTTAAGGCAGGGCATTGGCCCAAATTTCGTTTAGTGCCAAATGATGATTTGGTGTCATTTGGTGATGGAAGAAAGTCCCCATGAAGCAGCAATAGCAGCCAAGACATCACATGCCATTCAGTAGCTCCCCCTACAGTAAATAGGTGCTGATGCTAATGACCATTTCCAAGGTTCTATACAACCTCTAAAACAAACCACGGGTGGGAAAAGCGTGATGGAGGCAAAGTAGTACATCTGGACTGAGCAGACGAGAACCATTAAGCATACTGTGCCAGCTTGCAAAGGAAGTGGGCCTTTTACCGCTACGGCTCCCTTGGCCTTGGATACATGTGTCTGTGGTGGAGCCAGACAGGAGTCCACTCAGGCTCCTTCTTGCCTCATGCTCCAGCAGCGCTGCAGGAGAAGCAGCTCCACGCAGCTCCAGACATGGAGACCTAATGGGCCAAGTGCTGCTGTCTCTTCACAATAGCGTCCTCTCAGTGTGGCAGCCCAGATAAGCAGTGCTCCCTCTTATGCTGCTTGGCATGTCGTCGAAAGAACACTCACTTTTTCTCAAGAGTCTGCGTCTTGTAACAGCAGCCTGCAGTGCACACTTCATTTGTATCACTGCCACACTCTGTTTCGTGCTCTGAGAGGGCCCCATAGTGGATGCCTGCAGAACTGCAGAACTGGGCACCATGAATTAGGAACTGATCATACCACTGATTTTCTTTTTGAACTGATATTTAGATTTTGAGTAAGATGAATGATAGCCCACTGATGAGAATATCTAAGTCATCTTGTGTTAGTAATATGCACGGCTGATGCCTGCAGAAAAACGTAATTTTCTGAAAGGTCTGAAATGAGTAAAAGCTTACCTTGTCTTTCCTGCTGCTGTTATATTGTAGGATATGCTTTTCTAATATGGTGGTAATGAAATACAGTAAACAAATATTTTTTTTCTATGGGCATTAAACATAGAATGTTTCTACTGTGAAAATTGGCACTGAAAATTTAAAAGAGAAGAGAATCAAGTGAAGTACAGTACCAGTTAAAAGTTTAGACATGGCTACTGGGCTGGAATATTTCCTTATTATTAGCTCAGTGTTTTAGAATAAAAGTGAAGACATCATTCTTAAAAACCCTCATAAATGGAACTTGAATGGAAAGCAGAATAAAACAGCTTTCTTATCTTGTAATAGAAGGTTGATATGACAAGATTTTATTCTAAGCAATTTTGGATGAACTCTATTGGTCTGTCCATCATGAATGTTCACAAAATTAAAAGGGTAACTACAGCTTTTAAACTGTGCAAAAAATAAATAATAATAAAAAAACAATATTTTTTGCATAACAAAGTATATATTAGAGGTGGTGATATGGCAAAAATATAATATTGAGACACATCAAGACTATATGTGTATATTTATTGTTAGTTGGTTAGTTTAGTTGGGTGTGTCTAAACTGGTACATGTTTATTTGATTCTTTGTTTTTGCTTGTTCATCATCAAATACAATTTTTACTATAACAAATATATTAAAAGCAAATGATCAATATGTCTATCCTGTATCTATGTCTATATCTGTGTCCATTCTGTATATTATTATAACATTCTGTACTGTGTCCAATGCTGTTTTCATCTTACAAACTGAGTCTTGTGGCTGGTGTGGCCTATAGAATGACACAAACAGCAATGTAATGAGTCCAGTGGTAGCTACAATACAAGATAGCTGGTCTGTTCGGTGGTAAGCAATTTATAGTCACATGCAAACGTTTGAACACCCCCACTGAAAGGACATGTGACAATAAGTTCTATAAGTTATTACTCTACAGACTGCAGTGCTTCGAGCGGCTGGTCAAACCCACATCTGTTCCTCGCTTCCAGCCACCATGGACCCTCACCAATTTGAATACCGCTCCAACGGATCCACAGATGACGCTATTGCACAGTACACACTGCCCTCGCACACTTGGACAGAATGAACACCTATGTGGGAATGCTGTTCATAGACTACAGCTCAGCATTCAACACAATCATCCCTGCTAAACTCATCCCCAAGTTCACAGACTTGGGTTTGAACTCTCATCTGTGCAACTGGATTCTGGACTTCCTGACAGGTAGATCCCAGGTGGTGAGAGCAGGAAACAGCTTCTCTTCCACGCTGACTCTGAGCACAGGGTCTCCTCAAGGTTGTGTCCTCAGCCCCCTCTTCTATTCCCTGTTTACACATGACTGTGCAGCCAAACACACATCCAACATCATCTTCAAGTTTGCCGATGACACCACCATCCTAGGCCTCATCACAGATGGAGACGAGACTGCCTACAGAGACGAGGTCAGCTCCCCGTCAGAGTGGTGCTACCACAACAATCTCTGTCTCAACATCAGCAAAACAAAGGAGATGACCGTGGACTACAGGAAGCTGCAGAGGGGTGGTCACTCTCCCCTGTACATCAATGGAGCTGAAGTGGAGAGAGTCAGCAGTGTTAGGTTCCTTGGTGTACACCTCACCGATGAGCTCACCTGGTCACTCCACACCAACAAAATAGTGAGATCTGCCCATCAGCGCCTCTTTTGGTCTGCCTCCTGACATCCTCACCAACTTCTACAGATGCACCATAGAGAGCATCCTCACAGCCTGTATCACTGTCTGGTATGGCAGCTGTACTGCCTACGGCCGCAAGGCCCTGAAGAGAGTGGTGAGGACAGCGGAATCCATCATAGGCAGCAAACTTCCAGACTTGCAGGACATCTACCAATCCTGCTGCCTGAGGAAAATCCAAAAGATCCGGTTGGACAGTAGCCACCCAGCACACGGCCTGTTCACCTTACTGCCATCAGGCAGGAGGTACCGCAGCATCCAGGCCAGAACAAACCGGCTAATGAACAGTTTTTACCCACAAGCCATCAGGTTCCTGAACAAGCTGTGAGCCTTTCGCCAATACCACCAACACCACCAATACCATCAATACCACTGCACTCTGACACTTTATTATTATCATTAATATATTACCGCTATGGACAAGAGTCACTTTAAACAAAGGACATATATATATATATTCATATTACATTATATATAAAGATGTCTCCACTCTCTCTCAGACTATCCTTGTCTAATAATGTATACATCAGAGAATTCCACAGACTTTGTATATTCTGTATTTTGTGTATATTTTGTGTATTTTGTATTTATTTAATATATCTCTTTTATATCTCTTTATTTAATATGTTTAGTTAGTATGTATATAATGTTGCCCTGCTGTAGAGTATTATTAACCTGAGCCTCACCACAAGCATTTCAAAGCATAAATGTCCTGACATGTTGTTCAAATGACAAATAAACCTGAAACTTGAACTTGAAAACTTGCAGAGTAATAGTGTACACTGTAATAAATAAAACATTCAACAAGTCTAAAACGTTGCAGAACTTTCACCCATATTTCCAGTATGTTACATTCAGTGTATTAAAATATGCAGAAATATGCTCTTATTTTCACCTAGAAAATCCACAAATCCACCGACTTTCTCTTATGACAGCACATACTTAATGCTGAGGATAATGAAATGAATCACTCACTTCAGTCTGAATATTGCACCAACGTTAAGTATAGAGAAAGTATATACGTAATGTTAATTATGTTAATTAATGTTAATTAGTTAAGGCGTTAATTATGTGCAGTGCAGATTCAAGTCAATTATCATTGTCATACCCAAACATGCACCTTGAGACTGATGTTTCTGCCCTTTCCACGTAACCTCAGATCACCTTTGTGATTTTTTTGTATTTTAAAAGTTGAAAAATGCATAAACAACCCCCGTGCTGCTTTTTCCCCTTCTCGCTTTATTGGTGGTGCGTCTAACTCCTCAACAACTCGGCTATAAATATCATCTCAGCACTCAACTCTGAAAACACAGGAGGTAAACAACCAGATTCCCCTTTCTGGAAAATGATTTGGCTATTTTATGGTCGATTTACAACATTTCATTGCATATGCTTTAGATATGCCTCAATAAGCTATCAACAGGGCTGAAATGACCACTTGATAATTCAACAACAAATACTGTGAAAGACCAATACTGATTGGGGGGTTAGTTACTGTAACTGAACTAAAGGGCCATATTGTACATATATATTGTAGATATTGTTTTAGGTACAGAAAAACAGGCATTATTCATTTCTATAACCTGTTTCTCTTACTGTCTCTTGAACAGCTCAGATAGGCAATTAGTGTCATAGCAAGTAGCACAAACCACACTCTCAGGATTCTATATGATCAAGTGTTCTAGGCTGCTTAAAATACACTTTCCACCTGAGCATGTGCTAAACTGCACTGTATTGGTCTGGTTTGAAGTTTCTTTCTGTTTCTGATGGACGGCACACTATTGGTTATTCATGGAAACGAATGCAGTGGGGGGCATGCCAGCGAGCAATCCATTTTTTATGAAATATTTCACATACTGCACAGCGGTGCATTCAGTTAAGCAATAATGTCAATAATGCTCTCCTGCAATAGCCGCATTGTCAGAGCTCAATTCTGTAACAACAGAGCAAAGCCTACAGCAACTGTGCCACTTAATAGCCTCTACTAAACTGTTTTTAGCACAACACGCAGTTGGTACCCACAATGTGCTCCAGATAGTTTACCATTATGCCATAATCTATTCTTTCATCTTCATGCCTTTCCATTTAATGAAATTACTCGTTCCTTCAGTACTGCTGCTCTTGCAGGTGACTTTACTTCATATTGAGCTGATATATCCACAACAATCTACAATACAACATATATACCTATATATAAACCTGTTTTAGATGTTGTTGGAATGTTATAATAATATCACAACATAATTCAACTGTCTAGACATTTAATGCATGATTTAAATAGTTTATCTATAATAATAACTTGGTTTTAAGATAACGTTTGTCGCAAGGCATCATTGTTGTAGAATGACAATAAAATCCACTGCATTCCACTGTATTCCATTCAGTTCCATTCCAATGTTTTCTATTCCATACCATCTATTTCCCTTCCCTCCCCTTCTTTCCATTCAATTCTGTTCTTTTCCTTTCCTCTCCACTCCATTCCATTCAGTTGTACTCTTTACTCCTGTCTCACCATCCATTTTCCCTTCCCCTCCATTCCATGTCTCTCATTTCTTTTCTCCTCATGTATCTCATTTCTTTTCTCTCCAAATTAAATTCCTTCTCTACCCTCCCCCTCCATTCTATTCAAATCCATTCTTTTACTCCATTCCCCTCAGTTATACTCTTTTTCTTTCCCTCCCTATCCATTCCATTCCACTCAGTTTTACTCTTTCCCGTTCCCTCCCTATCCATTTGACTCCTTTCCTTTCCACTTCCCTTCTCATTTCCTTCACCCTCTGTTTGATTTAAGTTCCTAGCCCCTTACAGAAAACCAGAGCCAGGGTTGGAAACCACTCATGTTGCTCTACTGTAAATGGACTGTCCTGTCCTGCTGTAGGTGAGAACACTCCAGTTCTACACAGCTCAGCTATTCCCTCTGGCCAACTCTCTTTTATGTGTCCTTGCTGAATCCTGCTCTTTTATAGGGTTCTGCACAGACACTGCGGGAACTACATTTGTGGAACTAAGTGAAAGTTAAAGTTTGTTAGGAGTGGAGTGGTGTTCCACTCAAGGGGAGAAAGAAGTGGAGGCTCCAGATGGCAGGAGCTCAGCGAACCAGAAAGGGGGAACTGTTCAATTAAAGCAAAACAGAGGTTCACACAAACAGGCTGAACGGCCCTGCAGTGTACATGTGGATGGGTACACGTGCTCAGAGAAAGACATTTGCATACTGAATGCATGTGAGTATATGGGTGTGCTGGGCAATGCTTTTCAGTATAATGCCATTCACAGAGTGCATTGGTCTTCCATGAACTCTTGTTGATTCTGCTTTCTGCATGTTTCTAGGAATACATGTACCTTTGTGGGCCACAAATTGGGTGTTGAGCCCAAAATGAAAAGAAAATGATATAACAAAGCTCATTTTATTGTCACAAACTAGCATTTTGAGCAAGCAAATTAGTATATTGGAATATATTTCAGACCTCAGTCACCTCTGATTGTACTCTATACCCCATCTAAAATAAGCTCCTAATTACACTGATGCACTACACATGAGCAAGTAATTACAGTAGCAAGCTGAGGCAGTACTGTAGATACACTCTGTGAGTAAAATCATTCACCCATTGCTCTGGACTCCAGTCTTAGTGCTTCCCAAACAGATGTCATTTTTCTGATTAGCCTCACTAACAAGTTGCCATTTTAATTACTGGAATTATTATACCATCAAAGGCATTTCATGAGGTACACCTCCTTGTTTCTACACTCATTGTGTATTTTATCAGCACCACTTACCATATAGAAGCACTTTGTAGGTTAACAATAACAGACTGTAGTCCATCTGATTCTCTGCATACTTTGTTAGCCCCCTTCCATCCTGTTCAGGCCCCCTCCCCCGGACCCCTACAGGACCACCACAGAGCAGGTATTATTTGGTTGGTGGATCATTCTCAGCACTGACATGGTGGTGGTGTGATAGTGTGTGTTGTGCTGATATGAGTGGATGAGATACAACAGTTCTGTTGGAGTGTTTAAACACCTCAGAGTCACTGCTGGACTGAGAATAGTCCCCCACCCAAAACCACTGTGACCACGTCCTGTGACCACTGATGAAGGAGTATAGCATGACCAACACAAACTGTCCAGCAGCAGATGAGCTATCGTCCCTGACTTTACATCTACAAGGTGGACCAGCAAGGTAGGAGTGTCTAATAGAGTGGACAGTGAGTGGACACAGTGTTTAAACACTCCAGCAGCACTGCTGTGTCTGATCCACAGATAGACTACAGTCTGTAATTGTAGAACTACAAAGTGCACCTATATGGTAAGTGGAACTCACAAAATGGACAATGTGTGCAGATACAAGAAGGTGTACTTAACGAAGTTGCTGGTGAGTGTAACTAAATCACATTGACATTCTTAACATATTCTAGGACATAGTCAAATATCTCATAATTATTTGGAATAACAATAGTAACAATACAAACATACCCTAAATTATAATATAATGTCAATATAATGTAAGCAGGAAATTCAACTGAATACATCTCCAAGTTCTAGGTAAGTTTTCTGAAACAAATGATAAGATAATACACAGAAAATCTTGGGCATGTAAATAACCAAAATAATAATCCAGTACTTTGGGGGTTGTATCTTACCTGGATAACACCTAGAACATAGGGAACTGTGAAAGAAAACATTACATTGGAATCTGTTTTATTGTCATAGTCAATCTTTTGTTGACAATTTAATGAGTCTACTAAAGGTGCGGTACATGATGTTAATTCAATATACTTTTTTGTCAAATTCAGTAAATATTTCCGTATGGTCTGCTAGCTATACATACCATGTAGGCTCTGGTAAAGCGTACACCGCCCTGATTCTAAATGGAAAAAAACATTGTTCCCGGCGTTAAGCAATAGGGGGCATTTGTGCTTGTGCATGTTAAGGAGGAAGGGGAGGGTCTACGTGCTGTGTCTATGCATCGTCAAGAAGAAAATATGGCTGAAAAACAGCCAAAGAGGAAAAGATCTGAAGCACAAAGACTGTGACAGAACTTTTTAGATCAGGTAGGGGCGAAGAGCCATGTTATATCTGGGAGTCATACCGATGTTTCAACGGTGGAGAGACCTCCAAGAGTTGACAGGGCCAAAGTTGGCTTCCTATTTCTGTTTTCCTGTTCCACCTTAAATGGTGCTGCAGTTACATTGTGGTGCCAGTGGGCACAAAGATCGGCAAGAGGAAAAGATGGCTGAAAACCGGCCAAAGAGGAAAACATCTGAAGCACAAAGACTGTGACAGAAGTTCTTAGATCAACGGTGGAGAGGCCTCCAAGAGTTGACAAGGCCAAAGCTGGCTTCCTATTTCTGTTTACCTGTTCCACTTTAAATGGTTCTGCAGTTACACTGAGGCCCAAGAGGCCACAAAGATCTAAAAAATATATACTGGCATAGTTTTGGCAATGTGCGTCCACGAATTTGGGGGCGGAGCTTCTGAAGGAGCACTGAAGGGAGGGGTTCTCCACAACTGTAAACTGTGCCTATAAAAAGGAGGGCAGATTTCGGTGATTACCGCTTGTCTTCAGAATCTAAAATGTGAAGAAACAAAGAGATGCCTATGGTTTTTCTTGGTGGTCTAAAGCTGTCCTGTTCTCTTTTATAAAATGACATCTGTGCATATTTAAAACACTGGCAAAAAGAGAAGACGTCTCTGCTAATCTTCCTGGCTCATTGCCCATCTTTTAACTGCACTGCACCCAAAGCTAAAGCCCTTTTTATAGTCCGCCCTGCAGTGAAGTGGAGCTAAAGCTCTGTGTAAATCTACTGGGCCACTGGACCTATTAAGGATTCAGAGTTTTAACAGCCATTTACTCTGAGGAGTTTTTGATCTCTGATCTTTTTGATGAACCCTGCTCTCTCTCTCCTGTATGGCCTCATGCACCATCATAGCCCGCTCGTGCTGGAGCGCCTGCTGAGCTCAAGGCCTCTTCATTATTCAAAGGCAAAGAGACCTGCGGGCATCCGGGCCAGTCAAAGTGAGTCGTCCAGTGGCGAACAGAAGCAGGTCTCCTCCTGCGGGAAAGCAACACTAAGCCTGGACGAGGGCAAAATTTCAGAGTAATTATTAAAAAAAAAAATCACGTCAAAAACGCACAGGCCTTTGCTCCGCCAGCCCCCGGCCCCATCACTCATGAGCAGTTTGTGCCCATTGCGGCGCGTTCCTTAAAATGCAGAGAACCTAGAAATGATTGTGTGCAGCCCAAACTGTCATACATTCTAAGACATTCTAGTGATGGCCAGTGTCCACCTTTTTTTAAAATCAGTCCCTAAATATTACTGTGATATGAGCCATTGCCTGAGGTTATGAGCAACAGTGTAGGAGGGGTTGGGATCAGTGCATGTTAACCCTGCTAGTAAGAAACAGCACAGACCAGCATAACCAGTACAACCATTACATGTCGTGTTTTGGATGCTGGTATGCTGGTCAATCAGTATGATCATGGTAGGTAACCAGTTAAACCAGCACCAGATCAGCACTAGACCAACATACACCAGCTTAAGCCTTAAAAAATGTTCATGCTGGTCAAACAGTATGACCATGATAGGTAACCCAGCTAAACCAGCACTGGATGAGCACTAGCCCGGCATAAACCAGATACACAAGCTCAACAATGCTGGTCTGGAATTCATACTGTTTTTTCATCACACATGAATCTAACAACAATTATTGCTTAACTAGGACAGTATAAGGGATCTGGGTGCAGTAGCAGGCTAACCATTCTACAAAGCGTTAGCATGCTAACTACTCCACAAGGTACTGAGCATGGTTTACTCTGGCTAACTGTCATTCCAACAGCAGTCACTCAACATAGCCTTCTCAGATTCTCAACTTTTGTCAGCAGAGCAACTGCCAAAATTACAGTGTATACACTAACGGCCACTCCATTAGGCACACCCACTCACACCTACTGTATTTACTCTTTGTCCATTTGATCAGCACCACTTACCATATAGGAGCACATTGTAGCTCTACAATTACAGACTGTAGTCCATCTGTTTCTCTATATACTTTGTTATAAACCTTTCCCCTGTTTTTCAGTGGTCAGGACACCAACAGGACCACCACAGAGCAAATATTCTCAGCACTGCAGTGACACTGACGTGGTGCTGGTGTGTTAGTATGTGTTGTGCTGGTGTGAGTGGATCAGAGACAGCAGTGCTGCTGGAGTTTTAAACACCACAGTGTCACTGCTGGACTGAGAACAGCCCACCAAGCAAAACTATCCTGCCAACAGTGTCCTGGGGGCATCGTCCTGTGACCACTAATGAAGGACTAGAGGATGACCAACACAAACTGTGCAGTAACAGATGAGCTATCGTCTCTGACTTTACATCTACAAGGTGGACCAGCAAAGTAGTAGTGTCTAATGAAGTGGACAGTGAGTGGACACTCCAGCAGCACTGCTGTGTCTGATCCACTCACACCAGCACAACACACTCTAACACACACCACCACCATATCAGTGTCACTGCAGTGCTGAGAATGACCCCTCACCCACATAATACCTGTTTTGTGGGGGTCCTGTGGGGGTCCTGACCATTGAAGAACAGGGTGAAAGGGGGCCAGCGATGTATGCCGAGAGTCAGAGGGACTACAGTCTGTAATTGTAGAACTACAAAGTGCCCCTATATGGTAAGTGGAGCTTATACAATGGACAAGGAGGTGTACCTAAAGAAGTGGCCGGTGAGTGTTTTATACGTTCTAAAAATCATATTAGACTTTTTAAATGACTATTATTAACTTCTGGTTATGTTAGTAGCAGCCACTCCCTCCTTCGCTCTGTCCCTGTTTAAGTGGCCATCGAGTTCAATGCGCATGTGCACAACACCTCCCTTGTTGCACATGACAGTGGTGAAGGAGAACAAGTACCCGAGGCCCTAAATGACCCAGTAGCCATTCGGCCAACAGCAGTAAAGGTAGGCCGCACATCACTTCACCCAACACGATTAAAGCACTGCTCATTAGCATGGCTTAAGTGGAAAGCACTTTCACGGTGTTACAATTACATTTACCCCGGCCCCGTGAGCGTTCAGCGCGAGAATCATCTGAACAAAATGAACCTTCTTCTTCGAGGGCCCTATATTACTGCGCGACAATGCGCAATAAGCTCAGTCTACAGAAAAGGGCTGGGTAATTAAATCAACTTCGACACAGTAAATCAGTGAGGGAAGCATGGAGAGAGGAAATGAAGTCACACAGCAAGTGAAAAAGCATGGCACTGTGCTCTATATATCGAGAAAAGAAGCTTGAACAGGAGGAATGACTAGAGGAACAGTAGTCTTATTTTTCCCATAAGAATAAGTGTCCCCCAGGGCTTGGAACAGGGGCTTATTTCCATCATGGTAAGGCCTAATGAATAACAAGAGAGTACAAGCTCAGCACTTGTTTGAATGTTGCAGGTAGTTATATCTTCTATTTGTCTTTGCTTCCATCTTTCGTGCCCCTCAAGGTCGAATTATGCTTCTGTGTATCCCTGAACATGTGCGGGCATCGGGCACAGACGATCACATAAGTGTGTGAACTAGGGGGTAGTGTCCTAATCGGAGTGTACAGAGTAGTTTTTTACTGTCCCTCTTTAAGAATGAACACTACTTCATATAGTGTAGTTCTTTGTAATGTCCACCTCTTGCACTCTAACTGCTTCTTCTCTAACTGTTCCATTTTGATTTTGCACTAGTTGTGGTCAGCTACAGGTAGGGAAAGAGTAGACCATTGCTATTGCAATCAAAAGAGTTTGAATCAACATTCAGTTTGCATTGCTAACAGATCTTAAAGTTAAAACAGAGCATTTTATATAAGCACCCTATACAATGTTACAGCACAATAATGTTAAACTATAACAATGCTGATTAGCATGGACAAATTAGAGACAGCAATGAACCAGGTTAGTAAAAGACATTACAAAAACATTGTTGTGTGCATGAAGTAAGCACCGCTACTTCACTGTGATGCCAGATGATCATTTGTGTCATTAACTGTCAATTATGTAATTTAATTAAATGGTGCCAACTATAGCCGAATATGGGTGTGATATGGCATAGCTGTAATGTGTAGCATCTCCAGTAATTGTTGATGGATGTTTTGAGGTTTGGGGGGAGGGGTGCATGACCATGCTTGTATTATACTATATTACTTACAATTTTGTTATCAATATTCTTGCACTACTATACTACTACTATATATACACTACTATATGTTACCTATACAGTGCATCTGAACAAGGAAGCATTATCTGGTTAGTTTGTGTTTTGACAATGTGTTAAAGACATCTGTGTATCGTGTTTCAGAGATAAGCTCACCGGACCAAAGATTAGTCACCTTGCATGTTTAAGGTGGTAGTAACTTCAGGCTCCTGCAGATGGCGTTGTACAAGGATAATCAGGCTATACATACCTGCAGGGTGTGTGACGGGACTTGTAGATGGAGAAGAGGTGGAGAGGAGGAATGCCTCGTGTGGAAAATGGGTCAAAAGCAGATGTTAATGATTGACAAAAAGGAGTGATTGAATTTGGGCGTGCCAAAGACCATAGTGTGAAGAAAGTTGCTGTACTTGCAGGTGTATGGAAGTGAACGGTCAAAGGGGTCTACCAGCAGTGACTAAAATCTCAATCTACAGGAAATTCTCCTCAGAACTGTGGGGAAAGGCATCCACCAAATCTGCCCCAACTGTGCAATTCTTTGATGC
The DNA here is from genome assembly GCA_034552555.1 of Semaprochilodus insignis. Classification (NCBI taxonomy): domain Eukaryota; kingdom Metazoa; phylum Chordata; class Actinopteri; order Characiformes; family Prochilodontidae; genus Semaprochilodus; species Semaprochilodus insignis. The sequence goes on along the minus strand of CM067474.1, from coordinate 16,623,200 downwards.
AAGAGTGTCTGAACATTGATGTGGCCTACATCCAGAAACTTGTTCAGTTCATGCCAAATCAAATCTCTGGAGGTGCTACATGCTATTATGAATGTTTTAGTCACAGGTGACTAATTTTTTGCTTCCTTATGTTTTGAAGTTAGCTTGCTAACCAGTTAGGCCTGACCTGTCCTGTGTCATAACACAACTTTGTAGCCAATGAAAGAGGAACAGTAAATACAACGATAGCTGAATTTCTTAGCAACTGTCTATTATCACCTCTAAAAAGCAAAATGAGTTAATATTGGAGTTGTTTTCCACCACTGGAGAAGCGCTTGCAGTTAAAGGGATGAAGTTTGACGCTGAACTCACAAGACCGGTAAGTAAAAAGCTGTTAATCTTGAGGAGGAGGGACAGTGCATTTCCTTGTTTCTGAAGACTCTTTCCGGTGAAATGTTGCACCCTATTGTTTGAAGTATGAATTCAACAGGTTGCACCACCTTACAAATCACTTCTTTAAACTTTCAGTGATGTTTCAGTATTAATTAGATGTGCAAAAGTGATTAAGAATCAATAATAGAATATTTAATATTGATTTAACATTTGATTTGATTCCTATTTGGGTTTCCGCCATATCTTCCTTTAAAGGACCCCTTTCACAAGAATATTTATACATCACTGAAAGAAAAGTGTTTTTGAGGTTTTGAATTATTCCTTTAAACCTCTCAGAAGAGATCTGTCCAACTCAGGGGTCAGCAACAAGCAAAGCGGAGCAGCACAATAGCACCACGATGGTAGACGGCTGACGGTCCAAGAACTGCAAAGGCATTCTTCATCAAAACAACTCATGCAGTTTGTAGTTTGTCACCTTCAACAGTTTAGAGTCAAGGAGGACGTTCAGAACTATCAGGGTCAGCTATGAAATCTTGCACACACTCCAGCTGATGTAGTTCTGATAAAGCTCTTGTACCTGAAGGCAGCAGAGAGCATCTGGCTGAGAACCGAGAACCCATTCCCCTGTCCCTATGACCTAACACTTAATTCCTACAGCCTCCATTCTGTCACATACTGACACGAACCTGCCTCCAGGAAGAATTCATCTATAAACTCTTCCCAGCCTGCTCTGACATGTCTCGCCAAACAACAAACAAGTAATAAAGGCCTTCTCTGTGTGGGTGACAGTGAGAATTAAGGCAATCACAGTGCACAGCGTCTACAGTCCATATCACTGTGTCATGTTGGTGACAACAGGTAACAGTAGAAGACTTTATTATCAAGTTGAAAACTCCCTGAACAAAAGCAGTGGAAACATTGCAGAAGACGCAATGCAGGAGAGACTGGAAAATGAGAACAGTGTCGGATGGTAGGAACACGCTGTAATTCAGGGTTATTAATAATACTGCCTTAATTTGCTCAATACAAAATCTATACAAGGTTTTAGATCAATTTAGATTAGCTCGATGCTATTTACAGGCAAACTTTATAGTACTTATAATGAGATTGTACTTGTGCTTACGTCGGCTAGAAGATGGTCAGCCAACCATGATAAACTATGCACCTCTATTACAAGTTTCGACTAACACCTTGAATCTACTGATTAGAGTCTTCACTGGTGTAAAGTCAGGGGCAATCAGAAATTAGTGGGTGATAAGGCTGTATCCTTCTGAGGCCATCTTAGGATAAGTCTCAGCATTTTCTGTACAACTCATAGGCACACGCAGCAGAGAGCCATTCTGAAGAACGATTGTTCATATTCCAACAAATTTCAGCAAAACAAATGCATCCCTCCTTTTTGTGCTCCTTCAGAAGCTCCACCCCACAAGTTCATGGACGTGCATTGCCAAAGCGAACGGCACAGGGCTTGCAAACTTGTTTTTAAGACCCTTGCAAAAGTTGTACCTACAAATTCTATGACATACACTCATCATCAAAAATGGCGCTGACCATTTCCAGTTTACAAAAGCGGGACTCGTCTCTGAAGATGAGCCACTCCATGACAGTCTGGCATGACACCATTGCAGTCTTTGGCGACGTTGAGGTGGTTTTAAGGGCAGCTGCCACAACAGTCTGCGTTAAGCCATCTGCCAATGGTGCTGGCACTAACAGGATGACTCATGGAGGGCGACACTGCTCGCTGAATGTCCGCAACCGCGGCACAGTTGGGTTCTCCCTCTCTGTGGTTCGTGTGGGTCTCCCAGATCTTTCATGTCGCTGATGCGTGCCTTCTTCTATCCACTGCTGCCAACAGTGTGCTATGGTAGTATCTGCTTGCAAATGATGCTGCCAACACAACAGCATGAATCAGAATGGAAAGCATGAGCACCGGGACGACCTTACATAGTCAGTCAGGTACAGTGATAAGGCCTGTCCTACATCAAATGTGCAGCCGAAAGTGAAACTTAAATCATTTGCATGTCTCATGATGTGAAATGTACCCACCAGCTTTTTTTTTTGATGATGAGGCAGTCGTGGGCCGGAGGTTAGGGAACCAGCCTTCTAACCAGAGGGTTGTCGGTTTGATTCCCTGAACTGACAGTAACCTAGGCACCTAACCCCCAACTGCTCCCTGGCCGCTGTGGATAGGGCTGCCCACTGCTCCAGGCAAGTGTGCTCACTGCCTCCTAGTGTGTGTGTTCACCAGTGTGTGTTTATGCGAGTGTTTCACTTCACGGATGGGTTAAATGCGGAAGACAAATTCCTCTGTGTGCAAACACAAATGGCATAAAATGGCCCTAAACTCTCTACTCAGAGAATGACTGGCCTTACCTAAATTTGAATTTGTGTGTACATTCTCGCACCTGTACAAGCTGTAGTATTTAAGGTAGAGCAGAACATTCTGAACATTAGTTTAAGATGCTGGAGAGCAGGAGACCAGTTTTAGCCTTGTTTAGGGATGAACATCACCTTCACAGCCTGGAATGGTGCATTTCCACACATATAGTCAGCTACTGCTTTTGCTCCGCCATCACTGTTTTCTGCTGGTCTGGAACGGGAGAGAATTTTGAGTATGTAAGTCAGGACTGTTATGTAACAGTTTAGGATTTTGGAATTGGCTCATTTTACTGCCCATTTTACTGCCCTCTTTAACAAATGCGGGATTTGTATCTGCAGGAGGAGCAACAGTGTTTGATGTTTGTGGTATGTCAGTTCTATGTACTGAAACTCTCCTTATACAACTATTCCAATGTAAATACAAGTTTCCATTCTATAGCACCTTTAAATGCACAGAACCAGAAAATGGCATCCATAAACATCCCAAGCAGGGATGTTTGCTCCAAATGAATATTAATGGGGGCAGTGGCGGTCTTCCACAGCCATGGGACAAAAAAATGTCACCAAGGGGCAGTAGGAAATGTATTAAAACATTATGCGCTGGTGATTTTAAATGACCTGAGTCTATATACATATGACCCTTGCAGGTGACCTTTCAGACAGGTGGATAAAAAAACAAACAGAAACCCTGCCACAAGGAATCCACAGGAGGACCACTGTCTGAGAATTTTCCATAGATATGAGCCAGTATGAATCGCTCAGGCCATGCCAGAAGCAGCAATGGAAAGCCAGTAAGCGAGGATAACAACAACAGAGCTGCCGATAATATGCAAATAAGCATATCCTAATTAAATTATACAAACAACCAGCGCCGGATCTGTACTTGTTGAGTGAGGGCAGCCGCTCCGCTTGGCTATCTGAGAGGAAATTAGCAGCTATCTGAGTGTGCGCAGATGCACGTGCTGTTCCCTTTTCAACTTAAACATCTGTCGATTAGAGGCAAATACTCCCTCTTCTCGGATGTTCAGGCAAAACAACATCATTAAAAGCACACAGCCATCACCCCTGCGTGCTGGTGCAGCATGCATGGCGGGTAAACAGAGTTTTCGCTCATTAGCGATTGACAATCAGACAGGCTCGGCTTAACATCAACATAAAGAAAAAAACCCTGAAAGCAATAGGATTTATTCCCACAGAGGGCTCTGGGAGCCGAATTCATTTTGGAAAGTGAGGGGGAAGAGCTAATGCCTGAATGTCAGAGGGGGAAAAAAAAGGAGGAAGACATTCAGATATTCATGAGGAGGTTTCAGTTTGGGTGGGGGTGGTGGGGTTGGTGAGGGGGGGATGAAGGGTGAATTATATGAAGATTTGGTCTGGGTAGCCATTCAGCCATTTTAATGTCAAGCCAGAGAGAGACTATTATCATAAAATCATGCCGCGGCAGATGTGTTGTATTTTATGGCCGTCACTAATTTCAATATTCAGAAACAGCGGGGTGTTTTTTTTCCACCTCAGAGAAGAGCCGAATGCTAATCGGGCGCAGCTGAGCACGGAAAGGTGGTGAACTTTGGTCAGATACATGGCACGGGAGACATCTACGTGTCTGAAGGACATTTACATTAAAAAACATGAAGCATGGGGGGAGGACATGAGGCCAGGGCGAGCAGGGTTTCAAAAATTCTCAAACTGTTGAACACACATTTGCATCTTCATATGTAATTCAAATCATACAGCAAATTTAACAATAACAGTACGGCATTAACTTAACAACAGAACTGCTTACCCTCCCCTGCCCTTCATAAAAAGAGTCCAATAGCACAAAAAGCACAATAACACAGTGAAAACATGCTAGAAAACTTATATGCTAACATGTGACTGAATCGTACCTAATAGCGTGTAATACCTCCACGAGCACCAATAACAGCTGTGATTGAATTTGGCATGGTCTGGACAAATTTCTTGATGTAGGCCACATCAATGTTCAGACTCTTTTATCAAAGAATTGTGCAGTTGGGCCAGATTTGGTGGTTGCCTTTCCCCACAATTCTGAGGAGAATTTCCTGTAGACTGGGATTTTAGCCACTGCTGGTAGACCGTTATGATCATACGCTTCCATACACCTGCAGATTCAGCTACTTCCTTCACACTATGGCCTTTGACACACCCAAGTGCAGTCACTCATTTTAGCCAATCATTAACATCTGCTTTCAGATCCATTTTCCACACATCGAAAGAGACATTCACTGCACTGTACCACCTCCTCTCAAATTATGAGTCCCATCGCACACCCTGTAGGTATTTATAGCCCCATCATCCTCGTGCAGCGCCATCTGCAGGATCCTGAAGTTACTACCACCTTAAACATGCAAGGTGACTAATTTTTTGTCTGGTGTGCTGATTTTGGGGTCAGATTTCCATAGACGTCATTTTAGTAAAGCTAGGGTTAGCATGGAAGAAGTTCATCATTGCTGTTCCCATCCTGGATTAGTTACAACAACACAGTCCATCTTGGTAACAGAACACTTTAAACCATAAAGTGAACTTTATTCAGTGGATCTAAATATGGATTGATGCAATTAGGTTGAATTGTACTTTCTGTAAAGCTTGTCCCTTTGCTACAAAAGGTAGGGTGACCAGATGTCCCTGTTTTCCGGTGACAGTTCCCGCTTTTGTTGGCCTGTCCTCAGCTGGAGCTGTTCCTGGAAATGTCCCTGACTTTAACTGTGGTTTGAAAACACTTCGAAAAGTCTTAGGAAAGACCTGGCAGCAGAACAGACAGGCAGACAGCTCATGTTGTCTGGCCAACAGAGGGGGCTGAAATCACCCCATATGTCTTTTCACGACACAAGTTACTCTAGGGATTAAAAGCTGGCTTGGGGTTACTCGAATGGAATCATACTACCAGGTGATAATTAGGCTGATCTGTAGAGGTGTAACACACTAAAAAGAAAAGTCATAATATTTTACCCTTATTTTTGTGAATTCTATCAAAATTATTTGTTATAAAAGTTAATTTGTTGTGTTATTGTCCCTGTTAAAAGCTAATCTGTTGTTATATTTCTTATTTTTCTTAAAAAAAAAAATTGGTTTGTACTCTTTATTTTGGACTACAATTCCGGATTCCCAATTCCCATATTTAACCAAATTTGCTACTTTAAGTTCTTACAGAGCAGCAAGTAGTTCTAGGTAGACGGCAGCAGCATTTCTTTTGGCGCCAATTGCGTTGTGCTAAAAACACGCTTAATATTCTTTCTTTCTTCCTTTTTTTACTTTTACAGAGCTTGTGCAGTTGCCAAACACGATCAGAGAAAAGGATAGTGTGTGTGTATGCAGATACGTTGTAGTCATGTCCTAATTGTTAAAAACATGTTCAGTGAAGCTTTGAGAAAAAAAAAACCCTCTCTCTCTATCTCTCTAAGACAGCTGTAATTTTTCTGACATGCATTTTTTTTTTGTTTATTTTGTTTTTTAAATGAAAAAAAAAAGTTACTTTCTGCCTAGTTCTAAAGTAAACGTGAACTAGTGGCTCAGTGGCGCTATGCAGCGTGCTGGAGAGCTTGTGCAGTTGCAAAACACGATCAGAGAAAAGGATTGTGTGTGTATGCAGGTATAATAAAGACCAGAGAGAGAGAGAGAGGAGAGGAACCCTGTGTCGACCGTTTAATTACGTCCACCCCTCACCACAAGCACTCAAAATACAAATAGTGCATCACATTTCCAACAACCCGTATATGACATATGGCTTATGTGGATAGCAGTCGTCTCTGTCCCTCCGCAACTGGAACTAGCCCAGGGGTGTGCATAGGGTTTGGCTATTTGGCTTGGGCCCCAGGTCTTGCCTTGGGTCTCCTTTTACTGTCAAAATATTTAATATCAATATAATTAATAGGGTCACATGACCACTGAACCCTTCCTCCTTCCTGCCTAATCCTCTAGACTTAATGACTTTTCAGACCCTTTCCATTTAGTGACCCTTTCCATTTAGCGACCCTTTCCATTAAGCAACAAGCCACAAATCTCACAGTGTCCCCGTTTTTCATCTCTGAAACCTGGTCACCCTAACTAAAGGACGCAGTTGTGGATGGGGAATGCATAGGTCAGTTCCAAGAGATTGTCCAAACTGTACACAAGAATAATTCATAATTATATAATTTTGAGAACGCTTAGGAGGTCAGGATGCAGCTTATGAACGCAGCACGTCTGATAACTCTACATAGGGCTCACTGAGCTTCAGACAAAACCAGATGCAGCACTGCCAAAGCACTGCCACAGAAGCTCGCCCAGTGGAAGGCCCTCTGGGAATTAAAGTGACAGGCTCCTGGGGAGAGTAAGCTAAGCCATTCACTGTGCAGACTCATCCAGCTGCCCATAGAGAAAACACAAAGGCGAGGATTTGTCAGACATTCAGCAATGCTAATTATACAGGTCCCTATCTCCGTGTTGTCTGACAGTTGTGACCACTTGTCAGTGTGTAATGGCACACCTCAGCGGAATAAAATGTGGATTAGCAGCCTAACATATTCAGTTCTTGTCGTCATTAGCACATTCAAGCCAACACCAAGTCCCGTCACAGCTTCCAGAAGGGCTAATGCCTTTCTCTTTCTGGTTTGACCAGAAAACAATCATCTTTTGTTCAGCACATAAAAAAATGGAACAGCGCTTAAAAGAGAACGGCACCACCCATCCATGGCTATGTCTTTTGCTCGTAATGGAAATCCTTGGACAAACTGTAGTGGCTCATGTGGAAAACTGGCATAGATTAAACCTGATTGCCACTCCATAAACTGAATGAACTAAATTCTGCATTAAAGGGCTTGAGTGCTTAAGCATGAGGGACGTGACGGCAGATTCTGCGGATGAGCCGGACTTTTGGAATATATTACAGAGCAATTAACATGAGGGTTAGGGCCCTGGGGAGGCATTGACGGCTTAATTGGTCTTGGGAATGACAACTCTTAATAGCAGGCGGATCCCACTGCAACCGGCTGCCAGTCATGATTTTAAAAGTGTGGCCTGAATGGCACACATAGAAATGTCCATCACTGTCTTTGAGGAATGAAAGTTTACTGAGTGACTGAGTGAAGTGCACTATTTAGTGTGTCCGGGATGGGTTCTCCTTTTGAGTCTAAGTCTCTTCAGTGTTTCTTCCTTTTGCTGTTAGGGAGTTCTCATTTTGAGTCTCAGTGTCTCTCAGAGTATTCATTTATCTTCTTAAGGACCTTGGTCCCGTGAGTCTTGGATCATCTCAGTGTTTCTTCCTTATGTTCTTAAGGAGTTTCCTCTTCTGAGTCTTGGTTCCAATCAGTCTTTCTTCTTAATATTCTTAAGGAGCTTGCTGTTCTGAGTCTTGTTTCCTATCAGTCTTTCTTCTTAAGGTACTTGCTCTTCTGAGTCTTGGTTCCTATCAGTGTTTCTTCCTAATCTTCTTAAGGAGTTTCCTCTTCTGAGTCTTGGTTCCAATCAGTCTTTCTTCTTAATATTCTTAAGGAGCATGCTGTTCTGAGTCTTGTTTCCTATCAGTCTTTCTTCCTTATCTTCTTAAGGTGCTTGCTCTTCTGAGTCTTGGTTCCTATCAGTGTTTCTTCCTAATCTTCTTAAGGAGTTTCCTCTTCTGAGTCCTGGGTCCTCTCAGTTTTTATTCCTCATGTTCTTGGTAAGATTCTTCTGACGAGTCTTGGTTCTCCCTCATGCTCTTAGGTATTTTGGGAACAAGTTGTCTGAAGACCTCAGAGTCTCAGTAAAGGTAATTATACAGGAGAAAGACATGCATTCCTGACTGTAGTGTGTGTTAATATAACAAGACTTAGGACCATTTCTTTGGTCCATGAAATAGTCACACAATGTAAAGGGCAGCTGGTGTTGCAAAAGGAGAGTTATTTGACAGAAACAACATGCAGACTCTGGCATCCAGCGTATTAAGTGATGATATGTTGACATTTTGACAGTTAATGTTAATATTCACCATGTTGTATGGTTGCTGAGTGAAGATGTTTTCTTTATGTTAATGACAGGAAACAGCTGCACTCAGAAGCTGACTCTTATAACTCATCAGGTGATTTGTATGGTAGTGGGTGTGCTGCCTCTCATATATATTCCGTTCAGGACAGAGGCAGCAGTCAGTGCTGAAAGAGTGATAGCTCTGGGTCATGTCCCTGTGCTGGCGCTCTGCTTCTAACATTTTGCCCATAAAAAATGGGCACTTCATGAAGTGTCAAACGTCTGATGTGGCCTGCTAATGCAGTAGCTGGGTCACCCCAACTCACACACGGCGATGGGGCTCATTGCTCAACATGCTGTCATCAATCTGGGTTCTTGTAGATATTAGACACTAGAGTCCAGTGAGTCTTTTCTTTTCCTTCCTCCACCAAGGAGAAAAGATTTGTCTTTTCTATTCCTTCTCTCTCTTACCTCCCCTTCCATTTAGTTTCCTCTCTGAGTGTCTCTCTTTCTTTTTTGCCCTTCTCCAGCTACATATCTAGATAAAAGAGCTCTGAGGTTGTGCATTGTGTTGTAGTTAACATTTTTGTCCTAACCTTTTGTGCCTATATTACGACTAAACAAACTGTTTTTATCTATGGAGGAAATAAATTGGACCTGATTGCACTACGTGGTAAACTTTGTCCTACGTAAATATTTCTTCCAAACTTCACTGGATCTTTTGAATGATGAGATCACGAAGTAGGTGAAATACAAGTATAACTACATGAATGCTACAAGCAAGATAACACTTCAATGTTCACAATTACTCAATCTTACTAACTAAAGTAAAGCTACATCTGTAACTAGACATTACTTATAATGACAACACAACTATATAACAACACCAGCTACTCAAACTGTAGTGCACTTTGGCCAAAGCCACAAAACCACCACACTTGGCAAACCTTGCTAGTTTGTGTGACAGGTTCTGATCTTAAGACACCAATTCAATGCACAACAGTGTTAGCTGCTAAAGATACATACATACATACATATATATATATATATATGACAGATAATATGTAATAAATATATAAACATAGTCTAAATTTATCATCATTTATTGTTCCTGGTAACCTTTATCTTCCTTCCCAACTATTCTTTTGATGGTGATATTTTAATGATATTTTATTTCCTGGATGGGCTGCTATTAGAGCTTCTATCATTGCAGATACCAATACTGTGTTTAATTACCAGTATCTGCACTGATACTAACACATAAATGGTGCAGCACTACTAGTTACCATTTAACATATACAAAATGTAGCATTGTTCCCATTCCTATCAACTACTTAATAACCCTGTAATTCAAATGAGACAATAGTTGGTTCGCTTCCATTATTTCGGAGCAAGTACCTTTTATGTAGAGGAGCACAGCTGTTAACTATATACTATATATTTTTTGCTTTGATAGCAACACAAGTTCTTTATCAGTTCACCGGTGCTGGCTGCTCTCTGTCATGTTTTGTAGCCACTGCAGTACAAAAACATAGGGATGGATCTTGGATGAAATGCCTTTATTCTGTTTGAATTTACATACAAATGTGTCCATCTTAGTATAGTGCATTTCGAGCACGTTTTTTTAAGTTGTGTTGATTTTATCCAATACTTGGCATTTACATCAGTTATTTTATTTATATGTAAAAATACACATAAAAGCATGTGGATGGAAAACTATCTAGTGATATTTGGGGGAAAATGTATGAATGACAAAATGTATAAGCTTTGCAACTCATTGGTTAACCACAGAGCGTGACAGAGTCGATTATTAAAAACCATTCATCTTTCTCATAGACGAAAACAGCGTCGACACGGTGCTCGTCTGGATGCTAATGACGAACTACAAAATGATGACCCGTCCTCAGTGGTCTATGACACACACTCCTGAACATTTACAAACTACCCTGTCAGAACAGGCGGAGGGGGGAGGTCTGCCAATGTCACTCTCTATCAAAACGACTAAAAATACCCTCCCTTCATCATAGGCCATCTGATTGCGCTCATCAAATAGCCCAACATCTGTTCCTCCCCGGAGAATTAGACAAGCGGTGCTTCGGTAAAGAATGGCGCACTGACAGGGTGGGCTTTCAGCACAACTCTCCAGGCTACCATTAATTTTGCCTCACACTGCTGCTACTTTTATGGCCAAACTTTTAGGCACAGGTGGGGACTGCGTGATTCTTCAGGGCCGATGTCAAACTTAGCAGTCAGTGCAGTCCGTAAGTAAGTGGACAGAATCACGTTTGGAATGAAACAATGACTATAACTATCTCAAAGTCCGAACTCCCCTTGAACTCAGACGCTGCCCAAACAAGGGCCAGTGCTGATACCTAGGAAGAAGAATACAGAATTAAATACAGCAGAATCCTACGGCACGCATTCACTTCCTAGCTATTCCAACCCAGTGCTCATACCGAGAAGATAAGTTTTGCTCAGCATGAGGGCTATACAAAGCATTTCAGTATAGACTTCGATTAGTGCTCATATACAGTGGGGAAAATAAGTATTTGATACACTGCCGAATAAAATTAAAAAAATAAAATGCAAATTAATTACTTAAAAATCATACAGTGTGATTTTCTGGATTTTCTTCTTACATTCTGTCTCTCACAGTTGAAGTGTACCTACGATAAAAATTACAGACCTCTCCATTCATTGTAGGTGGGAAAACTCGGCAGTGTATCAAATACTTATTTTCCCCACTGTAAGTGCTTCACAAATAGATGAGTCTTCAGTCTGCATTTGAAAACAGCGAGAGAGTCTGCTGTTTGGACAGCCAGTAGAGGTTCATTCCACCATTTGGGTGCCAGGACAGAGAAGAGTCTTGACGCTTGTCTTCCGTAAGTATTGCTTAATTAAATGCTTGAGATGCAAACAAAGACATTCAGAACGATTTGGTGTGAAATTATCGATTCTAGAGAAACTGGAGCTAAGGAGTGTTCACAGTGGTGGTGCCATCTGTGACTTAAAATGTATTTTCATCCATTTATTTTAATCCATTCATGGCAGAGGGATACATAAAGTGTGATGTATGTCGTATTCTTATGATGATTTTACCATTTTACCATCATCGGCATTACATATAAAAGCTCAGAAGACATGTATAGATTCACTAACCAGACAGCAAATTTGTTTTTGGCTCACAGCAGATTGCTAGTGCAGACAGTGGGCCAGCCCTGCCATATCTTTGGCAGATGTGGCCCACATCCGCTTGGTATCTGGGTAGTGGTTTTTGATAGTAAATAAAATTGCTACATTTGCATTGTATTGATTTATAGCTCCTAGCACCACCTACGGAGTCTGAAAGTTTCTCTGAAACGAACCACATCAAAATCTTAATGAATCTATTTACATCTCACAGACTGAATTATTCAGAACCTTTGACATACTTGTGGAATTCCCATTTGAGATATCCTGTCACTGCAGCGGTGAGTCTGTAAATTTCTCTAGAATCGAGCATTTCACATTAAATCATGGGCACCAATATTTTGGTTAGACCGAAAGGGACTATTTATTTACTACCAATATTCCGGCCACAACCACACGTGAGGCCAGCACGTGGGGTCAAAGCTGCAACGCGATTGTGTCATTTTTGGCACACAATTGTGCCACTCACTAATACGTTTAAAGCTAGCTTTAGATCATTACGAAGTGCTTCAAAGAGGACACAACTCCAGTAGGAGTAACTTAGGCATGCTCCCGTTGTTTGGCTGAAAGGGAGGGGGCTGTCTGAAGGATCACGTCATGAACCGGAAATACATACAGCTACACACGGAGGAGATGAGAGCTGATCACTGTGCTAATGGTAAGTTATCAGTGTTGTCAGTCCATATACCACCAGCATGGTGAATATGTAGTCTTTCAGATGACTTACTCTTATTTCCTCTACTGCCTGCACTGCCAACACGTTTTGTACTTATATATATGAAATATCAATGTAGATATCATATTACCAAATAAAAAATAGGTAATTAGGAGCTTTTACACTACCCAGAGTGTCTGTAATAGGCAGTAAACTAACTAGCTGGTAGGTACGTTAATTTAAAATAAAAACATGCTACTAAACATCACCAACAATTTAAAGAACATACTAAAAACAGTTACATAAAACACCTACCCAAAGTCTGTCCTTAGTCGACTTCACCACGGCCTTAACAGTGTTCAACTGTACAACATTTTGAATCTTTAGTTCATTTTATAGTTTTTGTAGCCAGATGGGGCAGAAAACTTAAAAGCCGACTTTCCCAGTTCAGTCTGAACTTTGGGAACAACAAATCGCAACAAATCAAGGGAACGAAGACTGTAATTTCCATGCTTCATGTTTAAAAGAGAGGACAAATAAACAAGAAGTTTACCAATAAATGCTTTATATATAAAACATACCAGTGACTGGGATGACCTTCACCTAGGGAAGACCAGTTCACTTTCAAATACAACACACAATGATGAATAAGAGGACCACAGTGAACCTCAAAGCCTGTGATACACACTATCCAGCTTATTAAAACAATGAGCAGGGGCATTCATGTTTAACACATCTCCATCACTATAAGGCAAAAAAGTTTTAAGCAATAAAGTTAGTCCTAGGACGTTCAGCAGATATAAGATTTGAAAATGAAAATATTTGGTCATTTTCTTTTGGAAAGGATCCTATTCACAAAATATTAACATTTGCCCTCAAAAATAAATGGGACTGCAAGCTTAATCACATATTTGTATGTATCTTAGTCAGCACTGCATTTGTTGGTCACACACTCTCAGTATGTGTGGTAGTGGGTGTGTGTGTGTGTTGGGGGGGGGGCAGGGGGGTGGTAATGGATTTTACATCCTAATGATTTAAATATGCAGAGATTTTGAACAAAAGTAGTGAACTTCCATTAAAGTAATAATGTTACTTACTGCACTAATGAAATCTATGTCTATATTGACTGAATCATATACATATTCTGAAATAATGTTCCTTAAAGCTTGGATGTGCATCCAAAAGTCTTAAATGTACTTTTCTAAGAAAAACCTTTCTTTGCTACACTCTTAAAAACCTGTAGCTTTTTCGATTCTGTCTTGTCTTCAGTCAGTGAAATACTCCTCAGTGGAGTTCAGGTCAGATGATTGATTTGGCCGGTCAAGAACATTTTCGGCTTTGAAAAAATCCCACTGTTGCTTTAGAAGTCAGGTCATACATTCTGGATCGTGCTCTTGAAAGCGTTCATCAGTTTATCTTCAAAACTGAGAGCAATCTTAGGTCATCCACTGTGGTCTTCTGTGGTCTATCAGGTTGTATTCTATTGCTAAGCTCCATAATGTGTTCTTGCTTTTTAAAAGAACAGTTAGGTGAGAAGTCTAATTTTCCACTTTTCCACTCAACATGCTGCCGACAAAAAATTTGCATCCTTGGTTTAGTGCAGGAGAAAGAAACCGGTGCTGCTTAATAGCACTAGAAGTCAATAGTCACCGAAATCTTTTCTGTAAATACGTCTCTACAACTTTTCTCAACTTGCTTGAATCACATCCAGGTCTTTATTAAGGTCACACAGAAATGTGGATGTGGATTAAAGCACAGAACAGCTTACTGTGAGCTATAAAGTAAATAAACGAAATTTCAGTGTGTAGCATTTTTAACAACAGGAATTGTACCGAATTTTGACTTCTCTGCGGCATATGACTGCCCCTTTACACTTGCATCATGCAACCATATAGACTCTTGATTACATTTGAAAATTCTGTTGTTTCTATTTTTAAACATCTTTTAGTTAATATTAAAAATGGACAACAGAAATCATGAACGTGATCTGCACCATATGTACGCCTGCCAAGCACTTTATTAAGAACACCTTGTATCTGCACTCACTGTCCATTTTTCTCAGCTCCACTTACCATATTGTGTAGTTCTGTTACAGACTGTAGTCCATCTGTTTCCCTGCATACACTTTAGATCAATTCCACTGTGTTTTTCAGTGGTCAGGACCCCCACAGGACCACCACAGAGCGGATATTTGGATGGTGAGTCATTCTCAGCCACTGATGTGGTGGTGGTATGTTAGTGTCTTATGCTGGTGTGAGTGGATCAGACACAGCAGAACTGCTGGAGTTTTAAAATCCTCAGTGTCACTGGTGGACTGAGAATAGTCCCCCAAACAAAACTATCCAGCCTACAGTGTGGTGTGGGCAGCGTCCTGTGACCACTGATGAAGGACTAGAGGATGACCAACACAAACTGTGCAGTAACAGATGAGCTGTCGTCTCTGACTTTACAGCTACAAGGTGGACCAGCAAGATAGAAGTGTCTAATAGAGTGGACAGCAGTTCCAACGCATATACCAACGCAACCCACACTAACACACCACCACCACGTGAGTGTTACTGCAGTGCTGAGAATGACTCACCAATATGACTCAATAATACCTGCTCTGAGGGGGTCCTGTGGGGGTCCTGACCACTGAAGAACAGGGTAAAAGGTGGCAGCAAAGTATGCAGAGAATCAGAAGAACTACAGTCTGTAGTTGTAGAGCTACAATATGCTCCTATATGGTAAATGGAGCTGATAAAATGGACAGTGAGTAAATACAGTAGGTGTGAGTAGGTGTGCCTAATGAAGGGGAGTCACCCCTGTAGATTAATATAGTTGCCGACAGCATTCAGGTACACAGTAAGTGGACAGTAAATGGATAACTTACTTTATACAATTACACATCTGCTACACAACGCCAAAGCCTTCCTTTAATAACGAACCAAAATTTGACACAGTAGTATGTATATATTTGTACCACTCCAATAATGAAAGCACCCCTCAGTCCGGACGATGACGTGCTCTGTCTTGACCCGGCTGATGTCTAGAGGGCCCTACGTAAGGTCAACCCTCGGAAAGCTGCAGGTCCTGACAACAGTCCAGGGTGTGTACTTAAGGAATGTGCTGACCAGCTAGCATATGTCCTTGCAGACATCTTCAACACCTCCCTGAGCCAAGCCATCGTGCCTCAGTGCTTCAAAGCCACTACCATCGTACCACTGCCATAGAAGTCATCAGCATCATCACCCAGTGACTACCGTCCCATAGCACTCACTCCCATCATGATGAAGTGCTTTGAGAGACTGGTCAAAGATCACATCACATCCAGACTCCCTGCAACGTTCGACCCACTCCGGTTTGCATACCGCCCCAACTGCTCCACTGATGATGCCATATCATCAGCACTTCACCTGAGCCTGACTCATCTGGAGAACAAGAACAGCTATGTGCGGATGCTCTTCATTGACTTCAGCTCCGCCTTCAACACAGTCATCCCCCAGCACCTGATAGGAAATCTAGGTCCATTAGGCATTGACACCCCACTGTGCAATTGGTTATTGGACTTTCTCACAGACAGACCACAGAGAGTATGAGTGGGAGGAAACACCTCCAAAACCACCATCATGAAAACTGGAGTTCCCCAGGGATGTGTGTTGAGCCCTCTGTTGTTCACACTGTTGACCCACAGTAGTGGGCCTCATCAGCAACGACAACGACTCAGCCTACAGAGAGGAGGTGAACCAACTCGTTGGCTGGTGCGACAGTAACAATCTGTCACTGAACGTCGACAAGACAAAAGAAATGACTGTTGACTTCAGGAGGAAGCACACAGTGCATACTCCACTCACAATCCACGGCAACACTGTGGAGTCTGTGAAAAGCACCAAGTTTCTGGGGGTGCACATTGCCGACGACCTGACATGGACCACACACACCACCTCCCTTGTCAAGAGGGCACAGCAGCGCCTTCACTTCCTACAAAGGATGAGAAGAGCAAACCTTCCCCCTCACATCTTCACAACATTCTACAGAGGAACAATAGACAGCATCCTGACCAGCAGCCTCACAGTCTGGTATGGCAGCTGCACCGCCTCAGACCAGAAATCACTCCAGAGAGTGGTGAGGACAGCAGAGAGAATCATCAGGACCTCACTTCCACCCATACAAGATCTGTACCCGTCACGGTGCCGCAGCAGAGCCACCAAGATTGTCAGAGATCCCACCCATCCAGCTCATGGACAGTCCAGACTTCTGCCCTCTGGCAAACGCTACCGCAGCATGAGGTGCAGGACTGCCAGACTCAGCAAAAGCTTCTTTCCAAAGCCATTAGACTGCTCAACGCTGATTGACATGCAGACCTATCAGGACTGTTGAACTCTTGAACACACACACATAATGAACACACACAATGTCAATACTCAGTACTCATGTGATCCTCCACAGGCCCACAACAACTCAACCCATGCATATCAGAGCCGTACACAGTATATTAATATATATTATTTATTGCAACTCACATCTCAATTTTTTAATGCTGCTAATTTATGTGCAATAATCTCACTGTTTATTATAATCAAGCACTTTACCACTTTCCAGTGTTCAGTTTACAGCTACAGTGTTATGCTTTCATTATATGTTACAGTGTGCAATAATATTATCACTTGGAAATAGCAATATTTTTCTACACAAAGTGCAATATTTCTGTAAGTGCAAAGTATTATTTGGTATTGGTTACCTCCCCCTTCTATATTTATACTTATGTCTCGTCTGCACTATGTTACTAGTATGTCTTGTGTGTTTGCACTATGTTTACATTTGCACATCGGAGCACTCCTGCTGTAAAGTCTGAATGACAATAAAGTTCACTTTGACACTTTGACTTTGACATTTTGATTTGGACAGCCAAGTCCTGGACTACATTTTTCTTTCAACTGAGAATCTTCATCCGGAATACTGTCTAGTCCAGGACTAGCTCTAATCCCAGACAGGGCTATATATGATGGATCGTTCTGTTTTCATGGCCTGCTTCCCAGCGGAGTCCAAATGCCATTTGCACATCTACAGCGAATGCCAGACATTTAGTTAGCTCATGTGTGCGTGAACTAACAATACAACAAGACACAGCTGGCCAACAAACTCCACAGCCACCTGTCCATTTATTTAAGGTTCCATGAAATGGAAGGGTTATAAAAAAAATCTTTAATTCACCCAATATAAATGTAAATAGCCTCAATTTAAAGCTACCATTATGCACTTTAACCTCATAGTCATTGTTCCATTTCCAGTACGCCGGAGTACAGAACCGACACCACAAAAAAACAGTTTCAGCGCCCAATTACTTTCGAATTGCGCTGTATTATAGTCAAAATCCAATATCTCGTTCACTGTTTAAATTGGCTTTTTCAAGATGGCACTTTCTCTGTTTCCTGTTGGGCGGGGGGAGTTTTCTGATATTGCAGTTTCCTTTCCTTCGTACCCCACAAAAGTCAACACGGTGATGTTTATTCAATTTTCAAACAATTTCACCTTGACATTCACATTCCCAGGATGCAAGGAGAGAAAAGCACACGTTTGCACTGAACAGACTTTCAGGTAGCAAGTAATTTCCATCTCCTTTATTTTCTGACAAAAGTAGAGAGAACGTTCATTATGAAAGCAGAGGGGGAATATTTGAACAGCGAGCCTCTCTGTGCTTTAATTGGAATTCTTTTTTTTTTTTCCCTCTAAGCAGACATTTTTGTCATTTTTGTTCTGTTAAATAGCCCTTATTGCACTGGATTTAGAATAAAGGGCTAGCCTAGCTAATAATACTTATAATTTTTAAATAGCCATGGCTGTGTTAAACTGAAGTCTATTTTGAAATAGAAATAGCAAGATCTATACTGTTTAGGGTCCAGTTTTGTACAGCATGGTCATCATGTCACACTGTGGTACGTTAACAAGGTAAAATCCAGAAGGTAGCTCATTTCACACTTAACAACCTAAAATTGTTCAGGCTACTCCGAAGACTACTGACAAAGGCAAAGCCTCGTCACAGGGACTACAGCACATTCAGGCTTATCATGTTGACCAAATTTCTGCAGAGATCTCAGAAACACTACACGTCTAAGAGTATCCAGATGCCTCTGTCTAATTAGTGAGTTCAGTTCAATGAGTTCGGTGCAATTAGTGAGTGCAATACAATGCATTTCAATAAGTGCTCTCTTAGGTGGTTTACAAAGAGAAGGGTCTTCAGTCTGCGTTTGAAGGCTGTGAGAGAGTCTGCTGTTCGGACAGTCAGTGGAAGTTCATTCCACCATCTGCCTGCCAGGAAAGAAAAAGAGTACTGACGCTTCTCTTCCAAGCACCTTGAAAATTGCTGGTCAAGCCAAGCTGTGCTTGAAGCTTGAAGGGCTTGTGGTACAGATCGACTTTTGACCATTCCCATAAGGTACGGAGAGGCTGGCCCATCCTTGGCTTTGCAGGCAAGCATCATTGTTTTCAATCTGATGCTGGCAGCTACAGGAAGCCAGTGAAGGGAGTGCAGCAGTGGAGTGACATGAGTGAACTTTGGAAGATTGAAGACGAGCCATGCTGCTGCATTCTGGATCAGTTGCAAGGGCCCGATGGCCTGCAGGGGAACACCAGCCAGGAGCAAGTTGCAGTAGCCAAGTCTTGAAATGAAAAGATACTGGACCAGCACCTGGGTGGCCTCCCAAGAGAGAAAGGGTTGAATCTGCCGGACATGCAATATGAGCTGTCTCCAGTGGTGGAAAGCAACTGCAATGTTCACTCTTGTTTTGCTATTATATATGTCACTTTGGTTTTGCTGCCAGTCATACAGGCAGTCATAGAGCGTCAGCCATTGTTGTGTTTAACATGCTTGTGTTTATCTTTGGCTACCTGTCCTTAAATGCTCTGACCAGGAGCAGGACCTCAGGGCAGTGCTACTTCTACATCTACTCATGTTGGACTGATTCAGCTCAACACTACAGTGTTTCACAAGCGCCTCTGGAGGTACAAAGTGATATTACAAGACAGGATGGGTCAGGGCTAGCTGATTAGCATGCTAACTTCAGTAGGTATCATGATATTCAACCAGACACCATGTATCTGCAACACAGTACTAATATTTGAATGGTATGCTCTGGAGCACATCGCCTAAGGTCACAATACCCAGTGCCAAGTGTCGGCTAGAGGGGTATAGCACTGGGTATTAGCATTGGGCTGTGGAGCGGTGGAATGGACTGATGGAGCTCTGTCCAATACCTTTGGGAAGAGAAACAACGTGCTGAAATAGGCACAGGCCAAAAATGAAATGACTTTTCATTCCCTTTAAAAATAACCAAATGTGCAAAGGGCATGGCTCATGTTTCTTCAAACGAGGATGAAGTTGGCTTCTGTTCCACCTTAAGTACTACCGCTGGTACAGGCTATGCTAGTTATGCTAACATTAGTTACTCGAGACTTACTAGTAGCTAATGTTACCTATACGAGCTAATTGCTTTTGATCTTGACATCAAAAAATCAAACAGCATGGCTGCTACCTACAAGTTACTGTAGGGGTTGTGATGCTAATTAAGGTGGAACTGCTCCTCTCTTCAGTCTCGAGTATCAAACGCAGAGCGAAGCTGCTCAATATTGTCCAAGGTTTGAGAAGCTGTACAGAATGAAATGTGCAGAACAAACTAACAACTGTGTATTAAAGTTGTCCAGGATCTAGTTAAGGATATGGGAGCTGTAGTTGGCTTCCTATTCACCAGCTTGTATTGCAACCTTTCCTTAAATGGTGCTGCGGTTAGCTTCCGGTGCCTGTGTAAGCTGTAGCATTTAAGGTGGAACAGAACAGTCAGTTAAATAGCTGGAGAGTAGGAAGCCAAGTTCAGCCTCATTTAAAGATGAACACAGCTCAGTTCACAGTGTGGTTCCTTGTAATTTCTCCACATAGTCCAGCATTTAGTGGCTGTTGCTCCGTTGTGGCAATATTAATGAAGCCAGATAATTAATATTATATTAATGTAGGATTTTGGAATTGTGCAATCTTTAGTTAATGCAGGATTTGTATATGAAAGAGGAGCAACAGTGTTTGAGGTTCACTGTACGTCAGTTCTATGTACTGAGCTCGCATTATTCAGCAAGTCAATGTAAATGCAGTTTTCCATTCTATGGCACCTTTAAGTAAACTGCACAGTTACAGAGCAGGAAAAAAGGCAGTATTTTCTCTAAGGATATACTGGGGGGAAGTAAATGGCTGCCTGTAATGCAAATGGCTCCCAGATTGAATAAGCAACAGCAGCAGCTCCACTGAGGAAAGAGAGGCAGTAAAAATAACCGCACAAAAAAGCAGAAAGGCTTGAACTGTACCCTTAGTCTAAATAAAAGCATGATTATCTACTCCACCAAGCCCTTTAAAATGCTGATGCTGCTGTGGAATACAATAAAAGAATTTACAGGAACGGTCTTGCGTCTCTGACTTTCCTGCTTGGCTGCCACTTGGGTTGCTTCTCTCACTTGACATCAGCGCCCCCTAGTGCTGGAGTCGTGGTCTAGAACTCTCTTTCTCAGCCCTGGTCCTGGCGGCATCCTGCCCTGCATGTTTTAGTTGATTCCCTGCTTTACCACACCCCCTGCAACTCTGAAAGGGCTTGTTAATGAGCTGATGAGTTTAATCAGATGTGTTGTGAGCAGGGTAAGCCTCCAGGACCAGGGTTGAGGGGGTGGATTGTCCTTTATTTGGATGTGTTATCGTATATATTTATTGACAGGCTTGAAGCTCTTACGGACGTATACAGTACAGATGCAGCCGAATCGGACAGGAAAGGTGCTAAGCAATTCTCTTATCTGTGGAAACTCATTGATATTACAACCACGAAACTATGATTCAAGATTCTCTCACAAGTTTTTGACATAGGTGAACAAAGTCTCTCACACTGAGGTGCATTTACATAGGGTATCTTTCCTGCAGGACTGTGTGGGTAACATACTGAATCAGCTCACTTGAAAGGGACAGAAGGGACTGATAAACAAGGTCAATATGTTAACAATCCATGTATAATGCAGAAGCAGTGCACATATATCACATATTGGCAGAAGACATTAGAGCAATCCTGGATGCAGTGTTTTCACTGAATCACTGTCTTAATTAGAACCTATTTTAGATCTTGAAGTATGAAGGAAAGTAAACTGAAGCTGTTGGTCACCTTCTCTCAGGTCAGAAACCACCACCAGTAGAAACTAAGTGACTCCTCATGCTGATCTATGACCAGGTCCTGTGTTAGCGAGCTGAAGAAACCTCACCAAAGTAAACGGGGACGATGACGAATACAAATTTGTGTATTGTGAGGACCTCTTGTGGCCATGTGCTGCCTTGCGGCCCAGAAGAGCCATGCACAGTAATACAAAAAAAACACCTAATACACTTAATAATATATGAATATATGTTTGTGTAAATACATTTCTAAACTGATTATCTTACAAAGTGAACACATAGCAAACAAATCATATAATCTAGTAAGACAGATTTACTGCTTCCATCAGTTAGACAGCCTTGGTCTAGAACAAAACATGCAATATATTACATTACAATGACTGTACTACATATTAATAAAACAGTTGAAGTCTGCTGTATTATTGATGGGGCAATTGAAATCGTTTTTCTCCCTCACACTCATCTTCTAAACAACTGTATCCTTCTGGTTTGGGTTGCTGGAGCCTATTGCAGCTCTCATTGGGCATAAGGCAGAAAACACACAGGACAGGCCACCAGTCCATCACAGGCTGTTAAAATCTGTTGTATTTAGTATTAATAAAACAATTGAAATCTGTTGTGTTATTGATAACGCAGTTGTAAAGTATTGTATTACTGATAAACCAGTTAAAATCTATTTTATTATTGATAAAACAGTTTAAACCTGTTGTATTATTGAAAAAGCATCTAAAATGTGTTGTATTATTGATAAAGCAGTTGAATTCCATTGCATTTATTATTAATAAACACTTGAAATATATGGTATCATTGATACAACATTTGAAACCTATTTAATAGTTGATCGTGCAGTTCAAATGTATTATTGATAAACAGGTAGAGTCTATTGTATTATTGATTAAACAGTTGAAATCTATTTAACTGTTGACAATACCGTTGAAATTTATTATTGATAAAGTTAAAATGCGTTGTATTATTGATAAACAGCTGAAATATTTATAACTGTTGACAATGCAATTTAGTACAGCATTAATAAAATAGTTGATAACAGTTGTATTCTATATTAATAAAGAAATGTGTTTCTGCTGTAATGTAAAGAATGTTTTCTATATTTATATTCTATATTCCATTTTTCCTTTCATAGCTTTCATTTAATGAATTCCAGTCATTTTAATAATCCAACGAATCATTGTTTATTGTCCCAGAGTTTATCTTCTCTATTTAGCTGTTTAATTGCAAATATTTTATTGATCAACATTTAATGCATCATTTAATCAAATTAATAGTTAGTATTTGATCTCTTCAGTCATTCTTTATTCACTATTACAGGCACAATAGCCTATTTCTGAATAACACAAAGGGTTCTACAGTGTTAATCCTAGAGATATTCTTCACTCATATCTCATTTCCAGTCAAAGTAAAAGAGAAATAACAACACAGCTCATGATTTCTTAAAAGATAGATGGGGTATTGAGAGGTGAAACATCATATTATGGGTTGATATTACTGTTCCCTGCCTGCTGGTGAACGATGACAAAAAGTCACTACACAGAGACTGAAAACATGAATTTGGTCTTTTAAATGATTTGAAGAATTTTGCTGAATGGTTTTTAAGTTGACCTTAAGCAAGGACAGAAATTATGTCCAAAGTGTCCGTTCTTGAATGTGAACTGAATGTAAATGAAATTCATTGCACAACTTACATTGTAACTAAGCGCTGTCACCTTACAGCAAGAAGGAGCTGGGTTTCTCTGGCCCGGGTGACCAACGAGTTTTCGGTG
Source organism: Semaprochilodus insignis (assembly GCA_034552555.1). Taxonomy (NCBI): domain Eukaryota; kingdom Metazoa; phylum Chordata; class Actinopteri; order Characiformes; family Prochilodontidae; genus Semaprochilodus; species Semaprochilodus insignis. Next base: position 16,599,718 of record CM067474.1, on the reverse strand, counting down.
TGGGGTTTGCATGTTCTCTCTGGGTCTATGTGAGTTTATTCCAGGTGCTCTGGTGAACTGGAGATACTAAAATGCTCCTAGGTGTGAACATGTATGTCTTTGTGTCTGGCCTAACGGCCTGTCCATGGTGTTCTCTGCCTTACGCCCGTGGGGCGCTGAGATAGGTTCCTGTGACCCCTAGGCATAAGTGGCTTAGAAGGTGAATGAATAAATAATTATATTTGAATATTCAAAAGTAATAATCAGTAATAATAATAATAATGTTACTTCTTGTGTTGTGTGTTCCATTTAGCCCTGGTCATCATGCGGCTATTTGGAATGTACTGTGTTACATCTGCCAATTCAAAAGTATCTAATGTTGTATTATTTAATTCCATTTATCTGTGTAAATGGGTTGAAAATGTGAAAAGCCATTAAATACCTGTGAAACCCAACCATTAATCAGAGGCTTTCTGTCCATTATCCCTACAAATACATCACATAAGCTAAATAAAAATTAATCACCTTGTGTGTTTAAGGTGGTAGTAACTTCAGGATCCTGCAGATGGTACTGCATGAGGATAATGGAGCTATAAATACCTGCGGGGTGTGAGTGATGGGATTCATAGACTGAGAGGAGGTGGTACAGTGCAGTGAATGTCTCGTTCCATGTGTGGAAAATGGGTCCAAAGCAGATGGTAATGATTGGCTAAAAGGAGTGACTGCATTTGGGTGTGCCAAAGATCATAGTGTGAAGGAAGTAGCTGAATTTGCAGGTGTATGGAAGCGTACAGTCATACGTGTCTACCAGCAGTGGCTAAAATCCCAGTCTACAGGAAATACTCCTCAGAATTGTGCCAGGGAAGGCATCCACCAAATCTGGCCCAACTGCCCAATTCTTTGATGTAAGAGTGTCTGAACAGTGATGTCGCCTACATCCATAAACTTGTCTAGTCCTTGCCAAGTTGAATCGCACCTATTATTCCTGCTCGTGGAGGTATTATACACTATTAGATACGTTTCAGTCACAGGTGGTATTTGTCCGGTGAGTTTATATGCTCTAAACAAAATGAAAAGCTGTTTGCCTGCATAGATATCAAAAAGACCACAAGCCAAAATACTTTAAATCTAATTTACTCCAATTAAAAAAATTTACATCACATTATGATTTTACAATAGACACCGTTCTATTCAAAAACAGAACCGTGATGCTAATATTACAGCATTGTACCCAATATAAACTCCTTTTTTTCTTCATACACAGGTGACATGGATGACATCATAATAATAATAATAATAATAATAATAATAATAATACAAATTCACACTTCTGTCAAATGTAAATGTCACCTTTTGCTGTAGTACACTACGAGAATTTTATGAAAAATAGAATAGTTAACATTTACACACAGTTAGAACAAATACATTAGTTAACATCTATAAGCCACACGAATATTACACCAGAGTTAAGTAGACACGTAGAGAGATACAATAACAATCGATGCCTGTCCATAATGAGCCAGAGTTAAAGCATACAGCTTCAGAGAAGCAACTGTATCGCTTGTAAACTCAAAATACACTTACAGGCTGTAAAATGACACTGTCTGCTGTTTTAGTACGGCTCCAGACTTGTAAGATTTATACAGAGGTGAATGTTGGCATATATTGTTATGTGACCTCTCCAAGTTGTCTTTGGAAAAATGACAGTAAGTCACACTGAAAGTTATGGTTCCGGTCTTCATAACCTCGGGTAAAACCTTGTAGGTTCAGACTGGAGCACAATCTGTGGATTAAAACCAATCCTTCCTGTAAACATCACAGTTTTAGACAGACCATGACAGATGGAAAAGAAAGAAAGAAAGAACATTTGGCAAATCTAGTGGTCACACAATACATTCTGTGCTTCTTTAGTGCAGCTGCAGGACACTTTGAATGCCCCAGTCGGAAATTAACTGAGGGTTGACTACACCTTAAGAGCTTCGCTGGAGTGTTCGCTGTACACCACGCAGAGGGGTCTACATGATTGATTATTTGAAACGGCAATGGCAGTCGGCTTTAGAGATGCAGGGCTTTACAAACTACGTAGAATTCAGTGCGACACATGAAGCATTTTGATCTTTGGAATCTGTTTACATTAGGGTCATCATTGCATTTCTAACATTACACTTCAAAATAAAGATCCCAAATAAGTGGTCTTTGGAACAACACCATAAATGTACCACCTTTGGTTCCCTGAAACAGTGCTTCCCAACCCTGGCCTTGGGCGAACCCCAGTCCTGCACATTTTTGTGTTTTCCTACACACCCACTTCAACACTTCAAAACACGGCTACTTTAACTCGGGAAGGGTTTGTTAATTAGCAGATTCGTGGGATCAGATGTGCTGTGAGCAAGACCAACACTGTGGCAGGCAGGGACTCCTCCAGGACCAGGAATGGGATTCACTGCCCTAAAGAACTTTTCAATGGATATTCTTCATAGAGCCATTTTTGTAAGTGAGATTTAGATTTAAATGTGAAGAACCTTTTCAAAGCCTAAAGGACCTCCATATCAGCTGTTATCAATGGTATCACTGAGGCCTCTTCAGCTGTTTTAATTTCTTTACCCTTCTTTATGTGCAAGAAATAACGTGACTGGGCTTGGTAGGGATCCAAACGGGATATGGTAGGATGGAAACTGCCATCCTCTACATTTAGTAAAGGTTCTATACCAAGTGATGGTTCTACCAAAATGACATACCCAAAAACCATTTAAGTGTCTTCATTTTTGACGTTTCTTTTTGAGATTGTCGATATTTTATTCAACCCAAATCCAAAGTTAATAGTATTTCTACCCACCCCAAAGGCAATAATATAATTCTGGAGTACCATACAAAAAGGGGAATACTGGATGTGCCAAGAAACAATGGGCAAAACAACCTTTCTGAAAGGCTCCCCATTTCATGTGATTTCTTGATGCCATTAATTATGTAATCAGTAATTGAACTTTCTCCACAGTAGTTCATATCAAAGCTCACATAGAAATGCTAAAAAGTAGCAGTGTATCTGCAACAAGGTCATGATGTTAGAATAGATTATAATCGGTTATATCTTCAATAAAGTGCTAATTTTTTGGCTAAAATAAAATTTATCAGGCATATTTTATTGTCTATACTCTACTACTATGGTCCTCTAGTCACATTTGTATAGGCAGTGTATTTTTAAAACAATAATTACACCAACGTAATCCAACTGAATCAGACTGTGCTGAAAGCTGTGCTCAAAGCTATGAACCAGACTGAACCGATGTGACAATAAGAGACACTAAGCCCAAATACAGAGCAATCCAACATGAAGCTTGTACATATCAGGATGCTTTCAGGATGGTTATGGCCCTACCAGGTCCTACATGTATCCCCACAAACAGTTGTTTTACTCTTAAGCAGGAAAATCATGTAATAATTAAAAAACAGTTTACGACCAGATGCACTTAGTAGATATACCATTTTAAAAGTATCCAAGACCAAAAGACCAGCTTTCAGTCACAGACATTGCGGCACTGATGAGAACAAATCCATTCATGTCTGCAGAAAGAACAGCTAAATGCCGAAACTAAAATAAAATGCTTATACACCATGGAAAGATTCACTCTTTCACAAGCACGAATAGCCACCGCATAAAAGTAAAGCCAGACAGAGCCACAAAATAAGAACACCTCAAACAGGTATGAGACATGTTACAGGCTGCAGCGTCTCATAGTGCCAATATGTAAAGCAGGTCAAGAAGTATTCAGCCTACATGTGTTGCTGCTAACAGTATGTGAGCCTCTCTAGAGACTGTATACCCAGGTGCTCAATCTATGCTACTTGCATCGCGCTTTTTCATGGTATAATTGCTGAAAGTGTAGTTTAAACTGTCTTCAATACAAAATGTAAAGTGATAATCTGGCAACGGAGAATTAGCTGATGCTTCAGTTTCGATTTCTCATATTGCATAAAACTTTGGGAGAAATGTTCAATCTTAGGTCTACTTCCAACTTTGTACTTAATACTCTTTGTACTTACATGGTGCATTATACACGTTGTCTTAGTCTAAATTATACTGCAATCATGGCATACCTTTGAAAAGGAATTCCTGTATAATTAATTCAAGATTTATGCATAATTAGATGGTTAAAATGTTAACAAAAACATTCTGAGTGGCTTAGTATGAAATGCACCATTCTAGAGAAACTTACTGACTCAGAATTGTTCATAATGGTGGTGATGGTGATCCAGACGTCTGAAGCGTTTAATGAGTCTTCATGCTACCTCACAGAAAATGGTTAGGAAAGCGCTGCCTGATGCCTGAAATATGGTTCAAAATAGTTTTGAAAAGCTTCTTTTGAGATATAAGTTTTTTTGTTTTTTTTTTTACCTTAAGCATCTATTTTTGGTACATTTAGGGCAGGAAGGTACATGCAAGTGCTCCAAGTGGAAACTCAAACAAAAGTTTTGGGATTTACCAATACTACTACTACTACCACCACTACCATTACCAACATTACATATAAAAACTCAGAAAGTGTGTGGCTTTACTGTTCCTTTTTAGATGGTAAATAAAACAGGTAACGGTTTATTGTAGGATACTGCTCATAAGGCTACATGATACCTACATAAGTCATGTCACGTACATAAGCCATGGCAACTGACATAACCCTACATAAATGTTTATAAATGCTTGTTCCTATAGAAGTCATTTGGCCATACACGGCAATTAGTGACGCCCATTGGAATAAGCATTTATAAACATTTCTCTATGTAGGCTTACGTCACTTGTCAGATCGTGTAGGTGTTTTGTAGCCTTATGAACAGTACCCTAGTACTAGTATGTCTATATTAGTAAGGTAGACATCATGATTCCTATCACCACTACTGAGGAACTGGCAACAGTCAGTATGCTTCTCTACAGTGCTCTGCAATTTCACATCACTCCACAGATTATGTTTAAATCTCAACCTTTGAAATAAGCAGACATTTTTACATTTAAATTCTGCTTTAAATCATATACTAAAACAGTGCTATGACTTGTTAGATTAAACAGCTTGTTTGAAAAGCTCGGCGATGACCTTCTAAAGTGTGCTTTAGTCTTTCGAACAGATTCAACTGGTGCAAAAATCCCCAACATTCAATCGACTGATCAGCTGATCAGTCAGTCATTCAGTCAAATATCAGTCTTTTTACTGGCTATTATAAAAATATAGACGATTCAAAAGAAAGGCATTTGAAGGATTTCACACTGAGACTACAGGGCTTCCCCGACTACGCAGCTTATGTAGCAGAAGTACATTTTGATGCAAAAAAGACATTTCGAAGCACACTGTTGGTCAAAAGTGGGACTAAAAGTGTTTTTGTGAATGTGTGTGCATGTGCATGTATAGTCGTATGCAAATGTTTGAACACCCCTGGTCATATATCACATTTCAAGACATGTTATTTGACCAGGGGGGCCCAAGCTTTTGCATGATGTTCATATGTGCACATGTGCATGTATGCATTGCAACAATGTAAACTAACGTAAAAAGGCTCCACTTTATCAACTAATATGCATTTGCAGCTCTGACGAACCACCACCCCCCACAGAAGTGCCCCAGATAATCCAGTGCGGACCCATCTTAGACAGACGGACAGAATCAGAACCCAGAAAAAGGTGGTGAAAACAGGTTCAAAGCCCACATTGTCTATACGCAGCTCTCTCTATACACTACTCTCGAGTAGCCAGGCGGGCGAGGAGATCCAGCTCCCAAGCCCTTTTCTGTGATGAGCCATCAGTGTTAAAAAATGAGTAGCAGCCTGCTCTACAGGAATGTGCGCACACCTCTGTTTCTCTTCACGGGTGCAAGGCTCCTGTCCTTCGCCTAGCCATAGTCAACCAAAGTGAATGAGAGAGGGAGAGTGCGTTAGGCCACGCCCCCTGCTTTCAGCCTGCTCCAGGTGAGCCAGGAGAGAAAGAGAAGAGAGAAAAAAGGCGATGTGATGGCCTCTCGGCGGGGTCGGGCGAAGGGCTAGGTCTCGGGGCAGCCCGTGGTCACGATCTTCATGTACTGTGTGAAGATCGCCTCGAAGGCCTCATCTCTGTGGATCATGGCACCAAAAACCAGGGGCTGAATGAAGAGGAGACAAGAGGACGATTACCCGAATCATTAGAGCGAATCTTTGGCACAGCACTGTACAGTTCAGTGCTTTCCTTGCTGCAACACACGGTTTAACCTGTTAACCCTTAGAAGTCACAGTTCCAGCAGGTGAAAAGTCATTCTGTAATATTACATGTAGTAAACCAATCAGTATACAGTTTATCAGTCTTAAACCAAATTTTTTCAGGGTTCAGTTCCATTAAATTATTTCTTTCTTGCACAAACTAACATCACAACACAAAAAAGAATACAAATAATTTTAAAACACTGTAATAAGTACCGTCATTTTTGCCATCCTGGACTAACAGCAATGCTACATTGCTTTCACTTACATTAAAAGTAAAGGATATTTTTCCTTCTCTTGTTGTTAGTTTGGTGATCCTTGGGTTTTGCACAGTCGTGATAAGTAAATAGCAAAATGGTAACAGTTTAAAGCTTAAAGGAGGAGTGTGTAAGATTTAGACACCTAGCAGTGAGGATAGAGACCCCAACCAATTGAATACCCATCCCCCCCTCCATTTGTAGTAGTAGAACCTACGGTGGCCATTTCTTCTTCGTTTTTTTTCCCTTTATTTATTTCTTTTTACACTCCCTTGCTTTTTCTTGTATAATTCTCCATTTGTCAAAATTTGGGTTTTTGAAAATTAAATTAAATTAAATTCAATTCAATTAAATTCAATTAAAGAAACATTCCATAGCTTACCTTCTGTGTTGAGGGTGTGGCAATGGAGATTCCCATCCCAGAACCAGGCAAAACAGACAAAACTTTGTACTGTGGAAAACAAGAACCCCCAACAGGTCAAGCTAAACAGGTCAAGCTCAGTCTGCCATTTGATATGTCTCCTGAGAATAACTATTTGCCTGCGTGCCGATACCTTCTGGATGTCAGTGATGTCCACCAGCTTAATGACTTTATTCTTTTTGGACGAGCCTGATCTGGAGCTGGAGCTTTCGAAACACAGGTAGCTGAGGGACACACAACCAAACAATGTAGTCTAACATTTCATACACAGTACCTCAGACAGTGTGAATGCTATTAACGAGCGGAGGAAAGGTGTGTGTGTGTGTTTGTGTGTGAGTTGTGTTGAGTTTTGAGGAGGGACCTTCTTACTTCTCAGTAACATAGAGTACGCCATTGCGAATGTAATCAGTGGGCATCTTCCGGTCCCGATTGATCAAGCAGCATCTCCATCCATTCTCGCACACTGCATAGACACAAAACTTACAGACTTACAGTGGAAACAGAAATGACCATCACTGACCCTCAAAACAAAACAAACCAAAAACACTGAGGAAAAGACAGCATCATGTTCACTAGGCCACACAGGTATGACATTTTTTTTTAGTCTAATGTCACTCAGTCTTACCTGGCAGAGGTCTTTCTGTTTCAGGCAGGTTGAAGACCTCATGGAAAGCTCCTTTTTTGGTGTTGTGTACCCGTCCGCTCTCCTCCTCTCTGCTCACTCCAGAAGGGATGGTTGCTAAGCTACTTCGTGAGACCACTGGCTGAATCTGTGCACAAAGAGGGCAGATTTCAACCACAGAATGACCAAAAACAAAAACCTACCAGTGGCCACACTGTCTTCTGCTCTCCACCATAACCACGCTGCTAGAGTCTGCTAGAAAACCAACCCACAAAGTCCAGAGATCACTTCCACAGAGCCATAATCGACCTGCTTGTGACCCGCTTACAAATGTGTTCTTTTGTAAGTACGGTTGTGAGGGTGGACAAGCTTTACAGAACGCTGACAACAACTTCTCTTCAACCTATTGAGAACTCTTTTGAAAAGTAAGTGCACTAAACAGAACTGCGCATTACTATAGCTAAGATAGATCACAGTGTAGCTGGTGTTGCTTTGTTGATGTTTAAATGTTTCAGAATGAGCATCTAATTAATTGGCTAAGCAGAACGTTCACCAGCTTCAGTTGTTTTAACATTATCAGCTATCTAAGCCTGCTTTGATCTTTCTGCTACTGAGTAGCTTGAGTTCATTGAGATTAAGGATGCACTGGTATAGGTCTTCTGGCCTGATCTAGATATGTTTTGAGATATCTGCCAATGAGACGTAGTCGTAGTTTTGATTAGGCCTATCTGGAGAGAAAGGTAACATATATTCACACAGGGTTACTGATGCTGTAAACTGCAGACATTTTATTACAACTACAACCTAAATGTTCTGTTCTTTTGGGATACAATACATGCATCATCAAATGTGGGTTTGAATTACCACATATACATATAAACATACACATGCACAATAGAAGATGTCTAAGGAGAGTGGTCAACATATCCTCTAACCCCACACACCCCAGCCATCCCCTGTTCCAACCTCTGACATCCGGAAAGACTGGTATTGGAACATCCGAGCCAGAACCACCAAGTTCAGGATCAGTTTTTACACTTGTACTTTAACTAGACCTCTATACTTGAACATCTGAGCTGTGTATTTATTTATGTAAATATTTTGTTTATCTATATACTGGACATCTGTACTGTAAGATGCTTTAGCTGTTTACCTGAACATTGAGCTGCTATTCTCACTACCTGCACTGTATACTTTATATATTCATCTACTGTTCACAGCCTTACTTACTTATTGCCCACCTGTACGCTATGTACACTTAGACTAAGCTGTATTCCGCTCTCCTGCATATGCTAACTGCTGTTTGCACCTCAGTCCTAGTAACATTCGGAAGCACAGTTACTGCTCTTGCACATTTTGCACATCAGTTTTACTGTCAGAGTGTATTGTGTCTCTGGCTGTTTGTCTTTGCACTATTACTTACTTTTTTATCTATTTTTAATTGCTGCACTGAAGAAGTAGCCTGATAGTGTTTCATTATACTCTACAAACTTGTATTGGTTTAATGACAATAAAACTGAATGAAATTGCATTGAATGAAATTACTGGTCAGATCAAATGCTGATAAATTGTCTTTAAACAATCTTCTGGTGGTACAGATATAATCCTGATATCATTGTGCATCCCAACTTGATACAGCTTGAGGCAACAGGTCATGCATTCTGTTTTTTTTCTGTACACTTGCAAGAATGATTTATCTTTTGTTGTTTCCTTTTAGCTAGAAGTGTTAGCTTGCTGGTGATCTTTCTGCCTAGCACATCTTCATCCATAAACAACTCACTCCTCCATAAATGAAGTAATGCACTGTGTGTGTACCTTTCGTTCACTATTGTTCTGTAGACCTTGTCCAAACTAACAGCAGTAGCTATGAAAGAACTCATCAGACAAATTAAGAACATACAGTCTCAAATGTTAGTGTGTTTAGTAGTGAAGTGCATTCATGTGCGTGAGAAGTGTGCTCTAGTCAGTGTAGTACAGTAGAGTTCATCCAGTAGACAGACAGTATGATAGTTAGTCAGTGTGTGAATGACTGGACGGTAGTGGGTGCATAAGAGGCCATGCTGTTCACTACAACTGACCCCATGCTCAAGCGCAAACTGTAGTCTCACTGTAAAATCTAAAGGGGGGTTTCCTACATGGCAAACGAGGGAGGCAATAAGCGCTAATACTACACTACGTCTACATAGGGAAGGCATACAAGCACTAAAAATAAGATGTCAGTAATCAGCAGGTTCTATTCTTATTCTATTAGAACTGGGACCATTTATCAGTTTATTAATATTTGTCAATAACAGAATAGAATTTATTATTTGTTCTCTCCTTTCAGTACAAATGGCTGTTCTGCACTCCAGTCTGATATCCGAAACTCCAGTACTGGCTACTGTAGGCTCATGTCACTGGTGTGCTGCCTTACAGGGAAAGCTCCATCATTATTACTGTAATTTGAGTTAAATATTTAGTCAGTCTTTTCAAACCAAATGAATTTTTGTGAATTAAAAAGGTGCAGTCTATTTTAACGCACTGGAACGATCACATCAAGCCGAATACTTGCTTTTGTTATTAAACAAACAAATGAAGCAGGAGAAGATCTATTGAGTAGTAACGGCCACAAAGTTATATTTGTCAGTGCAACACGGGCTAACACCCCGTACTTTTAGCACTAAAAGAAATGTGTAGCCATGAGCTCGGATGTGAAAGATTCCCCAAGTCTTAATGTGCGCATGTTTTTATTGCTCCCTCTGACATGAGTAGAAACAGTCATAACTGTAACATATGCAAGGTTTATTTATCACTTATTTTGTGCATATTTATTTATTTTTCAAAACTAAAAAAACTGTATTGTCCCAGCCCTACTTTCTACAGCACTAATACAATCTGCTATGCAATAAACCTTATCAGAATATAAGATACACACATCCACACATCACTTACTCATAAATAGGAGGCTGTCTGTGAGAATGGATCCAAAGTGCTATGCTATTAGACATTAACAGCTAGTATGAAGTAGCCAAATAGGTGCACACAATGGGCCGAAAGATCTCAATGTTTTCAAGCAACCAGGACATCCAAAGAGTAATACAAGAGTACTGCACATGCCATTTCGATCCATTCCAGCACAGAGCTCAGTTATCTCATTAGGTGTGTCTCGATCCAAATCACACAAACACACACACAGACAGGTATATAAAGGTGAGCTGGTGGTGTCACACGCACAGGCACTGCCAAAGACACACCACAGTCCCTACCTTCTCACACCCAGACAGCTGAGAGAGAGAGCACAAAACAGCAGTGTGACCGTCACTCCGAACTCAGACTCAAACCTGCCCTGGAGCATCTACGGTACTGTGCAAAAGTCTTAGGACAGTCAAGAAAACTGTTTAAAACCACTGATCTGGGCAGAGATTTAACAGAGCTGGACAAAAAAACATTACCCTGATACTGGATTGTACAATATTGTTATAATTGTAGTATGGAAATGAGCCTCTAATTCAATATATATATATATATATATACATATATATATATATATATATATATATATATATATATATATATATAT
>CM067474.1:16552551-16583077 GCA_034552555.1 Semaprochilodus insignis | reverse complement strand
ATAATAATAATAATAATAATAATAATAATAATAATAATAATACAGCATTCTCAAAAAAAGAAATAGAAGATATATCAACTATGTATAAGATAATTTTACAAGCCATAATATCCTTTTTTTGCATGGTAGCATTAGCAGGGGTAAAACTAGCATCCTAGTGGCCAAAATTCTTAGTGCTGAAGAAAAATATCTACTTAACAGTAAAATTGTCTTTGCTTTTTAGTGAAATACATATTTCTACTTTCCTGAATTAAAGGTAGGCCCTGGACAAACAGACACTTGAACCTTTCATTTTTAGCCAATGAAACCTTTAGTGTTTCCCCTGCACTAATAAACTCAGTTCAACTCAGGACAGGCTTGTTAAGGCAACTGTTCAGAAAAAATTTGACTGACAAATATCCCCTTGCTTCAAATGTAACCGATAAGCCGAGACATGTTTGACAGCCCCAGCAGGGCACAGACAACCAAAAGCGTGGGCTCTCTCCTTAAAATGAGTCTAGTCACCCTAGATTTGTCACTAATGGTCTTAACTCCAATACTACTGCATGCAGCAGAGAGCGGTTATCGTATCTACCTATCACCTGGTAGTATGATTCAAGTCCCGTAAACCCACCCAGGCTTTTAATCCCTGTGTAACCTTGAAAAGACGTTTGTGGTGATGTTGTGCACTCACTTGGCACTGGCTTTTACACAGCAATATTCTCTAATTCTAGGTGAAGAGGTGGAAGAAGCGGCTAGTGGATAGCGACAGAGAGCCCCCTCTGTTGGCCAAAACAAGCACAATGTGTCTGCTCTGCTGCAGATCTCTCTTAGAACTTTCCAGTACATTTTACTTCACTGTTAAAAATGAGGACACTTCCGGGGACGGCCCCAGCTGAGCATAGACAACCAAAAACGTGGACTCTCTCCTTAAATTGGGGGTGTCTAGTTAGACCTAGACTAGCTAGATGGTCTTAACTCCAACACTACTGCATGCAGCACAGAGCGGTTATCGCCTCTAGTGTAAAATGGGCTTTATAGCAGGGTAAAACAGGTAGGGGGGATAACTCCAGAACCAAGATGGAAAAACACTTTAGATACATTCGCAAATCTCTGACTGCACACTGCAAGATTTAACAGAGTACAGAGGGCATGAAAAAGGTCCCTCTCTCCATCCCACCTTTTAGCACTGAGCGGTTCCTCGGGCTCTACTGTGTTCTCCTCGGGCTGGAAGCGAAAGTCCTCGATGTAAACGCCGAAGCGATCGTACAGCCACTTCTGCAGCCGTGAGCACAGCGTCTCTTTCTGTTGCTTCTCTTTAGAGAAAGAGAGAGAGAGACAGCGTCAGTCATGGATCTGTCTATTTCAGAGCACAAACCCAAGCTCTATTAACCTAATTTACTCAGTGTGCGCCTGTCAATGTGTACATGTGTGCAAGGCTAGCTCTCCTGCTCCACATTCTGCTCTCTTCTCTCTCTTTCTCTCCTCAAATACAAAAGGGCTCCTCTGGCCTAGATAGGCTCATCTTCAAATTTAGACTGCTGCCTGAAATAACAGGCTCTGATGCCTCCTGAAACAGAGAGCAATCATAGACTGAAGTACTGTTTGGAAAGCTTCGAGGCACGAGAGCCCTTTTCACACGCAGACAGCACATCAGACGGAAGACAATGTTTATCCGACTGCCAGTGCCGGGTATCTGCACCTCACACGTACATGCATAGAATAAAAGAGAGGAATAGAGCCGCCCTCTGATATCAGACAAACACGTCAGAGTGTTTTGCAGCAGATACGCCTCATTAGAGTGGGACATGTTTGCGTTCTCTTACCTGTGCCATTGGCCGAAGGGGACTGCTGTTTACGAGAAGGCTGTGGAGGCGAGTCTTCTAATCTGATGCAGAAAAACAACAGAAAATGTGGTGAATTCACTTGTATGACCTGAAATAACACTTCACACAACTTTACAACAAATGGTAGATGCATATTATCATTGTGCGGTCAAAACCTTTGTCGTTTTTCATTGTTTGACATGATATGAAAAGGCCATTTGACAAAACTTCATGATGAATGAACCGATAGAAATGGTCCAAAACTTCCTTTCTCCATTACCTTCCATTAGTAGTTAAAAATGTTCTTAGCTTCCTCTGTAAAGTTGCCTTTTTTGGAGATACAAAGTTTTGGCCACACATTCATAAGCTCACTAGACAAAAACTTATTCACCTTGTGCAGTGTTTCTCAACCCTGGTCCTGTAGACACCCTGCCCTGCACAACTTAGTGCTTTCCCTGCTCTCAACACACTCATCAGCTCATTAACAAGTCCTTTCAGAGTTGCAGGGGGGTGTTAAAGCAAGGAAACCAGTAAACAGGACAGGGTGCCTCCAGGACCAGGGGTGAGAAACACTGACCCTGCGTGTTTAAGGTGGTAGTAACTTCAGGCTCCTGCAGGTGGCGCTGCCCCAAGGAAGATGGAGCTATAAATACCTGCGAGGTGTGTAATGGGATACATAGATTGAGAAAAGGTGGTACAGTGCAGTGACTGTCCCGTTCGATGTGTGGAAAATGTGCAGATGTTAATGATTGGCTAAAAGGAGTGACTGCATTTGGGTGTGCCAAAAACCATAGTGTGAAGAAAGTAGCTGAATTTGCAGGTGTATGGAAGCGTACGGTCATACGGGTCTACCAGCAGTGACTAAAATCCCAGTCTACAGGAAATTCTCCCCAGAATTGTGCCAGGGAAGGCATCCACCAAATCTAGCCCAACTGTGTAATTCTTTGATGCAAGTGTGGCTGAACATTGATGTGGCCTACATCCAGAAACATCCAGTCCATGCCAAATCTAATCACAGCTGTTACTCATGCTCATGGAGGTATTACACGCTATTAGGTGCGTTTCAGTCACAGTTTATATAGTGTGCTCACCTGTTCCTCATACGTGCGTCTTGTAACAGTTTGCTCCTTAAACCAAAAAGCTGTTGATCAAGTCAAAATTGTGTTGTGTATAACGTTGGCTTCTTAGGTTTTGGAGCTGCAAGGCTAAAGTAGCTGACAAGTATTTGAAGCACATATTGCAATAGCTGTTTTTTGTGTTAACTGAATTATCGCACATTCACAACAACTTTAAAAAATCCTAACAGATTTCTAAAATGAAAAAACTCTCTTTCCAGCCTCTCTTTATCTGTTACAATTAAACAGGATATTGTGCTTTATGACTGGTATACATAAATGTGCTGTATTGCTCTTTCTTCAAAATGCTTCAGTAGAGCAGCTTTCTTTTCATAAGTCTGTGGTTAAAGGTATAAATGATAAGTCTTAGGCTAAAGTTTGAAATTTGTGGCCTGTAAAAATGTACAAAAAATGTTGATTGATAAAACAAAGAAAGTAAATCAGACTGTCAAGCCAAACTTGAACAACCTTAAGATTCACATGAGTAGTAATTTTAGCATTCAGAACTGCCCAAAGGTGACAAGCTGGCATCCGTATCAATAAACAAGGTGCTTGGAGGGGGTGAGTGACACATAAAGGGGACCTTAAGGGCCAAACAGATGTTTCCAGAGACATGTCCCCATGTGGTTCCACCCCCTGCCATAACTATAACTATATTAATGCTAATAGATGAAATCTTGCTACAGGCTGCACTGCAGTAGGTGACCTCAAGTGAGGCAGGCTAATGCTGTACATGTGCCTGTGTGCTTTATGTATGACAGGCTTTTGATCTTTCTCACTGTTGAAGAATGTCAAGCTCTGTAAAGCTTCCAAGACCAAGGGGGCGGAGGCAGTAAGAGCTATTTTTAGCCCAACTAAGGGAGCCTGGACTGGGACAGCCTAGCGTGTCCAGCCCTGTCTCTGAGGCACCAGTGCAAGAGAGGGGGCAGTCAACACTGCCAACAAACAGCTACTGATCACACAACACACCAGGGAGGAGAAAGCAAGCATGTGCTAAAAGCCTGGCTACTTATTTTCCTCTAAAACTTTTGCTTAAAATGTCAGTAAGAAAATACGTCAGACTCATGCCTATTAAACTATTACTGTATTACTCTAGACCCCTGCAACCTTTACTACAGTGAATACAATAGTTACTCATTAAACATATGAAAGATGAGATAGTGTTGGCTCGGAATGATTTTGCAGCTAAACAAAATGTACACAATTTTTTCCTTGTAATGGAACACTAGACAATCCAAGCTCAATGAACAAACAATTAGTCACCTGTGACTGAAACGTACCTAATAGCGTGTAATACCTCTATGAGTGTGAATGACAGCTGCAATTAGACTTGGCATAGACTGAACAACTTTCTGGATGTAGGCCATGTCAATGTTCAGCCACTCTTGCATCAAAGAATTGCGCTGTTGGGCCAGATTTGGTGGATGCCTTCCCTGGAACAATTCTGAGGAGAATTTCCTGTAGACTGGAATTTTAGCCACTGCTGGTAGACCCGTATGACTGTACGCTTCAATACACCTGCAGATTCAGCTACGCCCTTCACACAAATTTAGCTAATTCAGCTACTTCCTTCACACAATTTCAGCTACTTCCTGCACACGCCCAAATGTGATCACTCCTTGTAGCCAATCATTAACATCTGCTTTGTGACCCATTTTCCACACATGGAACGAGACATTCACTGCACTATACCACCTCCTCTCAGTCTATCCCGTTGCACACCCTGCAGGTATTTATAGCCCAATCATGCTCGTGCAATGCCATCTCCAGGAGTCTGAAGTTACTACAACCTTAAACATGCAGGGGGACTTTTGTCCGGCAAGCTTATCTTTAAGTGTACTGATATTATACAGTATGTTTGTATATTTGAGCTTGGTGCTCACCTGGATTTTAGCACATCGCTCATCTTCTGCTCCAGATCCAGCCTCCTGCCCCGCTCTCTCTCAAGCTCCTGCTTCAGGGTGTCCACGTTGGTCTCCTCTCGCAGCTTCCTCAACTCCTCCTCTGCCAAAAACACAAGCAACAAATGACCTCACACTTTGACAAATGGCCCTGAGCGGCCCACCGAGCGATGGCAAAATGCATTATTTAAGAAAGGCACTCAGAACTGCTGCAGGAACTCGTTTTCCTCTCCCTGCTTTACGGCTAAGTGCTTTGTGTCATTTCAAATCGATGCTGGGATATCTTTTGTGATCTTTCTTTCTTTTCCCTGCTGAGAGATGGACTCTGTTTACATGATACTTTTAGCAGATGCACTCAAAGAAACACTCTGTTCATTGTTTCAACACCTCACTCTCCCACGGTTCATCCATCACTCCATCCAGTATAGTCTCAATATCATCTAACACAGTGCGTGCCTCCAGCTATACTAAAGGTTATAAATATTTTAGCACCAAAGCTGGCCCCTTTCACACAAGTATGAAAGGAAAGTGAAAGCGTAAGTGGAAAGTGAACCAAAGTCCAATCACTGCCAGCACACCACAACAAAGGGATATATGTGGCCTGTACACCCCAGGATGGGGTCATTAGGGGAAGGGTGTCAGCGGGAGCCGGAACAGGGGAAATGTGAATGAAAGGTGAATCACAGGTGGCCATGGCATCATGTTGAGAAGAGAGCCATAGCATTTAGTGTTGCACAATGTGCAGTCATATGCAAAATATTAAATCAATAAGCACTGGGTGTTCACATAGGTGTAGGACCTGCGGGAGATGGGGGCGTGTGCCACCCAATATTGGAAACATTTGCATTTGTCCCACCCAAAATTCTACCCTGGGGAGAAAAAAAAAGTGACTTTTATTTTGATAAAGCTTGTTTGAGGTGCCTGTTAAATTACCAGCTTCACCGACCTCAGCTTTCCCCTCGACGGAGTGTCTGGATTGATGTAAGTGTTCACCAGCATTGGGGTCAGCAAAGAGAGCCCAATGAATAGCAACGGCAGCTAATTACACTGGTGGGGTTTAGGTAGCTAACCTTAACATTAACTGTGCTCGAGCTGTCAGAAAGCTCTCTGAAAGGCAAGGTAACATTAGTCTCACACTGCACGCTGCCGCACTAAATAGTGTGTAAGAAATAGTACACTACCCTTAGAAGTGCTCTCAATAGTGGAGTATGTGAAGCTCCAGAGGTGGTGTGGTGTTTGGGACGCAGCCTCACTGTCTAACGTTAATGTTAGTCTTGTCTCTGTCATGAAAAGCTTAAACTCATTTAATTTCTTTCAGCATAACGCCACAAAAAAGCCCTCACAGGACACAAAGACCATCACAGGACCCAACAGTACGGAAGTTTTTATAAAGAGTACTTTTAGTGTTTACCACAGATTTTACGCAGAAGGACACAAGCGCATCATAATCCATCTTTTACCAAGCTCAGTATTACATTATCATGTATCATCTTATTTGGAGAATAATGGTACAAAGAGGGCAAGAGTAAGATAACGATAGTGAGGTGAGGTCTCAAACGCATTAGTGACATATCTGCACGTTGCTAAATTTCTTTCGGGATCAATAAAGTATCTATCTATCTATCTATCTATCTATCTATCTATCTATCTATCTATCTACGTCTCGAATCTGTTAAGGCACAATGAAATTTCACGACTATCAAGGCATTCTGGAGCGAAATGTGCTGTCCAGTGTCAGAAAGCTTGGTCTCAGTCGCAGGTCATGGGTCCTCAAACAGGATAACCCAAAACACACAGCTGAAAACATACAAGAATAGCGAAGAGCAAAGCATTGGACATTTCTGAAGTGGCCTTCTATGAGCCCTGATCTAAATCATATTGAACATCTGTGGAAGGAGCTGAAACATGAAGTCTGGAGAAGGCACCCTTCAAACCTGAGATAGCTGGAGCAGTTTGCTCACAAGGAGTGGGTCAAAATACCTGTGGACAGGTGCAGAAGTCTCATTGAGAGTTACAGAAATCGCTTGATTGCAGCGATTGCCTCAAAAGGCCGTGCAACAAAATATCAAGTTAAGGGTTCCATCATTTTTGTCCAGGTCAGTTTAATTGGTTTGTTGTTTTAAATGAACCACAATTCTAAAGCAATGTCTGATTTTCATTAGTTGTTTTTCAGTATTTTTTTTTTATTTTAAAGGGACTTTTGTCAGTTTCAGGTTATTTCAGTGACTATTGTGGGTTTTTCTTTTTTTTGTATTTATTTGTGCATTTTTTCAGCATTTTGCACATACAACATAACTGATCACCTCCCAAGTCCAGTATTACTGTGTGGTTTTTATAATAGTTAAGTCCAGTGATGGTACTGTACATCATATTTAGAGTAACTGTTTACAGTGTTTTCTAGCTAGATCGTTGTAAAGACGTTCATATCATATGTAGGAACATCAAGTGTTTGAGACAAGTGTCTACTTGTAGAAAGTGTGGTCTCTTGGCTTTAGAGCAGCAGAAACAGAACTATTTACTGATTACTGTAATACCACAAATGTTGTTCCATGTCACTATATATCCAATATTTTTCTGCCTTAGCTACAGTGGAATCAGCTTACAGCTAGCTAGCATTTTAGGGGATGAGGTGGGCTTTGATTCATAGTCACAAATGTCAAACTCTCTCTTATGCCCTCTGGTGTTCAGATGATGGTTTTTAATCTTTGACCATAGTATTATCATCTTTAATCATAGTATCACTATCAGTACAGTACTGAATCCTGGCACTGCGACATCCCTACTAGCATTTGCCTTCTCAGGCCCAAATTCCATGCTCCCACTACAG
Organism: Semaprochilodus insignis; assembly: GCA_034552555.1. Lineage (NCBI taxonomy): Eukaryota > Metazoa > Chordata > Actinopteri > Characiformes > Prochilodontidae > Semaprochilodus > Semaprochilodus insignis. The sequence goes on along the minus strand of CM067474.1, from coordinate 16,575,429 downwards.
ATTATGCATCCCTAAGAAATTTGGGTTGAATTCACCCTGTGCAGGAGCGCATGAAATTGCTCGATTTGCAAAGCTTGCTAAACATACTTGACTTAGAGCCCCCTTCAGAGCTGCAGAGAGCTGTTTTGATCAGAGCCTGTGACAAAGCACATGATCATATCAGGCCTATTAACTTCACCAAACTAAAAGCAGGAGTCTGCATTTGGACCCCTAAAGCTAGAAAGCAATTATCAGTGCAGAATGGCTCCAATAGCAAAATCAGATTCTCGGTGGAAAAAACACCACCATGCCAAATAAGTCAGACCCTGGACAATCAATGCTGTGGGGAGAGATTAAAACCCCTAGCCGCACAGAAAAACGCTGCATCTGACAGTCTGTAACTGCTTCTAATCAATCAAACTGAGCTCCAGAATGAAAAATTGGCTCAGATCAGCCACTATTTGCATTAGCAGCTCTCCACCACAACATACCGGGTACTCGCACAGCAGGCTGTGTTTGCTAATAACAGTGTGTTCAGTGTGAACAAGAATCAAACACTCTGCCTGTGAATCTGAGCAGTCTGTGAAACCCGATGATCTGCTAAGATACTTCACCATCATGAAAGAGACGCCTCGTCCAAAAATCTAATTTACACAAATGTTCCTCTTACGCCAAATGTGCCCAATCAGCAAAGACGTTTGGTGTCTAAAGTTTCTTTTCATTGGCTAGTGAGGTTAATGAGGTTACCCGGTAATGAAAGCATATAACATCAGTTTACACTGAGTAAACTGCATGTTGGAATTAAGACACTTGCCTTACACTGTGTCCAGTTGTAGAGTAAACTCAGTTCTTCCTTATGTGATATAGTGAACAGTTTTCTATCCAGCTTAGGGTACTTTCATGCTTAAAACAAGCCGTGTTTATATGTTTCCAATCTGTAAATCCATATAACCGTGCTTCCTACAGATTCCCAGCTAATGCAATCCTTGAAAAACCTGAATGCCTTTTTTTCCCCAGAGTGATGAAAAGTAGCTAGATTTAGCTTTTAAAAGTCTTGCCATATTTGAGAAGTGCTGGTGACTCATTTGGTTTGGTGGCTATTACTGTTTTTCGCTATGCTATGTTGTTCCACCAGGTATTTATTTAGCGCTGTACAACTTTACCTGTCTTTTGTTCTGTTAAACCTCCTGATGAGTCCAGTGTACTATGACTGGTTAAGTCGCTCACATTGGTCAACTTCCAGATTGGTTCCACCCCTACACACTATCCAGTAATTGTTGTGCATTGTGTGAGGGGGGCTGTAACCATGCCAGTATGCGGGCAATAAGAATGGTGATACGGGATGATGTCACCTTGTAACAATGAAAGGGTCTGGAATTCCAGTGAGGCATTTCAGGGAGCTGAGAAAAGGGCTTTTTTTGTGGGAGAGAGTTTCTCCCTCTGGGCTGTATAATTTTGCCGGCTGTTCACATTCATGTAAAGTTACATAACACACTAAAGGGAAGGGTAAAAACCTGGAAAGCATAAAAGGTCCTCTTTAAAGGCAGAGGTCAGTTTTCTCTCGCTCAGATGAAGGTGATTTCAACTAAGGTGATTCAAACTACTGTGGTTTGACTGAGCTGCAGAGGCTTTAGGAAAATGTTGTAGTTGGATGTTTGTTATTGTCTTATGTTTAGCGGTGACTCGGATAGTTGTACAGAAAACACCCATTTTAATCCAGCGAAGGAATCAGAAAAACCTACAGCAGCCGCCTGAAGGTACACAACGGACACAGAGCAGACAGAATAAAGTGCAACTATACCACTTAAGAAGCATTACAGAAAAGTGCAGATAAACATAAGGCTTAAGCTCATTTTACAATACATCTGTGTAGATTTTAGGAATAAAACCAAACTAATATTTTAGAGAATGTTTTATGTTTAGTATCAACTAAGTAACTCTTTGGTATCCAGCTTGCTATTTTTTTAAGATACAAGGTGAAATAAGTTAGCATAAGCATTCTGTTTAAACCTTTTACATCCTCACCAAGAAAAAAAAGACATTTCTTTGCATTATTATTTGTTAGCATTTTTGCATATTTATAAGTAGTCCATTTTAATTACATTAGCTTAGCATAGACATTAGCTTGGCATGGTTATGCGTGTTTCTCTCAAATATTTTACCCTTATTAGACTCCTTTTTGATGTATAAAGTTACATAATTCTGTTCATCAAAACACCTAAAACTAAAATATGCAGAAAAAAAACCACATGTGTGGAGACATTTAACTGTTGCTTGCTTCCTCTATGGATGAGAACAGTAAAGGCGTATCTACGGAAAGACCCAATGACCTCTAGTGGATTATTTTAACCAATTGGTAGAGATGGCATGATCAGGTTGAATGAAGTTCAACAGCTTCTTCATTAAGATACAGTGGCTCAAAATGTGCTCTACCAAAAAGTTGAGAAGAATGTTAAAGGGTTACAGACCTGAGATTTACTGCCACTTATGGACACTTGTGATCTGGCTTTAAAATAGCAATATTAAAATGCTGAATGGAGGCTATTTTTCAACAATGCTTTTTGTCTTTGGTAGCCTTAAGAGTCTTATATTACTGTTGCTGTTTTTTTGGTGGTGACCTTCAAATTTGAATATCAAACTAAACTGAAAATAGTAACTGCAGTCTCACCACTTATTTAAATATGCACACATGTATGCATGCACACAAACACACAGTGAATAAGCATAGTGAGCTGCTCATAATGGCTGAGTAAATGCAGAGAGATGTGAAGTAGCCCCCAGCAACAATGCTGGGAATGATATGAAAAATAAATGAGGCACAGTCGCAGTGAGACACATACACAAAACAGACTAACCGTTCATCAGCCCTCTCAGGTTCTGTGCCTCTCAATGGCTTTATTCCGCCCACTCAGACTGGTAGGAGTCAACCACAGGCACAAATAACAAAATAGGAGCAATTTGTAGCACAGTGCCATAAGCCTGGAACGCTATTGATTCTGAAGCACTCCATGCTGGAGTCCTTTCACAAAGGACCACTAGCACACTTCACATATCTGCACAGTTATGACTCATCAACAGGTGATTGAAGTCTAATCCAGATGCTTTATTAGAGCTAAATGATACTGAATGTAAAGTGAGTCCCGTCAGCCTACTCAGTGTACACTGAATTAACTTAATAGCACTGCTGGATAGTAAACAAAACCTGAAATATATAAATGTATACATCACTCTTAAATGTGTTCAACAAGGAAAAAAAGCTTCCACCACCTACAATCTGTGAAGAAGAAATAAGCACAAGCATTTATGTTAACACTCTATGATCTGTGTAAACTCTATTACATTCTTCCACTCTACACCTGCATCTAATAGGCTGGAATACCCTTCACAGCCACTTGCACATTATTGTCTCTACTCTTGTCCTCAGCCTTTACTGGCCTCTTTCAGGACTGACCTGATTTTGTCCAAGCCGCAGGTGTTACCTGGATATTTTTAATATCTATCCTCACTAAAATCCTACCTTGTAGCTTCGCCTTGTTGGTATAGAGACTGTAGTCCATCTGTTGCAGCAGGAGTGTATCCACAGGTAGGCCTGGGTAGAATATTTATTAGGATGAATTTTTAAATTTTAACTTTGAAAGATGAACAAGGGAGTTTTATTTGATTTCGGAGTGCCGTCATTGTGTATCAGCCAATCAAATCATTACACTCTCCTCCTCCTATTCTCAGGCCTCCAATCAAGATTTTTCACACAATGTAAACGGCATGTTCAAATGATGCAGAAAAGTAAAAATTGACAAAATTGGAGATATATATTTCTCTTTGGACAGCCATAATATGCTGCATATGTTATACAAGCTCCAGATGCAGTTGAAAGTTATGACTGGGGTCACTTAAAAGAGAGATTCCTTCCTGTAGAATATGTTGTTTTCTGCTGACAGAAAGCTGAAACTGCAAATTTGGTACTTGGTTCCCCCTTTCTGGGGACAATACACCCTTATTGGGGTCAAAGTGTTGGAATAGGCAGAATGAAGATTGGACAACTGTCAGGAATAAGCTATAGTCTAATGTAATGACACTGAAAGACAAACTGATCTACTACGTTGCCTACCCACTTTTCAGAGGCCTACCAGTAATGTATTTCTGTCTATGTCATTTAACAGGTATTGCCATGTCAAATTTCATATTCAAATTTAAGTAAGGCAGTGCTAAAAAAGTAAATGACATGTAGTAGTTTTAATTTCTCATAGAGAAAAGCAGTCAATCTAAAAATCTCTTTAAGATTAACAGATCAATGCCAGGTAGGGTCAGACTCTGTACCTTGAGTTTTAAATGTATAATATACACACTTTCCCAGGGGAAACACACATTTGCATCTTGTCATAACCATTATTTTTGAAAATTAACAAACTAAAGCTAAACTGGCTTGACAAATTCATTGCTATGAAAGGTCGAGTGACTGCTAAGGTGTTTTTGGACTTTTGTATGTTATTCCAGGTGGCTGTTAAGGTGTTACTTTGATGTCCCAGGTGACTGGTAATATGTATACATATATGCTAGTATGTATGTAATATCTGTGAGGGGCAATGTGAGTGGTGTTCTCTTTGACATTCTTTGTGGCATCATTTGTGTCCTTTCTGACATAATTTGCGATATGAATATCTTCTGGGAAATAAACTGTATTTGAACAAAAGCTACAAAAAACTGTATGTGTACTTGGACCTAATAGTACAAGTGGACCAAATTTTCATATAGGCTCTTTTACCCAGGATAGTTCTGTGGTTCTAGCTCATACGTTGAACAGTAACTTAGCTTCACAAAGTCTGGAATCAAGACAAGGCATAAAGACTCCATCCACCTTAAATACATACTGTACAATTGCAATGGAAAATGCTGCATGGTTCACCAGACACACCCTTGACGGTACAAACCCCTGGTGAATGCAGAGTTAGAATTTAGGACCTTTTATTCTGGGAGTGTAAACAGGCTTGCAAATTTAAAAAGATGCATCATTTAATTCAAGCACAATCTGTTCAGAATACACAACAATCATGATATGTAATCAGAATATGTGCACACAAAACCAGCACGTACACTAGAAAGTGTCCAGGAAATGACCTGTGGATAGATGTTCAATGGTACAGTGTCTGTGAGTGGAGCCTATATATAATTCACACAGGCCACATTTCACATTCATCTTCTAATTAGGCTGTAGTAGTGAGACAGGGCTGAAGATTAATACAGCATAGTGCGAACACACTCACTCAGCCCCACCTGTTAGACCTCATCAAAGATTCAGCACCTCTCACTGCTCTCTCTCTCTCTCTCTCTCTCTCTCTCTCTCTCTCTCTCTCTCTCACACACATAGTCAAAATTTCCATTCTGTGCCGTCATTCTTTATATTTGTCTCTCACTTTGCCCTCCTGATCTAAGACTGTTAATGCCAGCGCCATTCTTTCACCTCTCACTCCCCCTTTCTTTACTCTTCCTTTACAGCCATTTATCTGCTATGATCTCATGCTCCTGATTAATGGTGTAAGAGTTTAATATTATATGATATAATCTTCCTCCCATTACTGACGTCAACTGTCTGTAAAGCACTTTGAGCTTTACAACATTTATTTTATAACCGTAAGAAAGTTGCTATATATATATATATATATATATATATATGTATAATGCTTATTTACAGAGCAACTTTATTAGCTCTCTCTCTCTACACATATATATATAAACACAGAATGTAAACCTGTATATAGAACTGACATGCCATGAACCTCAAACACTGCTATTCCTCCTTCCTTCATATACAAATTCTGTGTTTGTAAAAGAGGGCAAAAAAATAGCCATTTCCAAAATCCTAGACTGTTATGTTACATTCCTGACTTCACCCAAAATGATGCCCCCAAAATGTACATATTCCAGCTCATATTACAGGTTCCAGCCCAGCAGAAACATTTTTTTTTTTTTTTTTTTTTTTTTCCTTTCCAGTCTGTGAATAGATGTCTGCACTTTTCATGCCGTTTCTGATCATCTGATGGCAAGCATGGATGATCTTCAGAAGAGGATGAAGTTGGCTTCCAAGTCGCTAGCTTCTTAATCGAATGGTTCATTCCACCTTAAATGCTACAGCTTGTCCGGGCGCCAGAATCTGGCTGTGGCATCATTAAAAGTGGAAGCTGGTGAACAGGAAGCCAACTTCAGCTCTCACATCTTTAAGAAGATCCGGGAAAGCTCTAATCTGAAGATACTATTTACTTGGTGTCGATGTTGAGATCCATTTTATTTGCCTGTGTCCATTTTGACATGTTGCTTTTCAACTAACCAATCAGAGCAGAGCCCATCAGAACATTCATGAGCTCACCATACCTTCTATGTAGACATCATACTGATACTGATGACCTGATACATTGCTGATATATGATGGAAGATGGATTCAGCATTTTTTCTTCCAATATTCAGCCCAGTGATTCTGGCCAGTATCGGACCAATACCTTTTTATGTAACAGTAATAACTAAATATTACTACATATCAAGAATAACTGTATAAATAAAACAACTACATAACAGCAATAACTACATAACTGTATAACAGCAATAATTACATAGCTATATGACAGCAATAACTAAATAACTGTATAACAGTAATAACTACATTACTATAACTATATTACAGCAATAATTAATTACTATATAATGGCAATAACTATATTACAACTATATAACAGCAATAACTACATAACTATTTAACAGTAATAACTACATATTTATGTTATGTAATAACTACATAACTATATAACAGTAATACCTACATCACTACATAAAAGTAATAACTACATAACTATAACTATATGACAGCAATAACTATACAATTGCAATAACTACATAACAGTAATAATTATATAACTATATATCAGAAAAAAAATATAGAACTCCAAAAGAGTAATAACTAAATGACAATATAATAGCAATAATTATGTAATTAGGTAACACAACACAGGTCAAGCCAGAGAATCAGAACAGAAAACATGACATGGTTAAAATTAGAATCAACTATATTCAATTTAATAAACCTTTTACCATCAATGTTTTATAATACTTTTTATTATTACATTATTAGGGTATTTATATTGTGCTGTTTTGGAGTTTAAGGCTTGTGATCGTAACAGTCAGTACAGCAACATTTAGCTAAAATGATTACTAATAAAATTAAAATATAATAAATATGTTATTCACTCACTCCAGCTTCTTCACAGTGACAAGCAAATCACATCAATGGTGTGTGCATGTTTGTGTGTACATGTGTTTACTTTATGTGAGCAGCAGTGGGGCAAAGGTCACCAGTCGGGCTCTAACTTGTACATCTTAAGAAGCTTAGGCGTATCTAGACTGACCATGCCAGAGAGCACATGTAAACCCACTAAGAGCAGAGCAGATAGCTGAAAGGACAGCCTGTGTAGGAAACACTGGGGCAGAGAGCACAACCCCCCCCCCTCTCTCTCTTTCTCTGCCTGTCTGTGCTTGTGTAATTAGTATTGAATTCTGCAATCTGCTCACACATTGTCACTCTACATCACGTCAGGCTCAGAGCCCCTTACTGTCACAACACAGCACTCTGGTTCTGTGTGTGTGTTTGTGTGTGTGTCTGTGTGTGTGTGTTTGTCAATAGTGGTCATGCATGTCATGTGCCCAGAAGGAACCTGTAATGGAAGATCACGCTGTCCCATGGCCACAAAGATGACGCTACTGAAAATATGATACAAAATGCTGCATTCAAATGTAGAGCACTGTGTTAAAGTCAGACACAACTTTCACTCATTAGTATTCATTTTCTTTCAAAACACATTTCATTTGAATAATTTGAATAAATATTACTACTACTACTACTACTACTACTACTACTACTAATAATAATAATAATAATAAAACACAGAAAGATACACTGAAGCCTTAATTCTGCAGGGATATTATTCCAAGTTCAGTCCTAGAAGCTGGTTCTATTTTCTGTAAACACAATTACAAGTTTAGACACTTCAGCCCATAAAACTTTACTCCACATCTCAGACATCCAGTTTCAGTGTTTTACTGGACAGATTCTTGACAACTACACATCCTTAAGCCTCATAGTGTTGAGTCTTCTCACAATGGGCAGATGGACCGAAACACCGGTAGATGTTTTCAGCTCTGAAGCAAGAGTGGAGCTTTATTTTGCTCTCTCTCGCAAAGACGAAAGCTTTAAATATTGTCTGATATAGACAGCTTTAGTGGTCTACCAGGTTGTGCACAGTACTTACTTATCTTATCTTAAAGATCTTATCCTTTGATCATTTATCAAATTCTGGTTTCACAGACTTCCTTGACTTTTTATTATTCGTTATGCAGAAATAAAAGGTCTTACACTTAATCGTCTAGGAAAACATCAGAAATCATTCCTTTTTTACTTGTCTGTTCAACTTTTATTTCTTAACTTTTCAGTTATATTCTGAGCAGCTATGTATATGAAAAGTGCCATATAAATAAGTTATTATGATTATGATTATTATTATTGTTGTTGTTGTTGTTGTTGTTGTTGTTAATATTGTTAGTTGAGGAATTATTTCGGTTGTAATGTTTTTCAGGCTTTTATGTTTGTAAGTTTTTAAACTATATGGATATGCAGTTACGGAGAACCGATCAGTTCCCATTTTTTTCTCTGCCAACAAAATCGTTTTTGTGTGCACAGTATTTTACTGAATCAGACTCTTAGTCATCAGGATCAGCTTTGCGGGTTTACTCTGGGTCAATGTCCGTTTCACTTCCCCCATTTCAACATCATGAAAATGCGTTTCTGTCTTACTCAGTTTGTCATTCCTGAATGCACCCACAGACAAACAGACATAAATGTGGATTTAAGCTTAGTATAGATTATGTATTGCAGATTGAAATACCCCCTTTTTCACCATAAGCACAGTTACTTGCAAATGTAATTTTGTTGCCTAAAGCTAATAACTGTATTCCTAGGGGTGTGGATGCTTATATATTTTATATTTTAGAATTATATCTTAATTACATCATATTAACATATTAACTTACATTAAAGCTGAATTCCACAGTTTTTTTTTTTTTTTTCAAATTTCCTGCATAATTAAACTGTTAAGATGTAAATAAAGTCCTTCAGATTCAGATTGAGTTTCATGTTCCATTCTAAAGAAGCTTACCAAGTTAGAATTTTTCACAGTGGTGGTGATAGGAACCAGACATCTGAAGAATGCTTAAGGTTTAAAACCATTTTTCTATTACATTCATGGTGATGACAAAGACGTATAGTACATAAACAAGTAAATATAGTATATAATCATCATATAAACTTGCATATAAACACTCAGAAAACAAGTACTGGTTGTTTGGATAGTAAATAAAACTGCCATATTTGTATTGTAAACACCACGGCAAATGACTTTGCTTATGCCTCAATGACTGAATTATGCAAATCCTCTTTGAGCAACACTTACAAATAAACAACTTCATTGTAAATGACCATTTTGGACATATCAAGTTTTTCTTATGATAGCACAAAAAGTTGCCAAAAGCTCTGGCATACAAGCTAAGTGAGCAGTAAGCTTGATGTTGTAGTTGGACACTTACTAAGGTTGAGGTTGCACTTATGAATCTTGATCCTGTCAGTAGCAATGTCGCTGAGCAGCTCCAGGTCAGGGTCCTCAGAATCCATCTTGACCCTACCCCGACCACTACCTGTCCAGCAGAATACTGTTAATGCCTCTGCATCAATGGATCTAAATCCACATCTTCTGGCTCTGAAATCACTTCAAACTCGGAGCGCTGTTATGTTCTCTTAAGTTCACTTTTAGTTATCAATCCAGTCTAGGGCCTAATATAGACCCTTGAGGCACTCCAAATTGCCCTGTACACTCTGAACAGGAATGCCTGCAGTGAATGAGTGAAAGAGTGGACAAGGGGAAAGGTGGAGCCTTATGCAATAAAACAGTCAGCAGTCTTAGCTCTCAGCTGGCTCAAGCATATCCACATTCATACTTGCACTCAAGAACCTTTAGCACAAAGCCAGAGAGCCTATTCTGGATTTCAAAACTCACTGGCATAGAACAAAGGCTGTATTAACATGATTTGTGCTGGGAACAATTTGTTCCAATTCTATATGGCCTTTTTGTCAGTGCTTTTTATGTTTGAAATTGGCACCAACAGCACACATCACAATGTAACAAAGAGATACAAGGAAAGAGATACAAGGGAATGAACCGGCCTGTAGCTGTAACAATATAATTTGGGACCAACAAATAGAGAAGACGGAAAACTGACCTAGATCCATTTTGAACACCTACTAGAACTGAATGTTGTGAGGTGGTTCTATGACATGCTCCATCCTGCTCCAACTGTAACTGTAGTGCTTCTTCATTTTCAGAGCAATCACGATTTTAATTTCCCGCTATGATGGTACTGCTGTCCTTTTGCCCTCTGTCGCTGCAGGATTCCCAGCATGACCAGTGTAGTGAGGCCGAGGCGTGCTGAGAAAGAGCTAAATGGAACAAACTTTGCCAGCACAGTAGTCAAAGCACACTGAGTGCTTCGGGAGATACCAAAAATACGAGCTTAACAGCTGACGTACAAGCGGACGAAAGCAGATGGAAAGATGTGACAATAATTAAAACACTGATGACAAAGCTTGATGTTCTTTAAGATGAACAGAATGATTTGGATGGGAGAATGGAAAAAAGCTGATTCACAGACAATCAAGAGCCTGAATTCATTTTCATTTGATGTGACGCGTCATGACACTACAAGCCATGACCAGCAGCACAGGGTTTGGTCAGCTTGAAAGCCAACATTCTACTAGTGCTTAATAGTCTTATGTAAGGCATTGCAAATCCATTGCAGTCTATAGGCCTGTTATATGAACTTCATCATGAGTTATTCACATGGTAAAAAAATAACATGAACATATACGATCAGCTAATGCTCTTGCACATGACCTTTTGTGGAGTAACTTGCTCTATAATCAGCCAACAGCATGAAAATGCAAGGATGGTTTAAAAAATGCAGTGGCACTACAACTGCTGATGCAGTCAGCGCGTCATCCGTGCACATTCAACTTATCAGCGACAAACACCTTCAAAGGTTTCGTTGGCTAAGCTATCTTTGAAGACAGGTACATTTGATGACACTTGCAGCTCCACAACCTTACAGCTACTTCTCAGACATCCTGTTTCAAAGCCACTTCCTGCTTCAAATCTCTTTCGACTGTAGGCAGCATCCAAGCAATCAGAACTTCCTTCAGCTCAGAGAGTGCAAATCCACGACGGTACATCTGTAAAACTCCCATTAACTACCATGTAAATCCTTTACCTAATACTTTAATACTGCTCAAATCCTGTCACAGTACTGGAGATCTCCTCAAGCATATACTGACCATTCATTCTTCTGGAGCTTTAGAGAAAGCTCAGCGCTAGGCCACAGAATCACTAGGTAATAACTCTAATCCATACGTTAGTACAATATACAGTCTGTGGTGGAAACAGTGCTTGAAAGACTACTTATGTAATAGGTCTGCTACTGTAGTGCTATTTCACTTCAACAATAGAATTAATTAAGATAATTACTGAACTACAGCTTGACACAGCTTGTATGATCTCGAGAGAAAAGCATTACCAAAAGAAAGTATTGTTGGAGCAGCTGCACATGAGACTACTATGTTAACAGCTAGAGGGGTATATAAACGGTACAAATGGTTTGTTGTCATGCTTCACATGTCCAGAAGGCCTGGCGTCACTCAACCTTCAATCCTACTGCAAAATCTGCAGGAACTGTGTGAGAATATTCAAGCTGCATGGGATGGACACCATGGCCCGACACCATACTGAGAGACACTACTTCTGTATGTGTAGCTTAATAAATATTGCCCATATCAGTCTAAATTTATCATAAATTATTGTTCTTGGTAACCTTTATATTCCTTCCCAACAGCACTGCAATCTGACACTTCCTTCTGGGTGCAACTATTCTTTTGACCAATATTCTTTTGTGTAAATACATATTAATACCCTGGATCTCAGAAGGAATTTTAGATGGATAGATGCCTACAAATGTTGAATGTATAGAGAACTTACTTTGAGTTAGCATTTCCTTTGCAGATAAAGATCCAGTGCTTCAGTTTTGTAGGATTAACTGACTTATCAAGTTCAAATCCAAACTCAAGCCTGAGCCCAAACCTGAAATTTGTTCAAATCTACTGTTGTTATGCTCACCTGAGCTGATACAGCCATATCTTAGTCTTTACCTATTTAATCCTGAAGTTCAGTTTATTTGTATAAGACATATGGTATATTACATATTAAACCTATAACACAAACACATGAGAAAATAAAAGTAATTTTTACTGCATTAAACTGCATTCTTCCATATAAATTCACTATGCTAACCATTTTACCTTGAGTGTGGGCCTTGTAGGCCTTAGTGACTCATTCAAAAGCAGTGAGAAATACAGGGTAGAGGTGGTTTGTGTGAACCCGAATGTGAAATTTGAACCCGACTTGATATATGACTCGATCTATCGGTCTACCGGGTCCGGACAGAAATTTCAAGCTTTGATATTTATATGGCTAGTATAACAATCAGTGCTGCTCTAATCACTTCATCAGTCTGAATCAGGTCCTAATATAATTTATAAAGGTGGAAAATATTGCTAAGTTAAGTCTGTGTCATTATTTTACAACCTAACTGCTATTTATAGTATAAAGGCCTCTTTCACGCCCCTCTATCTGTTAGCACCCAAGCTAACATGGAGACATGGAGGATGTTTTAGCATTCCGGGAGCATGGAGGGTGTGTTGGAATTCCGTAATGTGACGTTGCCAGTGCTCACAGCGGTGCCCACCTCATCCTTCAATTACACACACAAAAACCCCCAGCTTTGAGACAGCGCCAGCCTTTCAACCCCACAATGAGCCCTGCAAAGCCGAGCTCCTGCAGCCGGCCTCCTGCCTACAGAATGGTGCTGTTGCGTGGTAACCTGACTGAAAGAACAGAAGAAGAGAAAGCGGGGGTGCAGTAAATAAAAAAAAGTCCTTCGCAGTTTGCCAGGCACAGAATACACAGGATTTTCCAGAGGAAGTGGTATTTAGAGCACGACCAGCCACCAACACCTGCTCGTTTTAAGACAGAGCATGACAGGCCACCATACAGGTCAAGGCACTGGTTACTGTTTATCAAGAGTGGAGCACATTAGCAGAGGCGACATCAGTCCAATGAGAACAGAAAGAATCTGATGATTTTGTGACACATCTAGCCTAAAGTATCATTGGATAGCTTGTAGCAAGGCATAGATAAAGCAAAGTAAAATTCCAGTGCGTTCCAACAGCAGTCACATGTAACCCAGCACCAACATAAGAATGTAGTTAGCTCAGGTTTGCACCACAGCTTTTTAAATCAATGCTTTCAGCACAGTTTTAAGACTTCAACAAAGATAAAATAAAACAATGTCCCACTGTATAACAACGTACAACCTCAAATATTGCTCTTATTGAATATCATCACCACCCAAAACACCTGTATCTCCATTTCTGGCAATTTTTATATTTGAACACAGCAGTGTATGAAAACTTTAGTATGAATCAAATCACCAACAAAGAACAGCCTAAAATCACCTGCACCTCTATATAGATACTTTTTTAAGCATCTTTTAGAAGAGTAGACTGAGGCTGTTAATTAATACCCTTGATCTCAGACGAAATTATTGATATACAGTTAGCTTTAAGTTTAAGTTACTTTAAATTAGTATTTAAGTTAGAAAAATGTCCAGTGCTGTGATCGCTGTCCACAGTAAAACAAGCTCTTCATATTACTTGTAAGTTAATGTTAAGAGATTTTATTTCAAGCAATTCTGGAGCATTTCTATTGGTCCATTCATCATACATTTTCTCACAACAGAAACATGTGTTTTCCATATAACAGAGATCATATAACCATAAATGCAACAGAACCCTCAGCAACTAAATATACTAGTATTTAGTGTTACCACCATTTTTTCTTTACTACAGCTTCAGTTCTATTGGGAATTTTTCCCCATACCTCTGAAGTTTAGTCTTAAGCCTCATTTATGCTCAACACCGAAAAGGGATACGGATGGAGCCTTCTGTCTGTACTCTGAGTTCATTTCATCTGTATTTGTGCAGGTTTTCTGAAAGCTTACAGATACAAATGTACCATAGGACATGACCATAGTCATATATGGCACAAGAAGTAGAAGAAGAAGAAGAAGAGGAAGAAGAAGAAGAAGAAGAAGAAGAAGAAGAAGAGACTTTAAAAACAGTGGAACCTTTTGAGAAGAGGTTGTGTGACTTCTAAACATCTGTATGTTACCAGGTCTGATTTAACAATACATCAGTCCTTGGACAGCATATTTATAATAATCTCATCTAATAGTTTTCTGTGTGGTAGCTTTTAGAAGCATCAAACTCCTCACATGTCTAGTACCAATCCCCATCACTGTGAGTTTATACCACTCTGACATCTTAATCATTTATACAAACATTTTGATGAAATGGCTTAATTGCCATTTCCTTCTACAATTATGTATTTAACAGATCCCTAAATAGTTAATAAACATTGTGACCAATATCTCAGCTAGCAGGGAACATTCCCAGAACTTTGGCTAACGTCACCTACAAGTTCTAATAAAGTTTTAAAGAAAATCCTGCCTTTAGAAAGAACATTCTGGGAAACAAATGAAAACTTCCAGCTGAAGACATTAATGGAACATTGCCTTGTATATTGTCAGAACGTTTTTAGAACAAATGATTTCTAGCTGGGTATCCCCTCTTTGCTCCAAATATAGCCAGCCAATACAAGTTCAGTGTCTTAGTCTTTAGTTTTCAGAATCAGAATTGCTTATTGGCCAATAAGTTGACACACACAAGGAATTTGGTTTTGGCAGTTTGTGTCTCTCTAGTATTAAACCAATATACACATAACTTACTGAAAGTCCACAATATACACAATCAATCCACATATACAAAATAATTACAGACACTGTACTATGTACAATATTTTGTGCTGACTAACATTACGCTGACCATTAATTAATTCAGTCAGTCATTCATTTATTCGCTGAAAATACTAATAATTTTGGGTAAATTTCTGTGTTACACTCATTTCTTGACCTTCAATATATTTAAAGATCTAAAGTAGAAATGTTACTTATTGTTACAGTAAAACTTGTAATCACTGCTTACAAGGTAGATGTTACAGTGTTCTGTGCAGTGTCAGAAACCACATAAGCAGCATTTGAGATTATCGAACTAGTTTAAGGCAAGTGTGGCAGCATGCAGTTTTCACACCGCTTACTGATGAAGTAAACGTGTCTTCCTGAAAATGTAAGCTATTGAAAACTATTCCTTTAATTTCATCTTCCCTCTCTTTGTCTCATACATCATTATATTTTTCATACTAGCCTGCTATCAAGTCAACTGCTTTTGCTTCTCTCTCTCTCTCTCTCTCTCTCTCTCTCTCTCTCTCTCTGGATCAATACTGGGTCTTCACAGTTCTACTCGTGTCCCAATTTTACAGACACATTTTTACATTCCTGCCGAAAGCCCCACTTCATGTTCTAATTAAGGAGTAGAGCTTTTAGCTGTGATGCATCGGAAATTCTCCTGACCAATAATTCAGGTTTACAGAAGAAAATCCAACCAAAACAATCATTACAGGTTATGGAGCTACAAAAAGAGAGCATACCATTTCTTTAAATGTTGCACATCAACTGAGTAAAGACCCTGAGAGTGTGTCTGCATGCACGCATTAATTCCTGTGAGTCACTGTAATATATACTGTATTATTTGTGTCCCTTTTAAAAGATGCCCTGCGGATTAGGATTAGTGCCTGTGAATTAATCTGCTCTCTTCTGAGCCATTTTATTCTCTTCAGCAAATATTAGCGCTTAAATAACATCTCTTCGTATAAGAGAGAGAAGTAAGGCTGTATATTGGGGGAACAACAGAATATGATTTGAGTAAAAGGTCTAAAAGGAGGACTCCTCAGCTGTAGCAGGCTGACTCTCGGAGTGGGTGCTGTTACATAAGCGATGAACTGCACGGAGTAATGTTTTATAATGATGCTTGGTGGTGCCATCTTCCCAGTCCAAACTGAGCAGCCCACCATTTAACTCTGCATGAACTGTCCCCTGGAGACAGGAGCAGGTTCAAATGCCTCAGACACTCAGCACTTTTGAACGTCCCATTTCCTATATTCTCCTACTGTTTTATTTTCCCCTGAGGTCCACTTATGATGTTTGTGTGGATTTATATAGTAAAAAGTCATTTCTGAAGGAGACGTATTATGCTTTCCCACATTATCCCTTTCCTGTTGTGCGTTATGTAACTTTCCATGCTTGTAAACAGTCTTCAAAGTTATAAAGCTCTAAGTACACGCCGGAGGGAGAAACTCTCTCCCACAGAAACAACTTTTCTCAGTCACCTAAAAAGTCTTCCAGCCCTTTTCTCTGTTACAAGGTGACATCATCTTGTAACACAATCTATATTGCCTGCCTACCGGCAAGTTTGCCACCCCCTCCCCGACACACACAATGCACAGAGAGCTGAAAAAGCCCAGCTTTACCACTCCAGTCTGAAACCTCCTGCTCCAGTGTAGCTTGTGGATCAGGTCTACCAACTTGTTCTACCAGACTTTCAGGATCACACTCTGGCTCAAACTGATACAGCAGAGCCAACAGCACTGTAAGAACAGCCACAGTGGTGTGGGGGCAGAAATTGTAGCAGGGAGGCACTCTGGTGGTTGACCAGTCAGAACAGAGTGGACAAGCTGACCAATCAGAGCTTACTGAGCTCATTGGGAGGCAGGGTTTAAGGACACAGGAGCTCTAACAGAGTATTTCAGACAGAGGGTGAATACAGATGTACAGTATAGGAAAAATACTGTGTCGTGGGAAAACTGAAGCTTGTAAATCTATTCTAGTAGATCCCCAAAATAATTTGAAATACTGAAAATAAACTTAATAGGTCCCCTTTTATTGACCCCCTCACAACTGGAAGACTAGATAATCACTACCTTGTTTTTAAATAATGTGTGCCATAATGCCCATATATTGTCTGAACTGGTTTCCACAAATGCTGTTACTACAAAGTGTGAGTTTAATATTGTGCATACACATATGAACATATGCAACATGGTTATCTTTTCAAGCTGTATTGAATAGTATATTACTGGCTGCTGACCTTTATCAAATGTGTTAAATAATTATGTGACCAGATAGAAATAAAAACAAAGTTATTGTATTGTGTTATTGTATATCTACTTCAGACAGGCTGGGATTTTCCCTTGCTTGAGTGTCATATTGCCTGAAATGAAGGACAGTTGGAAGCTTGGATGGTTATATCAGCATTTGTGTGTGTGTGTGTGTGTGTGTGTGTGTAAGAAGAGGAGGCTCTGGCCTCAGGGACACAAATCACATTACTAAGGTTTTACTGACATAGCCCTATCAGGAAGAAACACACTGACACACACACATAGAACGTACACACACACTTTAATTCCTATGAGTCACTGTAATACATATTATCAGTGACCCTAAAGACACCTTTAAATGATGCCCTGTGGATTAGGATTTGTGTGGGTCAATTAAAGAACAGTTTGGCCAACATGGCTAACAATGAAGAAGGACAGCGAAGCACAATCTAAACATATCACTGATACTTTATGTGCTTTAACATGTTCAAGAAGAATGTGCTTATGACCATCTTATTGTATTCCTATTGCAAAATCAGATGTGAATTCTCAAAGCAATCAGAGCGATATTTCTCAAGATTCACCATGAAGACTGAGTAGTGTGTATAAGACACAGAATTTGCCCATACATTATTAGAATCTCCCTCTTGGTGCCTATAAAATAGTGTCATTTTGAAGCATGTAAAAAAACTCAAAATGGGCGCTATCCAGGCTATAGTACATCTTACACACAAGGGGTTTGGTTTAACACAACTAAGCCTCCCAGTGTAACACTTCACTCCCCTTATATAAATGCAGTATATCACATTTCATATTATATACTGTAGTATAAATGTACTACTTATTTTATAGAAATATAATATTGTGGCATAGAATAAGACATGCTCTTTTTGAACACAGCAGCCGGGGAGAACCTCCACGCAGCACTAAGTGAACGGCCAGGATAACAGTCAGATCAAGTTCAGCCACACAGCTCTACACTATGGTAGATACTGGCACTCACACCAACTACATTTGTTATGAAATTTGGCTTTCTAATGTTTTTCATAGCTGTTCTGCACACTTGTTGCCTTTTTTACACCGTAAAGAACTTTGTGACTGTGAAACCCTGTGCGGCACATAAGTAAATTTGACAGAAGCAGATATAAGAAAGTTATCGGCTGTTAAGTGGTCATAACTGATTGACATGAAAACTAGCTGATTCCGGGCCTCCATAAGTAGCGACAACTTATTTATGGCTGTCCAAGCCAGCAGCAGGATGCTACGGTATATTACAGTTTTATGGTGTTGATATTTGCTTTTCTACTTTGTGTCCAAAAGACATTCAGTGTTTGGTACTGTTTTCACTAATCATATTTATGGGATGCAATTTCTTTTGTTGTGCATTTTGGTTGGAAAGCTTGTCTGGTTCACACAACACAGAATTCTATTGAATTTATTGTACTTTGCCTCAGTTTACCAGACTCTTTTAGTGACAACTAGCCCCTCAGCCTCTTACAACTAACCCATGTATGGGGCGAGTTGCAACATTTGCTGCTACTTTCAGCTGTATAGTTGACAAACAGTAGATGTTATAAACAATGTTTACAGTTTTGTTCAAAGCAGAGACATGTAGGTTGCTTGTATAAATTATAATATTTTTCAAATACTTACAATTACTTAGGAGAAACTACAATGTGTCCAGCCACCCTATCAGTTTAGCTTCATAACTGATGCCAACGTTGATGTATGTGTCGAGCCACCCTTTAGCTTCATAACTGATGTCAACGTTGATGTACTTTCCTTAACGCTAACTGCTGGTTATTTGCTTTCATGAGGAACATTAGCAGCACCTACTAAATGTAGCTCAGCATATAACTGTACTTAAGAAGAAACTTGTACGACCATCCCTCGTAAAGTCCAGATTTCTGGCTTACTGCCCACAGTGCATGCTGGCTAAGAGGAGTTATTGGTCCATGTGGACTGTACCTTGTAGCCATCCCTGAATGTCCACGCTGGCCAATTATCCAGTCTGCAAATAGCTCAGGCAGCACGCCAACTACCTCAAGAGCAACAGTTAGCCGGGTCAAAGTAGGTCACTCCTCTGACGTTTACGGCTAACTTACACAGGTGCCCACACACCCCCACCGACACATCACCAACGCCCACACACTTAGTAACCTGAGAGCATCTGACACCTTCCGAAGCAGCCAATGTGAACTCTTAAGAGGAGTTATTTCTGAAGCACCGTAGAGCTTCATGCTGCGTTTACATGCTGGAAGTAGAAGGACATCAGAATACTCCATTGTTCTCAATGGAGCCGTGACAGAAAATGTTGGCATGTGCAGTGTAAACGTTCCGCAGGCCATATTTGTATGTAAAATGTTTTATCACGAATTCAATTTCCCAAACTTTTACCTTTGACAGTGGGTGTAGAAAAAAACGGATGTTGATATTTATGAGAGCCATGGATGCCAAGCATCTCAGACAAATCCAGTATTATACAATAAAAATAGAAGAGAACGGAGCATCCTACTGCCTTCTAAAGCAAACAATGGACACTGCTATAGCTCCCCTCCAACAATCGTCCATTTTCCCTGATAAAGCTGTCACCACACCAACATTTGTATGCCTTAATGCCATTTGTGTACCAATAGGCAAATATTGATGGTATTTCCATCACCAACATGTGGACGTAGCATCAGTCTTCATGCTTCCAGTGCTTAGACAAGGAATGCCATATAGCAACTCTGTCTTACGTAATATAAAATATGCAGATCATTAAAATCTGCACAACAGAGAGTTTGAATGTGTGCATGTCCACATCCATGCTAAATGTCTCAGAATGTGGAATTAACATAACCACACACCTTTTCACAGCCACTGGTCTTAAGTTGGACAACATTTCTATAGCACTGGCAAATATATATACCTGCAAAGTACAACACTACGGCCTGAATAATATGGAAATTTTCTGGCTGATATTCATAGAAATGAACCAATCGACTTTGCCTCCCCCAATACCAATTCCAATACCTGATTTTAGGATTTCGGCCAAAACTGAGCACATTTTTCTTATTTAATTTACAATCTGTATACCTCATATAAAACATGCTGTTACAATTGAAGAATTCAATTCCATTCATTCCAAAACATGAAATATCTATTTTATGACATGTTGGTGATTGAGGGTACACTGGACAAGTATTTCATATTCAACCATATTCATAGACTTCTACAAAGTCTGACTGATCAACGTAGACACACAGATTTTACTTAACACCTTTGATGGGATACCATATTCCACTACTGCAGCGTTCCACTACTGGCTAGCAGAAATCTGTAGACACACAGGAGGCATTTACACTATAAACTCAATATTATCTGGTCTCCTTGAAATATACTAGTACTAGCAGTCCAAAAACAATAATATATATGTGTGGTTAAAGCTGAGAGACGCTCTACAGTTTATCATTAGTTCTGTGTCACTGCCATCATTCTTCACAGCTTGTACAATCTAACAACTGCTGCTATAAAAGAACGCATTTGTGAATGGAGCATAGATAGCTCAACGGTAGCTTCTGTAGGCTACCATAGTTCCTATCATAAAAAGAGGCTCCACGCTGCCTTTAATGTGGGACGCACTGCAATGATTATAATAATTATAATAATAAGAGTAGGCATGTGCACACATTCAGAATTTACATTATTCTGGAAACACTTATTGATTTGCTTTATCAGAGTAACTAAAGCCACTTGATGTGTGAAGTGTATTACTACACATTTGTTTACTTGTAAATTATACTTAGTAAAGTACACTGACCAAATCCATATCTATGAATGCTCAGCTTTGCTACCTCGTTAAATGTGGCGACATTTTTGAGAAGTCATGTTATTATGGAGAAGAGCGGATGAAAAGGCAGAAGCAGTAGTGTTTATTGCACCAGCACCAAAGCTAACAGGTCCAGTCATCTCAAACAATAAAAGCTTTTGTTGGCTAATCTGCTTAAAGGTTCACTGTGAAAACATCCAAGACTTCAGCACATTCCTCAGAGAAAGCCACAGGACTGATTTAAACATGTTCTTTCACACGCACATCACATTTTTAACTCATTTACTGTTCATAAGATACATAATCAACCTTTACAATTATCACTGACAACCATAAAATCATAGTCTACTCTAATTTATTATTCTGTTCTGTTGAAAGTACCGATTCAAAACTTTCAATCTATACACCATGCAGTTGTAATTCATTATGCAACTGTATCATTTATTAGGCAAATTTCATAATAACATGAAATAGTAGCCGATAGCAAAATAACAATAATAATTCAGGACTTGTAAGGTTCAATTATATCAGTCATTATAATTTCATTAAATTGCAAAAAGAAAAAAAACTTCACTTTCTCATCATGCACTCTCATTTAATGAATAAGCTGGAAACTACTGCCATTTAACAAATACACAGGTCACACAGGACTCTAGGTAATGTTGTATATATATATATTAGATTAGATTAGATTCAACTTTATTGTCATTGTGCAGAGTACAGGTACAGAGACAATGAAATGCAGTTAGAATCTAACCAGAAGTGCAAATACAGTATTATTTACATAAAGTGCCGTAGTAATATATATATATATATATATATATATATATATATATATATATATGTCCTGTAAAGTTAGTATTTTGGAGATACTTTTTATTCGACAGCAACAATTTGTAAGTATCTGTATGTAACAGGAAGCTTAAATCTAACCCTGATCTTAACCTCAGGATTTAAAGAGAAAGTATTATGCTCTCTCAGTTTTTAAAAACTATATATTGAGCTTTGTATAAAAGCACTTTCCTGGATCAATTCTGGATCAATTTGTTGGTTGGCTAGTCCCTACTAGCTAGAAATAGCCAATGGTTAATTTGAAAGTAATTTCTTTGTTCTGAAAATGTATAAAACACACACACACACACACACACACACACACACACACACGCACACGCACACACGCACGCACACACGCACACACAAACTTCATTTGCCCCTAATGGCTCCTCTTGCTTAACTGCTCCTCTGGCTCCACTAACAACAGAATGATAAGGCCAGGACTAACTATGTTTGTGAACCATTAAAGCTCCCCCGACACATCCGCCACCTAATCCCGATCCTAATACACACACAAACAGTCCAAAATACACACAACCAAACAGCAAACTATATTATTATCATTTAAATCACATTGATCACATTTAGCTCATGTACTCATTCCCTTCCCTCCCAAACAAAGCCTCGTTACTGCTCTGCAGACAGAGCTAATGGCTAATTCGATTCAGCCTGAGGGTGAAAAAAGCAAAGCTCTGATGAAGTCAGCATGTGTCTGAGTGTAATGGGAAATCCCAAGATAAACATGTAGGCATCTCCTGAACGTAGCTGACCTCAGGTCAGCCTTAATGCAGCGTTAAATGGGTCAGGTCTATAAATGCTCTCAGAGGGGCCAACCAAACACACACACACACACACACACTTAATATAGCGTCCTCAGTCAAACAAGCACTACAGTTAGACAGAGGCGCGTGTGGACAGACGCTCACCTTGGCCCACAGCACGCACACTGTAGCGAAGAGTGAGTGAGAGAGAGAGAGAGAGAGAGAGAGAGAGAGAGAGAGAGAGAGA
>CM067474.1:16452642-16545142 GCA_034552555.1 Semaprochilodus insignis | reverse complement strand
CAACTCCATGGACACTTTTGTCCTAAGCCAAAACGATCATTCACAGAGCCAAGTCCAAGTGTTGCCATCCAGGAAACAATGCTAACAAGGCTCCTGTTAAGAGCTGAAATTACTGGAACCCTCTAGAGTGCGTCTGCTGACCATTCAAATGAGATGCATATTAGGCCCTGGGCTTTTCTTCTGTTTGCACTGCTCACATGCAGAACCTAAAACAGTCCTCAGAATGTGAAAAGCAGAGCTCTCCTGTTGCTTCTAAGACTGAGCTCAGAA
The DNA here is from genome assembly GCA_034552555.1 of Semaprochilodus insignis. Taxonomy (NCBI): domain Eukaryota; kingdom Metazoa; phylum Chordata; class Actinopteri; order Characiformes; family Prochilodontidae; genus Semaprochilodus; species Semaprochilodus insignis. Next base: position 16,544,872 of record CM067474.1, on the reverse strand, counting down.
TCCATATTTCATTTCTATTCTACTCATGGAACTCAGTTCAACTTTAAAGTAGAGAATTCTTACTGAGTGAATGTATTTAAACAAATAATTACATTACAGAATAACAATACCACCAACAACAAACTTGCTATATACACCTTTAGTGGGCATAACTCCTCCATCCTTCCCTTCTTCTATTCTTCCATTCTACCAAACAACAATAAAAGCTGTTCCTAAAGGAGTCACTGATGTTTTGTCCCCTTCAAACACACACTAATATTCACACAAGCAGTTACATAACTCACATTAGCTGTGTCAGATGTCTGTCCCACGTGCTCATCTGGTTAAGGGAGGTATTTCTGAGACTCCATATCAGATGATCTACATGCAGTGAAGTGAAGAGTAAATACAGCGCTTCCTGAACAGTTCAGACATTCTAAACAGATACGGACACAACAGAACCTCTAACAATCATCACAGATCTGCTGGACCACCAGGCAGACCAAATTGTGCTCTCAGAAACATCCACAGGTGTTTCTGTCCATCAGTGGTGGGTCTGAAAGGATGAGTAGCTGCAAAGAAGCCATTACTGAGAAAAGCAAATAGACACAAAAGAAGAACGTCTGCAGTGGAGGACTGAAAGTGGACGTCTGAGATGCTGGGTGAGGTTTTATGGACTGACGGGTGTAAATTAGTGCCTGAAAGTGCTTTTCCTGAATAATATGCAGAGTAATTACGCAGCTAGGCAGTTGCTATGGTTTCCCTACTGGTTGCTAGGTTGTTGCTAAGTGGATGCTATGCTATCCCAGATGGTCTGCCGGGGTGTTGCTATGCAGTTGCTATGGTGTCCCTGGTGGTTGCTAATGTGTTTCCAAGTGGTTGCTATGGTATCCCTAGTGGTTGCTGAGGTGTTGCTTAGTGGTTGCTATCTTATTGTCATGAGGTTGCTGTGGTATCTCAAGTGGCTGCTAGGGTGTAGCTAGGTGGTTACTGTGATATTTTTAGGTGTTGCTAAGTGGTTGCTATGACATCCCTAGGGGTTGCTAAGGTGGTGGCAACAGTATACCAGGTGGTTGTTCTGGTAGCTTAAGGTGTTGCTAGGTGTTTAGTATAGTATTCCTGATGGCGGCTAGAATGTTACTAGGTAGTTGCAATAGCATTCCAGATGACTGCTACAGTGTTGCTTAGTGGTTCCTGTGGAATTCCAGGTGGTTGCTAAGGTATTGCTAGATGATGACTATGGTATCCCAGGTGGTGGCTAGATGGTTGCTATAGAATCCTGCATGGTTAATAAGGTGTTGCTGGAACCTCCAACTGAACTTTGGAGACAGCTCATTTGAAGCGGATGTTTTATTCTAAAATGGTCACAATATTGATCTACTGTATAATATGCTTTTAAACTTTGTTGATTAAAATAATAACACTATGTTAATAATATGTTAATTATGCTGTAATTGAATGTAACTACACTTTATGCAGGTAAGAAAGTCTGCATATGCGGCACATATGAATGCACTGAATGTAGACATCTGGCATAATCTGAATATGTTTACTTTACACCTGACATCACAACTAATACCAAATAAAATATGAACCAGTCATCCCTCCAATCCCTCCATCCATACTCTACATAACTATCACAGACCCTCAGTAAGTCTTGAAGACCCTACAGTCACAGTACCGGAGAGAACAGAAAGAGGAGCTGCTCTAACGTGATTGAGTAATCTCCAACACCTCTGGCTCACATTCTCGATGGAAGCTTAATCACTGTAGGAGCTTTTTGAGTCTCCAGCTAGAATTAAAACACAGCACCATATGGGGAGATTTGATGGCCTTTTTTCAGCTTGGGAAGATGACAAGACTTGAATGTGCAATTACTTCTCAATCATAGCTCACTGAAACAAGCAGAGGGGTTTCACTTGAAAGTGCAAACTCTAAACGTTTAATACATACCACACTTTGTGTTTGTAAGTAGAAGATAAGATATTTTATTATGATCTCAATTTGATACATTTTTTAGTATCCAACTTTAAGACAGATAAAAGTTAGGAATGGAAAACCTATAAACAATGCAAAATGTACTTCGGCTGAAACTGACAGCACTGGTGTTGAAAGCCAAATACAAACAGTAGCACCAAGCAGAGGAACACATTTAAAAACATCTTATTATTATGTTATTAAAAACATATTATTCCAAAAAAGTTGAGGAGGATCGGTATACTTCATGTAGGATGAGTAATGGAGGCCACCTCTTCAGATATGACTACAGCTACAACACTAAACACTCATGATGACTCACCATCTTAAATTAGGTCTTTTCTCGTTAGTGGATGATGTGACAACATAAATATATTCCCACTGTTTCTAGATCTAGCTAACAGCAGCTAAAGCAACTAGCCTAGTTCACAACAAAGCCATGCTACACCTACTATCGTGTGCACAGTGTAATGTACATTTTACAGCCCTGTTACAACATAAAAACAGTGCTTCATTGAAGTGTTATGTACATTTTGCCTGTATTCCTGACCTGAAATGGGACAAGTACTCAAAAGATTTCAGTATCTGAATAATGGCAGTGGAGTTCCCGTGCACATCTCTACTGCAGACTCTAATTTCATCCCACACGCATTGCTCAATAGCAGCTCAACACAAAGTCACAGCATTTCATACACAGAGAGCCGACAGTGTCCCAGTTAATCTGGCAGTTAATCTGTTACAGGGGAAAACCATTATTTCACTGTATTAATCAGATATCAGAGGTTACATTCCAGAGGCGGAGTGTCCTCTAGAGGGCCTGTAGAATGCGGTTAAATACTGGCAAAATGGGAGCAGTAATGTCTTACGAGGGTTAATCCACACAAGGGGAGGATATGCAGGAAAGAAGCAAGACAGGAAGACGTTTCTGGACGAGGCAGCACTCAGCACTAGCTGGTGTTCCAAGACAGACCTACAGACCTCCTCCACTGAGTTTACCATATAAAACACCACCCGCTCAGCATGAACACGCCTCCACCACAGAGACAGAGAACGAGAGAGAGATGAAAGATGGACACAGTAGGAGAGAGGACAGAGAGAGAGAGATAGATAAAAGATGAACACAGCAAGAGAGGGGACAGAGAGAGAGAGAGTAAGATAGATATAAAAGATGGCCAAAGCAAGGGAGGGATAGAGATAGAGAGAGAGTGAGAGAGATAAAAGATGGACAGTGGAAGAGAGGAAAATGAGATAAGAGGAAAAACTGAGAGATATAAGGAATAGGAATGGAGAGACAGAAAGAGAAGAGAAAGAGAAAAAACTAAAAAGAGGACAGAAAGAGAGGGATAAAGAAACAAAGCGAGGGACAGAGGAAAAGGGAGAGGAATGAGTGAGAAATAAAGGGATGGAAAGTGAGAAAAAGACAGGGAGCAGGAGAAATAGTGAGAGGGAGAGAGAGAGAGTAATAAAAACAGAGGACAGATAAGAGACAGATAAAGAAAGAAGAAAAGAGAAAAGAGAAAGAGACAATAAGAAAAAGACTGAGTGGAGAGAGAGAAAAAAGAGAGCAAAGAAGAGACAGAAAAGACTGACAATAGAAGAGAGCAATAGGAAAAAAGATGAAAGAAACTGTTAGAGAATAGGAGAGAAAGAAAAAAGAAAGGAGGATAGAGAGAGAGAGAGAGAGAGAGAGACAGAGAGAGAAAAATAAACATAAGGGGAAAAAGGATACAGAGGTAAAAGAGAAAGAACAGAGGGGAGGGGGAAAGGAGTGAGATATGAGGAGGAGGTAGAGAGAGAGAGAGAGAGAGAGAGAGAGAGAGAGAGAGAGAGAGACAGAGAGAGAAAAATAAACATAAGGGGAAAAAGGATAGAGAGGTAAAAGAGAAAGAACAGAGGGGAGGGGGAAAGGAGTGAGATATGAGGAGGAGGTAGAGAGAGAGAGCCAGGAAGCAGGCAAGAAAGAAAGAGATATAATAGAAGCTCTCTAAGCCACAGAGCCAGCTCTCTGTCTGCCTGTCTGAAATTCAAAAGCGCAAGGTCAACATGAACGAGGAGGAAAGAGAGAAAGTGCTGCTCTGTTAACGCTTACACAACTTGATGACTAATCTAATATCTCCTTCATCGTCGTGGGAGGAGTTTAAAAATAAGGAGAAAACAGTGAGCCGGATCACACAGTGACCAGGATAAAGCACTGAACACGTCTTAAAGACAAATCACATCTCAGCCAAGGCCACCATCTATTATACATAACGCAGGACAAGCTCATTAAGAGGGAAAAGTCACTGAATAATTGCAGCTGAAGTCTTTGAGACCATTAGCTATTCTCTGTGCTTTGATGGAAACGGTGCCAGGCTCAGTCCAGTTGGTGTTTTTTTATCTGCTGGACCTTCCTCAGCACAAAGTCAACAGGAACTGCCCTGAATAAACAGGAAGGCAGAGGCATCAAACAGGCTCTTGGATGAATGTTCATCAACAACAGATTCTCCATCTCTCTCAGGAGTTTGCATTAGCTTGATTACACTAAGCACAGGAGCCAAAGACTGGATAGCCTGTTTACTAGTCTAAGTCTGCCTCAATGTTTTAATGTAATACAAGCAGATTGACGGGATGGGCAATATGGCAAAAATACAACATCATGATACTCCATCACAATATACAATATGTCACAATATTTCATTTTTCCAAGGACTGTGAAGTTAAAGCAGACAAGTGCCACAACTTTGGTGCAATGCTTTCCTTAAAATAAATAATTTACAAAAGTATTTGAAAGTATTTATAAAGTTTCACTCTACAATATAATATACAACCCCAAAGACTTAAATGCAGTTTCCAAGGCAGCAAATGTGTGCGACTGATGAGCCATCCTATGCAAAATAAGCCCACTTAAAGTTAGCATACCATTTAATAAGCCTCAGTCATACAAACTAAGCGGCTACGAACATCAGACCACACCCTTCAAATGGTTCATGTTCAGTACCTGAATGATTCCATGGTTATGGTGCCATTCAGCCACTGTAAGCCTAAAAAATTAATGTTGTTTTTTTTTTTTAAATGAATAATTTACTTTTAAACTATTTTTTGGATTACAAGAATGCACTTGTTAAAAAAGGCATCATCAGTCTATACTGCAAATCACTGAAATAAAGAAAAAAGGAATGAGAACATTTACTTTTCTTCGTCTCATGATCTTCAGGAAATTCTGATGATGCATTTTCCTGTTGAATTTATCCAAAACATGCACACAGATGTTTGTGAAGGGTGCTGTCAGAAATAAAGTGCAGTTAAACAGTGATGGATGAATTCAGAGAACAAATAAACAGAAACAGCACTGACAATAAAAAAGACTTGAAAAATATATAGACATGAATACTTGCTTAACGCTAACTAAATTTGAGTTTGGTAAAGCTAATGAAATTTGACATTAGGCATTTGAGTTTAGAATTTGATTTTAAGGCTTCGTTTGTGACGTGGCAACTAAATTTCTGTTTAGTAAAGCCTAAGTGCATTCTGGTAAACCTGGTAATTATTGAGTTGAATCATGTGTGCTTGCATAGTCCAATCACTTAACTGTCAAGGAATCTAGCCCTGCAGCACCCCTGCTTTAAGACAATTACAACTTGCTAAGGCTAAAGATTATTAAATTTGAATTTAGTATGACTAACGGTATGAGTTTGCTAAGCATATAGCGCAATATAAGACTAAATGTGAGTTTGGTAAGGCTAACTGAATTTGAGTTTTGTAAGGCCAGCTTACATTTGAGTTTGTTGAGGACTACTGAATTGGAATTTGGTAAGGCCAGCTGAATCTTAGTTTAGTATAGCCAAGTCAGTTTGGATTCGGTAAAGCCTACTGAATTTGAGTGTGGTAAGGCTAACTGAATTTGAGTTTGGTAAGTCTAATTAAATCTGGGTCTGCTAAGGGTTACTGAATTGAGTTTGGTAAGGCCTGTTCAATTTGAGTTTGCTATGGCCAACTGAATCTGAGTTTAGTAAGACCAACTCAATTTGGATTTGGTAAGGCCTACTGAATTTGAGTTAGGTAAGGCTTACGGAGTTAGATTTTTTAAGGGTAATAGAACTTTTTTGATTTGAGTTTATTTGAGTTTAACTGAATTTGAGTTTGTGGAGGCTAAATGAATTTCAGCCTGGTAAAGCTAACTTTGGTAAGACTATTCGAAAGCTTGATAAGAACCTCAAAATTTGAGGTTGGTGAGGCCAAATGAGTTTGACTTTGGTGGGAACTGAATTAACTGCACACTGAATTCAGTTTAAGTGACTCACAGGGTCTCTCAGCTCCTCTGGGTCTCGTAGCGAAGGTCGAGGCTTCACCAGAATATCTTCACTGCCTTCATTATCTGAGGCGGTGGGGGACTCAGCAAGATCCAAGAACTCATCACGCTTTGGACCTCGGAATCTTATTTTGTCCAGCTTCTTTAGCATGTTCAACACACCCAGCTTAGGCTTTACCTTAACATGGTGTATGGTAACCCTGAAATGACAAAAGAGAAAAGAGAAATAAGGAACAAAATTTTATTACTCAAATACTGCTTTTTGACGGCTCAGAAATCTTAATGGCGAAGACAAAAAGGAGATATCAGATATGGGATAATTAGAGGAATCATCACTAGCTCAACAGTATCCAAAATCTTCCACTTCTACTTTTTATTGACATATCACAGACAAATCACATTTTACTTGTTGCAGCATAATGATTGTGAACTCGTAGGCAAACAAAGGCATATCTCAATATATACATATATACATATACGTGTGTGTGTGTGTATGTGCGTGTGTGTTTGTCAAGTATGTGCATATATTTTAATATATTGGCATACGCCTCCTTGTTTTCACACTCTTTGTCCATTTCATCAGCTCCACTGATCATATAGAGCTTCACAGGACCACCTTCAGAGCAGGTTTTATCTGGGGGTGGATTATTCTGAGCACTAAAGTGACACTGATGTGGTGGTGGTGTGTTGGTGTGTGCTGTGCTGATATGAGTGAATGAGACACCTCAGAGTCACTGCTGGACTGAGAATAGTCCATCAACCAAAATAACCAGCCAACAGCGTCCTGTGACCACTGATGAAGGACTAGAAGATAACCAACACAAACTCTGCAGCGACAGATGAGCTATCGTCCCTTACTTTACATCTACAAGGTGGACCATCCAGGCAAGGTTGTCTAATAGAGTGGACAGTAAATGGACACAGACACAGTGTCAGTCTAACTGTAGTGCTGATAATATCCTCTCTGTGGTGGTCCTGTGGGGGTCCTGACCTCTGATGAACAAGGTACAAGGAGGCTAACAAGGTAGATGCAATGCAGAGAATCAGATGGACTGCAGTCTGTAATTCTAGAACTACACAGTACTCCTATAGGGTAAGTGGAGCTGATAAAAATTGACAATTAGTGCAGAAACAAAATGCCGTACTTAATAACGAGGCCGGCTGTTGCATATGTTTGTATATTGCCATATATTTAAATATTAAATCACTGGCACTGTTAAATATATATGTGTGTGTGTGTGTGTGTGTGTGTGTGTGTGTGTGTGTGTGTGTTTTTTATTTTAAAGCACATATTTTTCTTCCATATGTGATATCTAACAACTGGGGAAAATGCTGCAGTTGGTTTAGATAACTATTTCAAATAACTGTGATATGGCTACTAAGTAATAACAGGTCTGGCAATAGCTGTGCTGTAATCATGCACATATATGAATCAAATACAATCAGATATGGCTTTTTTATTCTTGGCGATGTTTTAGAGAGCTAAATGCAATACTATTACAGAAGAATGCTGTCTTAGGGACAGGGAAGAGTTAGCCATAAGAGGTGACCTCATTTCTCTACCATGACTTGGTGTGTGTTGTGGAGTAATGAGAGCGAGAGTGAGTGTGTGACTCATCAGACAGGGTCTATGGAGCTATGTGAGGGGGAAAAAGCAAACCTCGCATTCACATAATGACAAAACACTGCTGGGTGTCCAACACAGGCAACATGCTTCACTGCAGCCTGGAGATTTTATATTGCTTCTTCATGTGGACTCTCATGTGACAGTCGAACATGTCTTAGACTTCCAGGCCACATATCTAGGGCTACACTCCATAAAAAGCAGTACAGTACACAAGTGACCAACAACAGCCAGTGATTACTGCAAAACACAGCATAATCAGTTCAGCAACTTCTTACACGTCAGGGAGATGTAACTACAGACAATGGCTAAGAGCAGCAGTTTTTTAGATTAGGATTGATGAATATTTCATTTGTTCATCTTGTTATTTTGCTATGCTTCATTATAACCAAAGAATTTAATTGATTTGTTAATGAAAAAAACACTTGTTATCAAATTAAGTAGACAACCATTCACAGTTAACCAGGACATCATAAATTAAATGAAGGTGCTAGATTTTCAAGGACAGGAAAAAAACCCAATAACAAATACAAGGGCTTCCCAGCAGCTGGAGAATAAAATGTGCCACAGTCTTGTTTTGATTTGTCTGTAATGATATCTAACTTGGGTTGGGATTACGAGCAACTCTCCGCCCTTTAATCCCAGGGATTATGATGTGCTTTACACTCCACAGGGTTAGACACAGGATACTCAAACCAGCACTGTCCAGGCAGCTCACCCCAGCAGACCTTTAGACCAGTGGTCATCACCCCATTTCCTGGAGATCTACCATCTACCATTTTTGCAGGTTTTAATTACAACCCACATCTAACACACCTCATACACCTAATCAAAAAGATGGGTCAGGTATTGGGACGATTAGGGTTAGAATTAAAGCGTGCAGGAAGGTAGATCTAGATGTGGATGACGTGGATGAAACTCCTACCCTTCATCTTCAAGCAACAGTTCAGCAAGAACAGTCCAATGTACACAACTTTCCACTTTTGTAGAAAAGAGAGGTTTGCTTCTTTAGAGCAGCGCTGGAGCTCCAAGGCCAATGTAGTAAACAAACAAAGGAATCCAACGTATGCACAGTTACTACCATGCAAAGTGCCCATTAGATCATCATTCACTTTTCTCATACCATGTCAAATTTAACAGTTGAAGGGCTAAAGAGGCGTTATTGTCATTTCAGCTATACAAATACAAAGTGAATTTGAAACAACTTTCCTCCAGCACCATCCCAGGTAGCAGGGAACGTTCCCAGAACTTTGGTTAAGGTTACCTACAAGTTCTAATAGTTTTAAAGTAAATTTTTTAATCTAATGTTCAAAGAATATTTTAAAGATGTTTATGATTGTAAATAATGTTCCTATAAGGTTAAATGTTAATTAAGACATAACGCTTTCCCTGCAACGTTCAGAGGATGTTCTGAGGATGTCGCCAGGGCCAGAGATTATGTTACATGATAACAAAAGAAGAACATTCCCTGTACTAAAATGTTTTATGGATGTTACTGAGAAATTATTGTTTTTAGAGAACGTTCTCCTACCTTTAGAAAGAACATTCTGGAAAAAGAAAACTTCTTGCTGAACATTGCATGGCATATTCTCTGAACGTTTTTAGGACAGATCATTTCTATCTGGGATCGGCTAACACAAAAACACAGCCAACGAATAATACAAGTAGTCTCAGACAGACTTGCTTATTAGTGATGTGCCGCTCACAAACAAGTCTGTTCTCTGATTCAGCTCTTTTATGTGAAAGTTGGGAGCCCACTGTCATGAAAGAGCCGATTTGTTTTCTTCTTGTTTTCTCTTTTTTAACTTAACACAAATCAAATAGGTAGATTTGTTACACTGTAGCTGAAAATTGTCTGGCTTTCTGGCTCCGCCCCCTTATTATCCAACACCTGCTGTTGTTTGTGTTTATCTGATTTTCTTCCTGGCATTTTTTTTCCAATTCAATTCAATTCAATTCAATTCAATTCAATTCAATTCAACTTGATTCAACAATTCAATTCAACAAAAAAAAAAAAAAAAATCACATGTAAGTCTTGGTCAGGTTTCCAAGCCTCTACGGTTCTTCTAATGTTTTACTTTTACCTGCCTTTGTTTGACAACTGGTTGATAGATTTGCCTGCATTCCGTCAGTCTGCCTATCCTGTGATCAGTGTGTTTCGAAATCCATCGAACGAAACCACTTCTGACTCGATCAAATTTTTTAAGCAGCAAACATAATGCACCTTTGTTAATGAATTAAATAGAAGGCACACTAAGGTTGTAATGAAAATAAAATGATGGATAATGATGGGTGATTTGGGGAACTAAAAACTGGATGCTCATCACTACTGCTTATGTGGCCTCTGGTACTGTATGATCTGCTGTTATCTATAATGATTATAAAATGAACAAAAGTGCTTTAGCATAGCTAAAAACAACAGCAGTCTACCAGAAGCTGCTCCACTCATTATTTAGATCTGAAAAAATCCATATGTGTTTCTGTCCCTCCTTCCAATTTCACATGACACAATGCGAGAGTGAATGGATTTGTTACAGGATTTAATCTGATTCATTCTTGTCTTCCCTCAAACATCCTATAGCAGCATTTGACTGCATATGACAGCACTTTCTGCTGACATAGGCAGACACTATCAATACCAATATACCGTCTCTATTTTAAGCCCAGGCTTTCTCCTACACACATGACTGAGAACTCATGATGCTCTTCTGTGAAGAAGACAAAGAAACCCCTGTCATAAAGCTCAAATCTGCACAGTGGCCATTTATGACAAGTTCTAAATGAAACGCCACTCATGGTCCTCATTGTGCTCTATATGGCACACATCATGGAAAAAGAAATACAGGTGTCAATGGACCTGACGGAAGAAGCGGTTTCTCAAAACCACTTCAGCATGGAGATGTTCTCCAGGTGCCAGTGCTGCTCTCCAGAGAAGCTCTCACCATACTAGATTTACAGACGGAAATGAAAGCAAGTGCACTCAAGGCCTTAACCGTCCATTAGTGTGAGAGGAATAATTATATTCCCCTGTCAGTACAGCTTCCTTTGCAGGGACAGTGGAACAAAATCAAGTGTACAGAGAACAAGGTCAATTACGGGTGGCTGAGACGGTGATATGTTAACATTCTCATGATAAATGACGTCATGATAACGTCTTTCTGAGCATGTCTTGTCTATAAACACTGACCGCTGAGATTTAGATAGTGGCTCTTACTGCTTATTTAGTCTATTCTGCTCTACTGGTGTGAGATCACTAGTTCAATTCCTGATAATGTTGGGAGACAAATGAAGCATAACTGGCTCTATTTAAGGGCCCGTATAAAGGAAAACTGAACCTTGTTCTTTTTTCATACATGTCCATATAAGGAATATAAGCTAAAAAACAAAATGCATTGTTTCATTAGAACACATCTGTTTTGTGATCTCACAAAACACAAGACATTTACTCATGTCAATTCAGCCTATAGCAGTTTAGTCCTGACCACTCAATATGTGAAGCAATAAGTGGAGTTTCAGCCTGAACTGTTTTTGAGATTGAGGCCAAATACAGCGCAATCAGCCAGTCAGATCATTTACATATAGCAGTTCTATAGAGAGAGTAACAAAAGCAGCCTGTTCTATGTTAAGGGTTAAAGTGAGGTTGAAAAATGTTCATGTACAGAATAATTATGAATAGTGTTTACTGTTCATAAGTCAAACAAAAATGGCATGAGTAAACCTCAGGGCAATAAAGAAAAACTAAATAATGTGATACATGTCCTGTTTCATGAAAAACACCTTGTACTGTCATGACATAATTTTTTTTTCCATATTGCCCAGCACTGGCTTAAATGCAATTTGGAACAGAATGTTCTGTCCTTTGCCACTAAACACCTCTGTAAGTCTATATAAATCTATATAACTCTAAAGTGTTTAAATCTTTAGAAATCTATCTATCTATCTGCAAGGCCTTCTGATTCACTACTTAGTGAAAGCAGTGCATTTGAAGTGCCTGCTGAAAGGAGCTTAGAATACACTCAGTCCAGGTACAGCTGCAAGGTTGTAGGTTCTCTCATTCATGGCCTTGTAAACTGCCTGATCGGGTATGTCAATAATTCTTGCAGATTAGGGCTGTCACTATTGTAGGTGACCGACTAATTTACAGATTAGTTTGATGATATTTAGCCCAAACGATAAAGACCGTATAACAGTATGCAGCTAAAAAGGCCACTCAGTCTTCATCATACAGTAGTTCACCATTTAGTCGTTTTCTACAGATGAACACAGCAGTTACATATTTTCACACACAGAAACCTTTTGTAGCCTTATGCTTTTGTTAAACAAATGCTCTGGACGTGGGGGAATTTGAATATATTAACAGCTCATTCTGTTGGTTTTGTTTTATTTTGTTTATTTTGTCTCAAACTTCAGACTTGATGTCAAAACGCCAACTAGCTTTAATGTGCTCCCTCGATGCAGATGAGAACTATCCTAGATATCCTGAATAAGCACATTTCTAAATATTGGGGCTGTGTATTGGCAAGAGCCTGGTGATACGATACGTATCATGACACAGGGTTATGATTCAACATACTGCAATTTTTAAGATCTAATTTTAAGAAAAATGCCGCAGTAAAAATATCATAATAAGATATTTTCTTACACCCCTGAAATACCTGTGAAAATATCAATATTTTGTTGTCCAGTGTATCGCCTTCATATCATCGCAGTCCTATTAAGTCACTTCTTTTATTCTAATTTTGGCAACTTAAATTGGCAACTACCCACCACTGATTTATTAAGAATGTAATTTTAAACAGCAATTTTTAATCACAGTTTACTCACGTAATCGTGACAGCCCTAACGTAGACATGCAAACCAAAGGAAAACATGAACTAAGTATTACAAGCCACAGCACAGACAGCCTGCAGTCATACAGGAAAGGTTTTTACGTCATTCTCTTCTTCATTTTCCTAAACTTTTCATCTGGGTGCCACACAAATATGACCATTTATATGATCTTCCGCATGCGGTATGTATCCAAAGTGTACCACCACATTCCAGATAAAACCAAGCCAAAGCAAACTAAACCAAACTGGACTGATAACATCACACTTTCTATGTACGTGTTACTTTTTTCCTCTAACAATAGCGCAACTAAATGCAGTCATTCATGGGATTCAAACTTCCTGGAGCACTCACAACAAGAACTGATAAGCTCAGTTACACAGGGAATAAGCCCCAAACTAAACCCCGAGAGAAAGCACCAGTAAGCTAAATAACACAGCTTTGAAATACAGTATAAATGGCAAATGGCCACTGAATTTACCAAATTTCTGTAGAATTCAGTCACTGAGGTGCAAACAAGGTTACTGAAAATGGTTTGATGTGAAATGGTCCACAGGAAACTTAGCAATTTTTTTCTGTTACAGTGTCGGTAGTCCTGATGTCTGTCACACAAATATAGCCATTTTGTTTGACCAGTGAAGTTTTTATACGTAGCATGGATAAGAAAACTGTAGTACACATATGGTTAAAAACAGTGATAGAAGGTCTTATGTACATTCAGAATGGTACATACTATTGAATTAGGTCAAAACCTTATAGTTTTGTAGAAAAATAGATCTTGGGCATCAGGCGAAACACATTCATAACCATTCAAATCTTGTGATAGATTACTCTGAGATAACTAAAGGCATTAAACGCTCCAGACATTCCTATTAGCACCACTGAGAACTATTCTGTTCTACAGAACACAGCATTCCATGTCAAACCACTCTGAATGGGTTTGTGTACATCCAAGCAATTTAATTATGCAGAAATGCGGAAAAATAAGTGGGTTTTTAAAGTAGCCTGACCTAAAGAGGTCCAATCTGTGAAACACTACTAGCAAAAACATTCATTCACCACAGATGCAGGTGGGCAGATAAACCTACAGTCTTAATAATTAAGTACTAGGTTTCACTTAATTGAACTGCTTAGTTCTGCTGTCTAACTACCCCGAGTTGAGGGTGGAGGGTTGAGGGCCTTTCCCAATGGCACAATCAGGAATGGACACTTAGACCTGGGATTTGACCTTCTGACCTTCTCCCTTATCACTAGGCTAATAAAGTAACTTGCTTCTGGGAAACCACCATGAGTTAGGCTACGTTCACACTTTAACCCTCAGTGCTCAGTTCAGATTTTTCTGCACCGATACAATCTTTCTAATAGGGCTGAACGGTTTGGAGAAAATATCTAATTACGATTCTTCTGACTAATATTGCAACTGTGACTAAAGTTGTAACTATTTTCTATTAACAAAATGATAGGCCAAGAAGACCAGAATGTCCACCTTTCCTGACTTGAGGCCTGACCCTTTAATGTAGTGTGGGACACTGTCAGTCAGTCGTGGTTGTAATGTCACATGGAGGTTTGGTCGAATTTGATTGGTCAAATTCATGTACAGGCAGTTCATAAGCTGTGCTTTTGGGTTAAATTTCCCCTTTCAGACAAAATTGTAACTTCTGCGATTTGAAAATTGAACACTAAAAAAGTTCATCTTAATTCTAACTTTACATTTACAATCAGTCTTTAGTGAGAATACTCCAGTGTCCTAAAACGATCCACGTGCACATTTCCTAATACACACATTTCCAATAACGTCACTTGAATGAACCAACTAACTAACTAGCCAATAGAACAAGCCTTTATTGTGAACATAAGGAGCTCTGAACAGCTCACAGCTAAAGTATCCGAAAACGTCTCTAGTATTGAGTAGCTGGAACTGAGTAAACAGAGCTAGTTGTAGACCACATCTGAGCACTACAGCTGAGAGTGGACTATTTTGAGCGCCAGTGTCTATCTCAGGTCTAAGATTGCTGCTGGTCTGCTGCTTAGTTCTTTCATTACGCAAAGTGAGCCAGTGAGTCATGTGTCATGTCTGGCTTTTAATGTTGATCATAAAATAACAGTAATATTAAGTTATAAAATAATTTAAAAAATGTTTTACAAAAAGGAACTGGAGTAATACAATAGAAACCTAGTTCTACAGTGTTGTGTAATACTTATATAATAATTCAAATAAGCAGCCTAGGCTGAAACCCTCCTTATCACTTCAGTGTGCAAAATTTGAAAACCAAGACATCAATAACTTGAAAACAAGAAATTCCTGTTCATTTCTACTGTATTTATGTTCTTTTGTATTTATTNTCTTCTGATTCTGTCCTGGAGGTGTGGCTCCTTTATAGAGGACAGATGGACTGTACATACACTCATCATTCAAATAATATTTGCACCCAGAAGGAAGTGTCGTATTGCAATGCTGTTGGGAAGGAAGATAAAGGTTACCAGGATCAA
The DNA here is from genome assembly GCA_034552555.1 of Semaprochilodus insignis. Taxonomy (NCBI): domain Eukaryota; kingdom Metazoa; phylum Chordata; class Actinopteri; order Characiformes; family Prochilodontidae; genus Semaprochilodus; species Semaprochilodus insignis. The sequence continues at coordinate 16,529,687 of CM067474.1, read as the reverse complement.
TAAATGATGACAATTTTAGACTGATATGGACAATATTTACTGAGCTACACATACAGAGGTAGCGTCTCTCAGCATGGCTAACCCAACATGCCAGACGTCTCAGCACAGAGTTCTAGGGGTTCCTAATGGTGTCCTGTGATAATCCATCCCATGCAGCTTGAATATTCGCACACGGTTCCTGCAGATTTTGCGGTATGGGTGGAGGTGGAGTGACGCCAGGCCTTCTAGACATGTGACGCATTACAACAAACTGTTCATCTTGACGCTGACCACAGTGCCTCTCCATGACAGTTTGTCATGGCACCATTGCAGACTTTGCCGATGCTGATGTAGTGTTAAGGGCAGTCATTGTAACAGTCTCCATTACAATCCAGTCATCCAGCTGTCTGCCAATGGGGCTGGCCCTAACAGGATGACTCATGTAGGGCATCACTGCTTACTGAATGTCCGCAATCGTGGCTGTTGGGTCAGTCAGGTACAGCAATAAGACCCGTCCTTGCTTATATCACATGCACGGCTGAACGTGAAACTTAAATCATTTGCATGTCTCAAGATGTCAGACCTACCCACCAAGTTTCATTCCTGTAGGTTGATTCCTTCTGGGTGCAACTATTTGTGCAGCTATTTATTTGATGATGAGTGTATATTAGAGTAAATGTCTAATATTACAGTATATAGCATGCAAGAAACATAAGATATAAACACAACCTAAAAAAGCTATTGAGCAGCTTCATTGACAGCTCTCTGGCATACGGATCACAGTCATGATGCTTTAGCTCTTAAACTGTTTTGTGTGGGCGGGGCATGACCCAGCTAGAAAAAAAAAATGTTCTAAGAATGTTTTCTAAAGGTAGCACAACGTGCTCTAAAAACATTCTGCCATCTCAGGTCTTAGTAACATCCTTAAAACATTTTCTGAATGTTGTTCGGAGAATGTTCTTCTTTTGTTGTCATGTAACATAATCTGAGGCCCTGACACTGTCCTCAAAACATCCTCTGAACGTTGCAGGTAAACGTCATGTCTTAGTTAACATTTAACCTTATAGGAACATTATTTACAATTAAAAACATCTTTTAAACCTTCTTTGAACATTAGACTAAAATGTTTTCTTTAAAACTTTAGAAATCGGAACTTGTAGGGAACATCAGTCAAAGCCCTGGGAACACTTCCTGCCAGGTGGGAAAGTCAGCCTTGTGATTGGTCAGGAAATGCTAACAGAAGAACCTCCCAGTGTACATGGAGAGGACAGAAACATGGTGAAATACAGCAGACATTCATTAGACTATAGCAAAGACATATTTTTAGTATATGCATGAAATGAATTTTATCAGAAACAAACCTCAGGATGAGGTTACCTGGGGCTTTAAGTCTTTTGCCCAGTGCTGTATGAAAATGTGTTGGTTTTTGTGACATCACAAAAAGCACCATATGGACTATGATATGGTTTTAGAGCTTTACTAATGTTTATGCAGCACATCAAACTCTTTTATACTGAAACCAGTGAGTAGTTATTTTACGTAAGGGACAAACAGAACGAACAGTCAGAACCAGCTCTTTAACAGATGCAACAGGAGGTCAGTTTGGCTCCCTGCGCTGCTGCTGCCATTGTCCTCCTGATAAACCTCCAGGCAGCTGTCAGCAGGAGAAATGCCCCAGAGCCAGCAGGCACTCACACTTGTGATCATAACACCCAGCCCTGCACCTCCATATGACTCTATACTGACACTACAATACACTGAGTTCAGTAATCAGTGGTCATGCGCGGCGCGGTCTCCACTCGCTGACTCCCCTGTAAGGGTACAGGGCTAGTGATGGACACCGGGCTTATTATCATGGCGACTTGTTGACAAACTAAAGCGCCTGTTGCTGTAGAGAAAACAGAGGAGAATGACTTACCCAGCTCGGGAATCGGAGCAAAGTTTCATTAATTAACACTGACACTTCCTCGGATGGGTCCTTCCTTCCTGTGCACCTGCTGGAACTGTCACAATACAGTCTTAAACATATACATATGTATTTACATATAACACGTCCAGAGCTCAGTGTTCCTCCGCCGTTGGTGGAGCTCTCTGAGCTCCGTTGTCCTGATTCCTCGGTGGAGAGGTCGGGCGTGATGTGCCAGCAGGCTGGACTCGGTTTGAGGTGGATGTAGGTTTCAGTTCAGCCTCTGAGCTTCACTCGTGTTAATGTAACGCAGCAGCAGCGCACAAAGCAGCGCACAGCAGGAAATATCGTCAGCGGCAACGGCTGCTCCTTAAAGGGGCCGCGGGAGAGACCTGGCTGCGTTCCAATCCGAGTCCCCGCGCTCTACACACAGGTACACTAGACAGTGCACTCGAGCAAGAGCACTGCCTGGTGTACACCTCAGGATAATTAACCCCCCTAAACGGCACGCTAACTCTTAAAGTAGTCTTAAAGGGGAAGACCACCGAAATTTCTGTATAAATTATGGCTATAATGCAGAGAAGGCGTTCAGAGTGGTTTGATGTGAAATGGCTCGTGTGCAAAGACACTAACCGTGCCAGATGTTGTTTACAGTGGTGGTGAAAGCTGATGAAATACAGCCCTTTCCAAAACCAAAACCATCCAAAACCGTCAGTGAACCGACACCTAGAAAGCTGATGATGGATTATTTTGCCTTGGAGTGACCATAATGTATCCCTTCACCATGAATGGTGAATCAATCAATTTATTTAATATGACATCAGTCAAGCAGTAGATTAATAATTATTTCATCTAATAACAGCTCAATTTTCTTGAACAAAGACAAAATGATTACACATACAAAGCTTGCATTCCTGGAATGCTGTTCCCAGGTTTATGAGTTGCGTTAGTAAATGATCTTTTACCAGACGAGCTGTAAGAGATCCTTGGAGTTTGCAGCAAAACTGCACTGGCTAAGTAAAATGGTTGACTATAGTGAAAAAGATGCCTTTACAAATGAGAAAAGGATGGACAATTATATAACTTAGACATGTGAAGTACACAATATTCCGTATGATGGTAAGATCATTTTACACTCATCATCAAAAAATTAGTTGCACACATAGTTGCACCCAGAAGGAATCAACCGACAGGAATGAAACTTGGTGAGTGGGTTTGACATTGTGAGACACGCGAATGATTCGTTCACGCGAATGATTGTACCTGACTGACCCAAAAAAACACGATTTTGGACGTTCAGCGAGCAGTGACTCATCCGTGACTCATCCTGTTAGAGGCAGCACCACTGACAGACGGCTGGACAACCCTGGACTACTTGCACGCAGAGCATTACAATGACTGCCCTTAACACCACATCAACGTCACCAAAGACTGCAATGGTGTTGTGCCAGACAGTCATGGAGTGACTTAGAATGGCAGTGGGTCATCTTCAGTGGAGAGTCCTGCTTTTGTCTTAGTGGAGATGACCAGCGTGTGTGGAGGCACCAAGAGTGAGTAGTCATCACCAAGATGAACGGTTTGTTCTCACGCCTCACATGTCCAGAAGGTCTGGTGTCACTCCGCCTCCGCCCCTACTGCAAAATCTGCAGGAACTGTGTGGGAATATTCAAGCTGCATGGGATGGATTATCACAGGACACCATTAGGAGCCTCTGCAACTCCATCCCGAGACGTTAGCAAACATGGCTGCCCAACATCATACTACTACTTCTGTACGTGTAGCTCAATAAATTTTGCCCATATCAGTCTAAATTTATCATCATTTATTGTTCCTGGTAACCTTTAACTTTCCTTCCCAATGGCATTGAAATCCAACACTTCTGGGTGTAACTATTCTTTTGATGATGAGTGTATTAATATAACCTCAGCAGTTGCTATTCACCACTGTTGAAAATTATTACAATGGAAATAATATGTTAATATGTTATGTAGTTATGACAATGAAAAACTGAAGTGTGGATACACATAAAGTTAACCTGAAATTAAAAAGCACAAAATCCCTGTTTACATCTAAATGGAGTGACTTTCGCCCACCTCTAAATTGTTTTCTGAGTTTTGATTATGCCACCATGCCCCAGAAGTCAGGGAAAAATAGTATTATCCTTTATAATATCATGTTTCACCTCCCTCTACCATCACCTCACCTCTGACTGAGAGCTTATTACAGTTATAAATGAATTCTAGTAAACTAGCAAGTACATTTCAGAATTTCATTTAATTTCATCAATTAACACTGTGGTTCCTATGTGTTCCTATGAGGTTTTAGAGTGTTCGCGTATGTTGTGGTTTTGTTTGCAATGCTTGCATTCTTTCTGTAACTTATACATTGGCTAGATAGCTATTGTCCAACCAGCTAACTACATTTACATTAACATTTAACAGGCACTAGTAGTGGACTGGGTAATACAGATGTCCTGCACAGAGCAAGCTGGGGTTAATTTCCATGCCTGGGCAAGCATGGTATACTATAGTGGCGACGGCATAAAAGGAGACTCGGGAGAGGCTATTATTCCTGCCATGAGAAGTTCCCTTTTATTTATGTCAGCATAAAAGGCACATGAACACACCTAATCCAGTGGGAGAGGTCACTACAGGCCATCTGCTGTGACCAAACACTCAACACAAAACACTCAACACACCCCATAAGCATACAAAACAAGAAGATCACACACACATAATCTAAAATGCAAAACAAGCATTAACAATGATGAGAACAACAACAAGACACAGACAAGGGGTCGGAGGCTTTGCATACCACGCCCCCTCAGCTCCTCTTACAATATGGAGCGTGTGGTGGACATCACACCATACTAATTTGATTCCTAATACTATGTTCAACCACAGATACACTTGCATATTATGATATTATGTTTTGTGATTGTGTATCAGTTCTTAAAAACACATCGATTTTTTATTCATAGCATAATGTAAAGATTGGTGGCAGACAGTGGTTAATTCTGTGTTGTGGTTAAACCTCCGACTGCTATAAGGTTAAGTTTATTTATATAGAGCCTTTTCTGAATTGATGATGTAGCAGCATCAGACCGCACAGGATGGGCAGCATTAGGCAAAGAAACACGCAGCAGTGCTATAATCTTCAGCCATTAGACTCCTCCTCAAACTTAACTGACTAGTTAACAACTTCATACTGTGACAATTTTCCTAAAATCAGATTTTAAAAATCATAATATAACGCCTTGCTCACAGTATCTCGATATATTGAACCGTAATCCCTGTATTGTGGCACATATCAGGATCTTGCCCATACACAGCTCTAATTTACACTGTGATTTCTTCTCAGCTGGTTAAAAGACATCATTCACATTTTGACTGACAGAGTCTACAGAATTCCGCTAATAAGATCCTATTTAGCAAAATACTGGACTTCTATCCCTACTCCTTGTTAATGGACACTCAAACCCTATATGTTGTTACCCCAAACCGAGCAAACAGCATGCACTGAGACTTTGTCTTTCTCTTCACCATGACCTCAAACTGTTATGGTCAAAATTGGGCTTTAGTAATTTGTCACTAGAGGGCTCCACATAATGACCTGTAAAATCAATGTGAACTGTAAATCATAACACATTTTCCTTCCACATCATGATGTATTCTTGAGTGAAACATGATATCAGGGACAGTTTTACCTGAAATGCTTGGTGGATAAATATTATCATCTAAACTGTTGACAGCGGTAGCAACAGGTTCCAGATGTCTGAAGAGCCTTTATTCTCAGAGAGTTACTTCATGTAAAGCTTACAGATATAGGGCATGAGGCCCGAAACCTTGTTTAGTGATAGTTTTAATAAGAACTTTTGGCCTAATAGGTGTTTCCAAAATACATTCAGGCTGGATATGATTTTGAGATTGACCATTTTTTACCATTTCCATCATTAAATACTCAAAAGAAGTGCAGGTTCACTGCACATTTTGGAAAGCAAATAAAATAGCTTTATTGGAGTTGTAGACATAGTAAACCCTGGCTCCAATCATATGTTGTGGATGCTGGTTAGCAGCAACGGAAGTTAAAAGCAAACTCCACCAATATTTGAACAGTTGTACATAATTAAATTTTTGAGGTGTAAACAAAGTCAGTCAGAGTGGTTTGATGTGAAATGCTCTGTTTTAGAAAAATGTGCTAAGTCAAGATAAAAACCACATGTTTATCTCTAAAACTCTAAAAATTATGAAATAAAATGGTTACACAGCTCTGGTTAGTATCGCCACCATTCTAGAGAAATCTGACCCTGTAAGTTTCTCTACAATGACACCCTAAATGGCTTTGTTTACATCTCAATCGAGCTACATATACAGAAGTAGTGTCTCTCAGTATGGCATTGGGCCCCCATGTTCGCTAATGCATACCAGATGTCTCGGCATGGAGTTGTAAAAGTTCCTAATGGTGTCCCATGATAATCCATTTCATGCAGCTTCTGCAGATTTTGCAGTAGGGGTGGAGGCGAAGTGACACCAGGCCTTCTGGACATGTGACAGATGACAACATCTTGGCGTTGACCATGATGCCTCCACACATGGGTTTGTTGGTCGTCTCCACTAAGACAAAAGCAGAACTCGTCACTGAAGATGTCCCCTTGCTGTTCTAAGTCACTCCATGACAGTCTGGCACGGCACCATTTCAGTCTTTGGCAACACTGACGTGGGCAGTCGTTGTAATGGTCAGCGTGCATGTAGCCCTGCATCATGCAGCCGTCTGCCAATGGGACTGGCACTAACAGGATGACTCATGGACGGCATCAGTACTTGCTGAATGTTCACAGTCATGGCTGTTGGGTCAGTCAGGTACAGCAATGAGGCCCATCCTTGCTTATGCCACATACGCAACTGAGCGTGAAGCTTGAATCACTCGCATGTTTAACATTTTCAATGTTACCCACCAAGTTTAATTCCTGTCGGTTGATTCCTTCTGGGAGCATCTATTTGTGCAACTGTTCTTTTGATGATGAGTGTATTCTGAGCACCACCAAAGTCAGCATATGGTATGTTTTGATGTCAGCAAGTATAACCATGCATACCAGCATACTGTATTTTATCAGTAGGGTCTGCAGTGTACTATTTTACATCAGGTCACTCTGAATGACTTTGTTTTTATATCTTAACCAAAGGGGAAAAAAAGAGAATTCTGAGATTTCAGATCAGTTTTGAGGCTAAACCAACAGGAGAATGCAAGTAAAACCTGTTTGTAATACCCCATTAGCATGGCGTTGCAGATCGCCATTTGGATGGATTTAAAAGGTAATCCTGGATTATACAAGATGTAACAAGCCCCAAGAATGATGTGCTGTTTAATTTTGAATGAATGTTTTACACTAATGGAAAGAGATTGGTCAAACGATACTCATGTATGTGAAAGTGTGTGGATGTGTGTGTGAGTGTATGTGAATGAATCTCCTAGTGATCTCAGACTGATCATTAGTGCTACACATGCTGAACTTTGAAGTTTAGCTCAGAAGATGTGATTTGATTACATCTAATGAATAAAACATCTAAAATATTCAAGTTGGTAGATGCCAATGCAGCGCCAAAAGGCAAAGCTATTGTCTTTCAAACTACGCGTTTTAAATAAGATCCCCTGGACTTCTCATGGCAAGCCCACTGCTGCTGCTAGAAAACCCAAAATCCTGTATGAACATTGCCAAACTAATGGACATGCTTGTGTAAAATCCTTAGGCTCTGGAGTTGATTAAAGCAAAGCTTGAAGGCAGGGAGACAGAGTCGGTCCTTAATGATGTAAACACTGCCATTTTGTTGAGCTGTTTACAGGATATAAATCTTCTGTTTTCCTCTTGTCAGTGTGTTCTGGCAGCTCAGAGTCAGGCCAGCCATCTGCAGTGAGATTAGGCTTGAGGAGAAAGCCATTGGCAGATCGGAGCTAAAACGTGCTTGTGGAGATGACAGCAAAGCTAATATCCTTGGCTAAGTGTGCAGGGAGTGTGTCGTCTACAGGGAAATAACATTTCTGAAGTCAAGCAATGTCAGATAGGCCAGGGTACAAGTGTTCAAGCACTTTTTAAAAAGGACCATATCCTGCATTTTACTTTGCTCTGGTACAATTATAATGTTTGTGTGGTACTGACATAATGAACGTGATCATTTTTCACCTCCCTTAATATGAAAGCTGTGTTTAAGGCTGATCTGATATACACTCACCGGTCACTTGTATCTACACTTATTGTCCATTCTATCAACTCTACTTAACATATAGAGGCATGTGTAGTTTTACAATGACAGACTGTGGTCCATCTGCTTCTCTGCATACTTTGTTAACTCCCTTTTATCCTGTTCTTAAATGCTCAGGACCCCCACAGGACCACCACAGTTCAAGGAATTATGTGCGTGGGGGTGTGTTAGAGTGTGTTGTCCTGGTAGATGTGGATCAGACACAGTGGTGCTGCTGGAGTGTCTAAACACTGTGTCCACTCATTGTCCATTCTATTAGATGCTCCTACCTTGCTGGTCCACCTCGTAGATGTGAAGTCAGAGACGATAGCTCATCTGCTGCTGCACAGTTTGTGTTGGTCATCCTCTAGTCCTTCACCAGTGGTCACGGGACGGCAGTCGCAAGACGCTGCCCTCAGGATGCTGTTGGCTGGATAGTTTTGGTTTGTGGACTAATCTCAGTCCAGCAGTGACACTGAGGTGTTTAAAAACTCTGGTAGCACAGCCCACCACCCACATAATACTTGCTCTGTGGTGGTCCTGTGAGGATTCTGACCACTGAAGAACAGGACGAAAGGGGATTAATAAAGTATACAGAGAAACAGAGGGACTACTGCCTGTAATTGTAGATAAGGTGACTAATGGTTGTAGATTAAGGATGTGTTCATAATATTCTGTTATAATGTATGTGTTTTAATGTATATGTGGTTCAACTTTAGCCAGTTCTTCTTTGCAAACTGTCTTTAATTGCTCAAGACTAAGGATTCCTCTGATGGACTCACAATTCACTATAAAATTACACTATAAAGTTCATTATAATTTTAAATAGGATTTGTGTCGGCAGACTGCCTAGGCCATGGCAGGACCTTCACCTTCCTGTTTAGAAACCAGTCTTGAGTTATTTTGGCTGTGTGTCTGGGGTTGCTGTGTTATTGAAGCATCCATCCATCTTCTCCCCAGACTCTCTTCTCTCCCCAGTTTCTTGGCCACTGAGACTGAGAGTACATTTTCATCTAATATGTCCCAGTACATCGTTCCATTCATGTTTCCTTGTTCCTGATGTGATGAGCTGAATTATTGCCCAATAATTGTATTTTGCCTGACCAGAGCCCGCTGTTTCAGAAGAGTTGATTTGTTCTAAATGCTCCCATGCTAACCTCTGTGCATCTTTTTTTAGCAGAGGATCTATTGTGTAGGATGTAGGTTAATGGTTATTTTTTTAAAGATTGGAGTACACTTTATTAATATACTGTACTATATTAATATATATAACCTTCTTATTATGTGTGTTAAATCTAAAGGCACTGTGTGTACATTTGAAGTAGATATACACACAGGAAATAAATAACAAAAAGTGTCTGAATGCATGTTTTCCACTCACTGTTACTATATCAGAACAGACTGCACACATTGTAAGGGCTTCAGCTTACAGCTTCTGAATTCCCACTGGACAGAAAACAATGGTAGCAAACACATAAAACATAACATAAACAGAAAAAAGGAGCAGAAGAAGGAATAACATTATTCAGCTAATGCTATTTCACAATCACCAGAATGAATGTTGCTACAAAATGATCACTCCAGAAACACAATGAAACTAATATCGCTACTAAACTGCTTTTTCATGATGCATATCACACATTAATCTGAGTTTGTCAGTTATTACCCCATTCCTCATTATGACCAGTAGGTGGCACTCCAGTGCTATTCCTCATGTCTCTCAGGAGACAATTTCCAGCCTTGAGAGCATCAACAGGACATTTAATGCTCAGCATAAAAAACTGCTGGGTTTTTCTGTTAAGAGTGTGAGTTCCCCACTTGAAAATTGAAAGGACCTGATCTCATGTAGCTGCACCACTTCCAGTAGTCACTGATACAGAGATGTAGCATAAAATACTTTACCAAAAAGAAGTTATTTGTTGACTATTTGTTTTCTGTTTCTTTCAGGAGTGTTGCTTTCTGTCTTTCAAAGAAATCTGCAGGGATGTAGAAGTTGGTTGCATTTGCTGCTTCTCACAATTCAAATAATTCCAAACACATTCAGTGATGTTGAGGTCTGGACTCTGGGGTTGTCAGGGACTATGATTAAAAAACTGAAGTGTTCAAGCTAAACTAAACTGAGACTACTGATAAATCTGATAATAAAAAACAAAGAAGCAAAGAATGTGCCTTGCGGAGGTCAGGCAGTCATAGCACAGGTCTTTAATTGTGTATATATACAACACAAATGCTAGAATTGGGCATAGGACATGGACCCTTTAAAGTGCCCTCAAGACCCCCCCACCACATTCTCCCTCTAGCATTGGCTGAGGAGCAGTGAAGGCGTTCCAACTTCAGGATGAGTTGAAGTGGAGTTTGCGATCTAAAACTAATCATCCAACTTCAGTACCTGACCTCATTAATGCTCTGGTGACTAAATACAATCAAATCGTCACAGCAACATCTAGTGTAAAGCCTTTCCAAAAGAGTAGAAGCTGTTACTGCAGCAACGAGGGACAAAGCCCCTATTAAACCCTAGATCTCAGATAAAACGTATGGTGTGCAGGTGTCTACAGACGCTTGTACATGCAGTGTACATCATGTCATTTTTCTTTTTTTTGTATGGGTCACTATTCACCCCCCGTAGGCTCTTTCTAGCCTGCTGATTCCTGTACTACTCTCTGTACCATTCCAGCAGCAGCAGCAGGTACACTGAAGCCTTTTCCCACTGCTCTTCAGATGAAGGAAAACTATTGTTACAACAGTGACTGACGTCTCTTAAGCCAGCTGTAACTTTATCTGGCCGTCTCCTCTTACACTCTGACAAAATGGAGGCTCTGGCCCCGGCCCTGTCTCACATCTCTCCCTCCGTCTGCAGTTCTCACTCTCTTGTGTGTCAACTGAGGAATGCACATTTATGGCCATTAGCCAAGACAACTCATTATGGATTTTATGTGCCTGCTGAAATATGCCCGTTCTTCCCCTCTTTTTTCCTGCCTGATAGCAGGGGGTGCCCCAGACGTTCAAACCTTAGCGTTTGCCTTAGGCTTTGAAGTACGGCAGTAAAGAGAAGCCTAATCTAGCTCAGCTGAAGACAAATTCCTGCTTGTGGCATAGAGAGAGAGAGGGAGAGTGGAAAAGTATGGAATTTCAGGGCTGAGTGAAGAACATAAGGCTCAATGTTTAAAAGCTGTACATGAGGAGCTCTCCATCATATGGCTTTGGTTAATCGGGCCCTACTGTTATCTTCAGTACCTATCAAGATTACTTATAGCAGGTGCTCATCCCTTCTTTTCACAGCAATGGCAGCTCAAGTCTTCAAGCTAAAACAGAGACATTTCAATTCACAAATGTAGGCACCCCTGGTCAAACGACATCTTTTACATCAAATTACACCCAAGAAAACATTTACATACAACCGTGTATTTAGGCAACAGCACCTTAGACCTTCCATTCACTCTGAAGTTATACGGAGTGTTGTTCCTGCAGACCATTAAACTCTCTTTCACATGGCTGTAGTTATTAGGCCCTAGTGTTATCTTCACTACCTATCAAGATTCCCTAGAGCAGGTACTCATCCCTTCTTTTTAAATCAATTTAAATCAATTTAACTGTCATCTACCAGCATGCAGTCATGTGCAACAGTTTAGGCCAAATTACATTACAAATTACATACACATGTGGAATGTTTAAATACACATTCTCTGCAAAGAACACATACAGTTACTGACCTGTGCAAAATGTATGGCACATTATATATATTAGGTTTTATTTATTTCATAGTGTAAAGTGTAAACAGAAATTGTGTACTTCGGAAAATATGTATTATGTTCTACATTTACAGTTCTAGAATTAGTGTAGCTGATTTGTTCTCTGCATACTTTGTTAATCCTCATTTAACCCTGTTCTGCAATGGTCAGGACCCCCGTAAGACCATCAGAGAGCATAACATGTATTATTTGTGTAGTTTGAAGCGGTTGTGCCATGTTAGTGTACGTTGTGCTGGTACGAGTGAATTGGACACAGCAGTACTGTGGGAGTTTTTAAACACCTCAGTGTCACTGCTGGACTGAGAATGGTCCACCACCCAAAATTTCCCTCAGGGGGATCCTGTGGGCAGCGTCCTGTGACCACTGATAAAGAACTAAAGGATGACCAACACAAACTCTGCAGCAAAAGATGAGCTACCGTCTCTGACTTTACAACCATATGGTAGGGGCAGTGGTGGACAATAATGAAGTAAATGTAATTGGTTACTGTATTTAAGTAGTGACTTTTTAACTTTAACTCCACTACATTTCAATGTGAAGTTTCTGACTACTATCTTATCTTCCACTACATTGTGTGAAATCTGTTGTTACTTTTGGATTTGTGCATAGAAATGTAACGTCAAAATGAAAGAAGAGCAAAGTGAGCCCACCAATCAGGGTACAGCTTGCACTTTGTTTTGAGCCTGTTTTGACCTGTTGGACAGAGCTTTGTTCTAGCTAATAGAAACCGTTCTCCTACTGTTCTGTGCTTATGGTCTTTTTAATAGACATCAGTGTCAGACTAATTAATGACTTTCTATTAAACGATTGTGGACTGAGAGTGACACTGGAGTCTCTTCACCTAAAATGAGTTGATTAAGAGTCTTGTTTCAGGAATGATAATGGGACATTAGAGCCATAATAAATCATGCTACTTTTACTCTCCATACTTAAGGACATCTGAAGATAAATACTTTAGTACTTTTAAGTGGAGGTCTAAAGGGATGAACTTCTACTTTTATGGGAGGAATATTTTGCCTTGGTTATCTCTACTTTAGCTCAAGCTAAAGCTGGTTTGTGTACTTTGTCCACCACTGTGTAAGAGTGTGTAATAGAGTTGACATTACTGTTTTGGTACATAAACCCACACTATTGCTATAACTGGGAGAAAATGAAAACTGAGAAATATGTAGAATGTGGGCCCTTACAGTGGCCTTACAGTAACCTTACAGTAGCCTTTATGCTGTCAGAAATGCAGTAAAATACCCTGAATTAAAAATTGTGACCATCTGTGTGGTATGTGTGGGTATGGCTGGTACCGAAAGCCCTCAGTGGGCTGATGTCCGAGCTTGTGGAGGTTAAGTGTCTGGCGTTTCATGTGTGACCTTTCTGTGGTACCCAGACTGCAGTATTATCCCGGGTGATCCACGAGCAGCCAGCTTTTATTGTTCCTCAGGGGGATTAGCCTGTGGCTGCTGGTCCTCTGTCTGTCTGGAGCTGAACACAATGCACTGCCAGGCACTGGAGCAAAGAGAAACACTCCACTAATGCACACAATACAGCCACCAGTCACTGCTTTGCCTTATATAGAAACAGACACAGTAGCTTAGTTACTGATACTAATGATTTTACTATGGCAGCTTTCCCACCTACAGATGACGTCATTACTGTAAATTTGCACTGTGTTTTTAGTTATCTTTACAATCTAACATGACTCCGGTTACAGTAAATCACACCCTTATTTAGCATTTATTATTTAGTGGTTGGATATACAGCATATACACTGACTGGACACTTCATTAAGTTCACCTTCTACACTTACCAGATAGGTGCACTTTGTAGTCCATCTGCATAATTTGTTAGCCACCTCTAATGCTGTTGTTCAAAAATCAGGAGCACCGCAGAGCAGGTATTATATGGGTGGTGTTCCATTCTCAGCAGTACAGTGACACTAACATGGTGGTTGTGTGTTAGTGTGTCTTGCGCTGAAATGTGTAGATCAGACACAGCAATGCTGTTAGACACACATACTTTGTTGGTTTGTTGGTAGCTCTTCTGCACAGTTTGTTTTGTCATTCTTTAGCCTTTCACTAGCAGACAGTTTCCTTCCACAGCACGCCTGTGGCTAATAATTTTGGTAAGTGGACTATTCTCAGTCTAGCAATGACTTGGCACTGTTTAAATGAAGAATGATCCACCACCCTGCTCAGCTGTGGTCCAGCTGTGGGTGTTCTGATCTTTGACAAATGGGGTGAAGATGTTCTAAACAGTGTTTCTATTTGGTACCAGGGTGGACCTGATAAAATGGGCAATGGGTGTAGATACACAAGCTTTCATCTTTGAGAGAGAGGAGAAAATCAAGCTCCACTTTTGCTTTAGATCTGAAAACATTCACAGGTGTTTCTGTCCATCCATCCACTGTGAGAACACAGCTCAACACTATGGATCTGAAAGGATGTGCAACACTGAATGTGTGTTGGGGTACCTGGCTCACGAGAAGCAGGAAATTGAAACCTCCAAAGGGTGGAAAATGGATAGCTGGTCTCTCAAAAAGAATAGAAGTTGTAACAAATGGAGACCATCATATTACATATAATATTTGAATGGAAATTAAATAAATGAAGAATGTTCTTTTGCACCAGGTAGATGTACCAAACAGTATATGAATAACAGCAGTATATAAGTGAATGGCTATTCTGGCTGCCATTTAGGAGATTTAAATGACATTCATATTCAGATTCATATTTTTACCACATTTAACACAATAACTAGAAAAGCGTAGAAGAAGTTAGAAAATTCCACAGACATTTTTAATTTTATAGATGCAATCATTTACCAGTGTTTCAAAACCATAAAAAATAAATATACATATGTTACAAGAATTCCAGTGTCTTTTTTGGGAAAAAAGGTAAAATCCAGCAATTTCTGATCAGGAGTGGTTCAAACACTGGAGTGGCTGTGACAGAAATAGAGAGAGAACAGGCATCGGGGGAGGCAAACATCCTTGCTTGCACAAGGACCACAGTGGGTTTTTTTATATTTCCTCCCTTTAGTACATAATAAACATGGCATACACATTCATTTTATCATTATAAGAAATCTGAAAGCTCTCTCTTCACATTTCATAATTTACTCTTTTATAAAAATATCCCACCATTGTGTCCTTTCATGTTTCTACAGTCTGTGTTTGGAGGAGGAGTGCACCAATGGGCTTTGAATGGGGTTTATCATTAAAACGTGTAGTGTAGGACAAAGGCACTAAGGCGACCTGACTGCAAATCATGTACAAAATTACAGCATTGTGATTTCGTCCAGGATAATCTCTAGAGTTGCATGTTTAATATTTATATATATATATATATAAAAAAAATCCAAATTTTCATTATAAAAAATGTGCCTGAAAAGTCTTGGAAACAGTCCACATACAAAATAAAACCATTTTAGCAGTATCTACATAATAATTACAGTCACATCATAAAAACCCGACGGAGGATCTCCTCCCGAAGGATGAGCAAGTAGAGTAGGGCACTTGGTGAAAAATTTTAGCTCATATTTTCCATTGTCTTTTTCCACACATTACTTTTGGAGTGTGGGAATGAGTCAGTCAATGTCTTTTCCACTCGTTCAGCGTGGGTAAGTACTAGTGGTAACCTCCATTATCACACCCTGCAATTCTTCAGCTCCAGCCTGCATGTGACTTGTTCCGGACATGCAGCTCAGCATTGTGGGGGATGTAGTTTTTGTCCTCTTGCAGTGATTTTGGCACGGTCCACTGTTCCCCGCAAAGCGTGGTCCAATACATTCCCTTTTTTCACTGAAGCTTCCAGGTAGACCAGACAGACGTTTGCAGTAATACTGTTCTCCTTTGGAGAGTAAGCCATGAAGGGCGGAGAAAGTGAGAGGTCAAATGTCATATGGTCCATAAGACCTGTTCATCAGCCTCTAAAGAGTTCTTCCTCTTGTTCTCCATCATGACGGCAGCTGTGTTGCTCTCACGTAGAAAGAGCTTCCTGCGGCTTCCTGCTGGGTCAGATTGAGGTTTCGTTACTGCCGCTGTGATGAAAGAAAGAGGGAACGAGAGGGAGACAAGAAAGGGGGGCAGTGGTAACATGCTGGTTAGAAGGGTTTTCAAGCAGGGCTTCAGGCAGACAGAACAAAACCCCATGCCAACGTGCAAACGAATAGAGAGTTCTCTGCACACCTGCCCCAACAGCTGCACAGGTGTAAACAGTGGGATTGTCTCTGACTCAGGATTTTTTTTTGGATCCACAGTCAGCCTTTTAACTAATCTAAACCAAATCAGCTAATCACCCCGAACTCGCCTGAAAAAAGGCTAAAGAATAAATAACTTATTATCAAAGTTGTTGGACTACACTTCTTAAAATCAGTATATAAATGGGAGCTTTCATTTTGCTACATGTTACTGAGATTTGTTTATAGCATGACTAGCTACATTCAGCTTCTTTTTAGATTCTTAAATGGCAGCCTACTTTAAGACAAATACCACTTTCCAGCTCTTTGAGTACTTTTTTGATTGTTGAGTATTTGTTCATGTTACATCTTCTTGTTCTTAAGTTTAAATGGTAGATTATAGAATATGCAAATTACAGTGTATGAAATGTTTAACATTAACTACACTGTAAAACATGTTTTGTTGGTCCAACCTAAAAAAAATAATTCGATTTGTTACAAGCAAGTTAATTAGGTCTATTCAACCTAAAAAATTGACTTCTTTCAAGGATTCTTTCAATCAAGTAATTTCTTGAGTTGATTAAAGCTTCAACTGCTTGTAACAAATTGAAGTATTTTTTTAGGTTGCACTTTTTACAGTTTAACAAAGTAAGAAGGTCAAATTTAATTTAACTTCAAGCCATATGTAAATATATATATATATATACACAGTCTTAAAGTTATATTAGTCTTATCCATTTTTAAGCATGCATGAACAGATCAGAATTTGCTTTCTGAAAATATTTCTCATTTTAGTTCACTTTTTAGGTAGTTTCAGTTTTCAGTTTTCAGTATGATGAATGCTATGGTAGCAGGTATTTGACAAGAAAGAATAAAATTAAATTAATAGCAGAATGAAGTAACCTTGTTTTAAGCTCACTGATCAATTTACTACATGGTCCACATTTAAGTAGCTGAAATACAGCAGCTTTAACCACAATATTGTAAGAAATTACAAATAATTAAACACACAAGGACATAAATAAATATGATTAGTCAACAAAGGAATGCTACAAGTGATTAGTTGACTAGTGAACTTAAGAGAAGGCAACCCAACCAAACAGTATCAATGCTAAATCATGCAGGTCAGCATTGAAAGGGTGAACATTCAACAGATGTATGTTAACATTTCCATCATTCCTGTACTCCCATGAACTCACTTTTACGTTTTTTCCCCACAAACATAAAAGACAGGGCCGAGTCGTTGTGAGACAAACGCAGGGGTCATGTGACTACTCACTCTGAATCTGACTGGTTGCCGCCGTTAATGGTGCCGGCCCGTAGGTTCATGGCCACTCCGTTCTGTTGCTCTTTCGGTGGGACTGCAGGGCGGTGGGGGTTTTTAATAATGATGTTGTGACTGTTTCCCCCATCGTTAGAGGCTACTGAGGGGGTCCGTGAGGAGATGGTAGGTGGGTTGTAGTCTGAAAGCTTCTCTCTAAGCTTGTTCTTCATGTTCTTGTCTGTAAGAGGAGGAGGATAGGTGATCTTATTCTTCAGAATGCCTGTGGAGAAAAGATGCAATAGGTGTTATAAAACCTGCTATAATACCTTAAATCTAAATGACTGAGCCAATTTTAAGCAGGTATAAAATATTTGATATATACACACATGACCACACATATTAAGTGGATTCTGTATTGACGCAGCCAGTGACAACCATAGTAACTGTTAACAAACTACACTGGTTGGCAGAAGAACTGTATTACTAATAACACATTCAGTTTTATTATTATTTTATTATTAAAATATTTGATCTAAATATTTTTATCACTCTCACATACATCTTTATTATACTCTCTCTCTTACCCTTTCTCTGTTCTGGCTGGTGGTTGCTGTTGGGCACGCTGGGGGGTGCTCCGTCTCTGCCTGGTGGGTCTTTGTCCTGGGGCGGTTCTCCTATGTGGTTCAGCTTGTTCTCCTGATGAAGTTCCACATTCACTTTGGTTTCCACTCGCAAACGCTCTGCTCCACCAGCCTCCTCACTGTCGCTGGCAGTGGTGGCCTCAGTGGGCCAGTACGGCTTCACGTGATTGGTCACTGTCTCCACTGAATTAGAAAAACGAGGGGAATCAGATTCAGGACATTCTAAATAGTGGAATCAATTATAAATCCAATAACATAAATCAATTTCATTGCAAATACATTTTACAAAATGATTCTAATGTGCTTGTCCAACATAATGTCTCAACACTTTCAGATAATTATTAGGAAGCTGAAAAGAAATACGCAGAAACTTCAAATGTGGTCAGGTGTCAAGATGAACAGGGTTGCAGAAGATTCTTAAATGACTGTGAAAGCTGTATAGTATCTTACTACAATATGCTGTATAGAACATTACAACAATGTTATAATTATTAATAAATTAATATCCATAACACTCTGTATTTCGAATGTAGAGATGTTGAGGCAGATAAATAGACAAAAAAAAGATTTGTACAGTTCAATAAATTTTTGAATGTTCCCAAAAGAGCTAGATGTTTAATAATGCACCTAACATAGCTTTTGATGTAATTCATAATATGTAAATGTACACATAGAGTCATATGGGTTAGATATAATAAAAGAGGTGCCAGGGGTCTACAAATAATTTGTGCTGGTAGGGGAGGCCCATTTAGCACATTATCTACGAAGCATATGCAACTTAACAAGGGAGCAATTTTATAAGAACAAAAATTATTAATATGACAAATGATTCTAAACTTTCAGTTCTAAACTGTCAGAAGTGCCAGTCCTCTATAGATCTATAGGCATTAGAACACCTTTATAACAAACAACTAACAACAACAGAGCCCAGTGATTTTTTTGAGATTTCATAAACCATCAGTAAGGAACTCCTGAACCTTTGGGAGTGCTGTGTAGTGGCTGTCTCTCATTGTTCCACTTGGGTGTCCTGTGGACGTCTTCATCATCCTCGCTGTCGGAGGAATGTGAGGAGGCGTAGGAGCTGCTGTGCTCGTCCACAGAAAGCTCACTGTCTGAGTCGGAGTCTGAGAATACAACACAACATACTCTTTATTCAACTGTTCAGCAGCCATCACTGCAGAATGACCCCCCAGATTTAACAATAATTCCAGACAAACAGCTAAGCAGCCTTTCACATCGAGCTGATCAAAGTGAAAGATGTTTCAAAAACAGCTATATACAGAAAGAATAAAGCAAAGATGTGGTACCGTCTGCCTTAGTGCCGTTTCGGTGGAACAGAGGACCATCAATGTCTGTATGTCCACCTTTAGCTGAGGAGACGCCGGGCTTCTGACCCGACTCATCTCTGTGGAGAGAGAGAGAGAAAGAGAGAGCAAGAGAGAAAGAGAGAGAGATGATTGTTGTACACTGTTTGCTTTATAAGAGCTAGCTCAACCCTTAAAGGTGAAGACCATTAATTACTTAACTCCTAATTACTAACTCCAGAGTATCCTCGTTCTCTAAATTCTCTGAAATGCTTCTATAAAATGCCACACCAGCATAAAAGCTTAAAAACGGGAACAAAGTTATCAAATATACAGGTCTGTGCTAATCGTACCTGAGAGAATTCTATCTGAAATGCTTTTTTAAAAAAAAAAAACTAATAGTAGAATTTTATTAATACAAAAAGTGCTGATTTTACATAGGTCAATGTTTCCTAATGGCCTAGTATATTGTCACTGTTGCCACAGTTATCATTCAATACCTGATCTGGCTCCTTCATTAAGGGAGAATTCAACCATTTTCTCTAAATTTTTACATAATTAATGGTTAAGATGTAAACAACGCCATTCTAAGTGTTTTCATATTAAATTGCCATTTTACAGAAACCCTACCAGAATTGTTCACAGTGGTGGTAACAAGACAGCTAAAGATTTTGTTGCCTCCAAAATTTACATAAAGTTATTATATGACATGATGAATCGACTGCCTGAGACACTGATTTACATGAGTTTTGAGAAGGTTTGCACGAAAACACATTTTAAAAAACCCATTAATGGGTTTATATATACAGGGCAGTGTAAAGCAAAACACACACAAGTAGGTTCACTGCTGGTTTTATAAAGTAAATAAAATGGCTATTTTGTGTTGTATACAGCATGACCCCTGGTTCTTTTCACCATCACTGTAAACAAATCCGAGTTGGTAAGTTTCTGTGTAATTAACAACTTCACATTTAACCTCTTTGAAAGATGCTGTTTACATCTTGATTAAATTAGAGGCAAATAAATGAAAGCTGGGATCAAAATTCAATGCTTTTATGGTGCCGGTTGAATTACTAAATTTCAACCCAGTATTGAAAGATTACATGTCTCTTAATACAAAACAATACTTAATTAGTCAGTCTGATCCTTGATTATGTCAATTAAAATACCCACTTGAGGCAGCAAAGAGGTGTTGAAAGTAGGTAGAGTGTGAAGAAGGTATGGGGGAACAAGTATCTGTACTGCAGTCAAGGTATTGACATATTGGAATTCCCCCTACATACTGAATACCCAGCCCTTGTCATATGTCTCCAGCAACTCAAGACATGCATTTAAGACTTAATCCAGCTTCGCCAGTTCCCATAGAATTTGCCACGATTGTGATTTCTCCTTTCTTCTCTTTCTTCTTTGTTTAGGACTTCTAAGTCCTGGACTGTATCAGCTACTGTTTTCCTGAAAGACGCTGTGAAGCCCAGCTTACAAATCAGACTGGAGACCAGGATCCTCACTGCAATGATGGTAGACTAGGACTAGAGGGTAAAATAAAATGAGCACTTGCGAGTTTCAGACTGACGGTATGAGGCTAGTAATCGTTGTGATAGTCTTGGAATAGTCTGACACTACGAAGCACAAACTCCAATCATCCCTAAAGGCATTTTTCATCTTTATGGTGTGTAGATAGCAGAAGACGCTTGATGACTGACGTTTTAGCTGGAGGCACACACGCTGCATGCCTCAGTCTGTTCTGATGGGCTCAAATTTTCCCCAACAACTCCTGCTCTGCCTTAGCACTAGCGGATCTGCAGTGTCAATGTCTGCAGTGTAATTAAGACTGTAAAGGAGTTAGATTATACTAAGCTTTATAGCCAAAGGCTACATCCATCAGGATTTCTGCTCGTGAAGTAAATCAGATGGAAACTTTTAATGTTCACTATGCAATGCAAAATGCTGATGCTAAATCTGTGACTAAATACATATATACATATATATGCACAATAAAATCTGAATTTACATTGTTACACTTACTTTTACACCTCTGCATAGATGGAAATGATCATTGATCACATGTTAATTGATATGAATGAACTAGTGTTAATTTAGAGTTGCTGAACTTCTTGTCTGCAGCAGTTGTGCTTGTGTGTGTTGCAAGTATGCATGTACATGTAATCCATAGCGTTGCAAAGCTGAGGCAGAGCCATGCGCTTGAGCCATGCATGTGTTAGAAAAGCACTCTTCAAGTAGAGAGAGAGAGAGAGACAGATAGAGAAAGACAAGAGGGTAGAGAGTACAAGATCAGAGAGAGAGAGCAAAGAAAGGAGAAAAACAAAGGGAGAGATGGATACGAGTGAGATGAAAAATTAAGGAGATGGAGAGCAAAAGAGATAAAGAGAAATAAAGAGGTTAGAGATAAAAAAAGAGATACAAAGAGAGAGAGACAGATTGAGAAATATAGAGAGAGAGAACATGTGAAAGAGTAAAATTTAGAAAGAAAGATAGGAAAAAAAGAAAAAAAAACAATTTCGAGTGAGTAATGTGAAACAAGAGTGAATGTGAAACAAAAGAAAAAAGAAAAGCAGAGAAAGAGAATGAGAGGGAGAGAGACAGACAGAAAGAATGAAAGAGAAAGTGTTGCAGCAGGGCCATGCACCCAGCAGGCTGTTACCTGAAGGCATAAGCGAGGTAGCCGCTGTGGCTCTTGGCTGACCTGATGGTGCTCTCCAAAGACACAGTGGACTCTCCGATAGCCGAGCGGAACAGAGGGCCGTCCTCCGTGTATGTGTTATTACAGTTCAGTGAGCGCTGAAAACAGAGAGGGACAGACAGAAAGAGAGATTAAACAGAAAGCTTATTAACTCCTCACTGTACAAAAAGACCTGGTGATTTCATAACACAGCCAGGTCACCTACTTTGCTTATGGTAAAATAACATATATTTTCAGGTTTCAGAATCCTTCAAAGCCTGAGGATGAAAGAAAATGTTCAGCATGTTTCAGCCTAGTGTCTATCTGTTGCATCTGTAGTATAGCACCAGTTCCACTTACAAAACACGGCCCTGTACTTACACTTTAAAGAGACCGTGTAATGCACACAAGTGTAAACAGTCTAAACAGCCTAAAGTACAAATACACTGCCAGAGCAGAAATCCCCAGTATTCACCCCCCACCACTTACAGTCAGCAGGGACGCCCGGGTAGTGCTAGACTCATCCGGCAGAGGCTTCTTCCCGGTGAACACGGTCTTCAGATTCTTCCTCACTTCTTTATTCAGCAGACAGTGGAACAGGAATATAAAGATTCCCTGAAGATAAAAAAAGATTCAGTAATCCGATTTCTAGTGATGCTTTATACTGTAAATCTAGGCGTAATTAAAATGTGTGCAATGTGTTTTTTTGTTTAGTGTGTTAAGAAAACAGATCCTTTGAAATAAAATACTGATTATTAAATTTTAAATTCATTACTAAACCGAAGTTAGTAAAAAATAATAAACGTAATCAGTAAAAAAAATGCGTCATTGTAATTAACATTAGTGACACATAAAACACAGTTTGCTTACAATAAAAATATTTTCTACCAAATATTAAATCATTTCTAATAAATAAATAGATAATACATTTATTTAACATTTATTTCATGGCTAATTAGTAATGATTAAATGACATAACTGTATTTTTTTACATGTTCAGGCTCAGAAACAAACATAACATATAAATAAACAATATAAGCAATAACTTATAAAGGTTTTTTCTGCTGAAAGCACTAAAGTTACTTCACAACGGCGAGTTTTGGCATCCAGCTCCAAATGGAAGTTTACATTTACCCAGTGTGTAATCTTCAGTACTGTAATGTGTATACTCATGAAATGCTCCCTAAAACTGTTTGACCAGCAGGGCCTGAAGAGCTTCACATATTTTCATTGCCTTAATACCATTAGCGGTGTTAACCTCACCTGCAAGCAGCTGAACACAGCAAACAGGTAGTGAAAGGTCATGACATCACTGTTAACAGCCATGAGCCCCAACAGCCAGGTGGCGCTGATGAGCAGTAAGAGCAGGAAGGCCATCCGCAGAGCAGGACTGGACACACACATAAAAACATAAATCTCGGTGTCAGTGCGTTCTGATTGACCCAAATTTGAATAACACTGTCTAATTGGGTGTGTGGCAACTCACACGGCTCCAGACTTCTCAAAGCTCCTTGGCCTGCGTCCACACGATGCCTTGGCCGCCAGCACAAAGATTACCACGTTGACCTGTAGGAGGGGTCATTCCAAACATTTGAGAATTTCATTAATGAGAGTTTAAGCAAGAATCTAGTTCATCTTTACTCCAG
This sequence comes from Semaprochilodus insignis, assembly GCA_034552555.1. Classification (NCBI taxonomy): domain Eukaryota; kingdom Metazoa; phylum Chordata; class Actinopteri; order Characiformes; family Prochilodontidae; genus Semaprochilodus; species Semaprochilodus insignis. Next base: position 16,506,112 of record CM067474.1, on the reverse strand, counting down.
CACATACAGAACAACACATTGCCATAGTCCAGAAAGTCTCTCAAAAAATCAGGGAAAAAAGCATGATGTTTAATAAGACATGTTTATGGATATGTCATAAAACATTGAACTACATTAAGGTTACTTGAAAGCACATAGGCCACGTAATAATGATTTAAATGAGAAAACATTATCTCACAAGAGAAATATCAGATTTCTTGCCACCATTTTTCGTTAGTAAAGTAACAGTTCTGTGAGTAATCTGAGTAATCAAAGTTCATGTAATGTAAATCAAAGTTAAGGTAACAAAAAACAAAAGCTCTACCAATCGGCACTGACATGAAGCTTCCATTACTTGTTAGCTACATGAGCCTTGTAGGTCTTTTCAACCAAAGAAGCAAACTTCAGACATGCCTTGACTGGTAAACCGCATTTAAGATAAGGAATGCATTTAGGATACTGGTGCAGTGCACTGACCAGCACAACGACCGCAATGGGTCCAGCGAAGCTCCAGATCAGGGTGTCATGGACGGAGAGCCAACAGAAATCAGGGTTACCATAGCCCTGAGGATCCAGACCTACAGCCAGACCTATAAAGACACACAAACACAAATATTTTCCCACTATGACTTTCCTTTGGGTATTGATTGCTTTTCATTGCAGCTTACTTAGTTTCTACTTTAGCACATACAAAACAGAAACGGACACATAATAGATAATTCCTATATGATAATAACTGATCTGTAGCTCATTTGGTCAGATTCTGAAGAAGAGAGGGTGACAGCAGGTCTGCATCAAATTTTGAACCTGTCACTTCCTCTAAAAAAGCTATTCAGCTGGCAGCTGAACAACTAAGCACTAAAACCAGAAAAAGAAAAAAGAATACAATTCAGCAAACAAGACGTCCTGTAAGATACTGAAGACTGACTGGAACAAAACCACATTCAGGTTAGGCAATCTGGTCTAATCCCAAATTTAATCCTTATCTTAATCTCAGTAACCAAAAATGTTTTTGCTCTTCCAGATAGTGAGGCGGTTTTACAGCACTCTCCTTGGCAAGAACTGACAACATTAAAGCACATTTGATACAGCGCTCTTTGCGTTCCGTTTTTGCGGTGCTGTTGTACAAAAAGAAGAGAACATGATTTATGGTACTCGCCTTTGTCTTGCACCTGTGACCCAATCATAGCACAACCCTCTAGTGTTCTGTTGCTTAAATGTATGTATCTATGCACAATAGTAATGTGCCCTATACATAATAATAATACTACTACTACTAGTAATAATAATAACAATAATAATAATAATAATAAGTATTATAATTATTATTATGTCCCATATGTGTTTTATCCATTTAACTATCTATATGTTAGAAGTCTTACCCCAAACTTAACTCCAAGCCTAATCTCAGTAACGAGTTAGACCTGTTCTTCTCTTGTTTTCCTAAAAAGTCAATGTGTGAAAACAAACAAACACATGCACATGCACACACAAACAGGCCGATTACACAACCCCACACAGAAGAGCTAGAAAGGTAACGGGAGCAGAAGAGGCAGCCTGGCCTCTATTATCTTCTGGCTTTGAGTCTCTGCCAGAGAGGTAAGTTACACCCCAACGGAGCAGAGGGGCAAAAAGCAAGAGAGTTCATCAGAACAGAGGGAGAGTTCCAACAGGAGATAAAAGACGAGGGGGTGGTGTAGAAAAAAAAGAGAGGGCAGGAAAGCAGAGGGAAAGGGAAAAAGACAGAAAGTGACAGAGACTGACTGAGTGGGGTATAGAAAAAGGGAGAAAATAAAGACTGGGAGAGAAGTAGAGAAAAAGAGAGACAGAGAGGGAAAGATAGAGACAGAGAGAGAGACAGAGCTTTCCCACAGGGATCACACACATACACACAGCTCATAGAAGTGGCGAGTCCCAACACGACGTCATGGGTGTGTGTGGTTTGTGTTGAGTGCTCGTAGATGGTCTGTTTGTGGTGGTGATTGAGAAATCTACAGACACATGTATATGTATACACATTACTGTGTATATTTATACTCATATGCATAATGAACCCGGTCTTAGCTCAGAGCTCACTGGAGATACATTCCGAGTCCCCATTTTCTTGAACTAACTGACCACAGAGTGGCTGCCATTCGCGCATGTCTGTGACGGTCACAGTAAAATGGATCAGCATGTAGAAACAGAGCTTTCTGTGAGCTACAGTGTTCTCATCACTGTATAAAAGACGTGAGAGCTGCTAACCTGTGATGATAGCAGGGATGCCCCAGCCCATGGCGTAGTAGAAGCGCATGTGACCATAGTTGATGTTCCGCATCTCCGTCAGCATGCGGTAAATGTGCAGGCCCTCCACAAACATCCAGGCGAACGTGCACATGTAGAAGAAGTGCAGCAGGATCGCTATCACTGTACATACAAACTGAAAGAGAAAGAAAGAGAGAGAGATTAAAAACCAACATCATTCGAACTGGAGGTATTCCTGTGATGTAATGTTGAACTGAGAGAGAGAGAGAGAGAGAGTGAGAGAGAAAGATGGAGGCCTATACATGTATACAAAGTGAGAAGAGAGAGAAAAAGCTGAAAAATGACATCTGAGACAAACAGAGGGAGGAGGTGTAGAGAGCAGAAGAGAAAGAAAGAGAGAACATTTAAGTAAAGCCCATTTTAGAGTTAAGATTAGAGGGTGTACAGTCTTAGGTGTAAATCTAATCTGCAGCGTCAGTACAAAGCTTCATGTGACCTTGACCAACAGCATTCCACACACACACACACACACACACACACACACACACACACATACCAACACATACCCACTCACTCACAAAACACACCTACTCACACACAGACACACACACACACAGCTGGGTGGGTGCTTCATTAACAGTGTGTAGAGGGTGTATCTTGTCTTTTTGTGTAAAATTATACTGTCTCTGTGTTGGTATGGGACTACATTAGTAACCTCGCAGTGCCAGCAAACACCAGCCCCAGCTTGTCTCTATGATAAAGCCCAAAGGGTGAGGTCACTGGGTGAGGGGAGGAAAGGCAGTTAAACTGTAAAGTATGGCTCCTCTCTAACAATACGCAATCCTGCCTCACACTAGCTAACATCACACAGTGTCTTACACAATGACGTGGACTACTCTACTGAATACCAGGGCCGCCGTGACAGAGCTGCTGCCCTTCTGAACATAAATCATTGTAGGGACCAAATAAGAGTCAGCATACAGAGATGCGACCTCAACATAAAACACATTCCATTTCATATATCCAAAATATATATCTGAATATGTTTCTTGCCCTGGCCTGTAGCCATGGTGGACAAATAACCAACGTTTACTTTTTATTTACTTTATTTTTATTGTACTGTTCCTTGGCGATCCTCCTGCAGAGTTTTACAGCAGTTAAAATCAGATCTCCCATTCAGATGCTCCTGAAGGCTCGATCAGCTTAATCTACTTAATACTCTATCAAATATGCTACATTAGGAGCATGTAATGAATTACAGCACAAGTCAGTACTAGACACACCCAACTAAATGGATGTTTTTGGTTATCTTAAAGACTCTACAGTCTTACGCTTAACAGTTCCAACTGATGAGAAGGCTGAAACAATAAATATCCTGATATACCACATATAGTCTAAATTATGTTTTTGCCATATCGCCACCTCTAGTATATAATTTGTTGCACAAAATAATATCTTTTTTATTGCACAGTTTAAATGCTCTAGTTTTCCTTTCAGTTTTATGAATATTTCCAAGGAACAGACCAATATAATTCCTCCACAATTGCTTAGAAAAAAATCTTATGTCAACCCCCACTAGAAGTTCAGAAAACTGTTTCATCCTAATGTAAAACTGCCATTGTGGGGGTTTTGTACTGTGGACTACATAATTCCATGAGTGTTATTTTATAGTTTGATGTCTTCATTTTATTTTAAAGAGAAGCATTAAAATAAACATATGAGTAACAACAACAACAACAACAACTCATAGAAGTATATGATACTAAAAGTTTTGACGGGTACTGTGTAAGTAATTAAGTGTCTCTCTTGCTCTGTGTAGGCTTTTTCCATGTACTAGAACAAAAGTACAGCACTGCAAACCAATGTAATATTCTGATTGTTGGTTAAATCAGATGTCAGTAAACATATTATATACTGGCAAAAAGGCTTGCTTGCTTTCAGACTTTCGGCCTGGAACAGAGCATCAGCGTTCAATCAATTTGTTGCTACATGTCACATAATCTAAAGAAATGACAAGGAATATCTTGGGTGCCTTAGAATCTATTCAAGGCAGCTAAGCTCCTGTCAGTTTACAGCCTACCACCGCCGGAGGCCAGCTAGTCAGACCTTTAAACCTTGCAGAAACTCACTTTGTAGCTCCAGTGCCTGCTTTAATCCAGCCAGCCTTCCAGGCATGAACATCATGAACAGTACGGGTGTGTGTGTGTGTGTGGATGTGTGTCTGTGCTGACCCAATGTATAATTACAGGGATTTTATCTGTACCAATGAAATGGCTCCTTCCTATTCAGTGGTGAATCACCAGAATGTAAATAGGCGCTTTCTACCTTCAGGTTATTCCCAGCCATTTGTCAACAACCATCAGTGTGGCCTAACCCATCACTACACAGCTCCTAATTAAAGATTTAAGCATGTAATTACTGGTGTTTTACGAGAGTGGGCTCAGTTTTGGGCTCAAGAAGAACGGGCTAGAGTGAGAGGCAAACTAGCCAGAAAATTTCCTCTAATCAGAACATTCTGAGTTAAAAAGAAGCTTTTTTGCTCAATCTTTCAGACTTAGCCTAAAATAGCATAAAACACACGAAGATGTAATTACCATTTTTGAAATGTGAAGTTCTAAACCAGGACTTCTCATCATTCCCCCCTATTTCTTACAAAGTGGAACATAGCCATGCCCTGTTTTCTTCACCCCAGAGAACAATATTTACAGTAATACCCCATAAGCCTTTCATATTTTTATGCATCATGTATCTCTTAGAGCTAGAGCTGTCATGTAAAATCAATAAAGAAAAAACACTGATTAAAACATCCCTTCTTGGAGAATCAGCAGTGATTAGCTAGCAGTTTAGATGATGATAATGCATATTTTAGATTCCCTTACAGTAAGGAAAAGAGCCTGATGGACAGATCCATATTTGTGCATTCAAAATTCAAGGCATTTTTTTAGTACTGAGCCTCAGGAATCTAATAATAATTACTGTGTGAAGCAGGGGTCTTACCGGGTTGTCCGTCTGGTTGATGCCGATGAGGAAAACGAGTTCGGAGAAGAAGAGTGCCGCCACCAAGTTCTTGTGGATGCTGTGCAGGTTGGAACGGAGTTTTCGCAGGATGGCCAGCAAAATGAAGGTGACCAGTAGTGCAAGTAATGAAGCCGAAACTGTGGTATAGGTGACTATTTTCAGGGGCAACACGTCTCCATGCTGAGAGAGAGTGAGAGAGGAGGGAGGTCAATACATTTAGCAAACAAGGAGACAACACTACTTCCATATTTCAAGCTGCACTAACACGAGCACAGCACTCCGTTCACACAGGCTTAATACGCAGAGTGTAATAGTCATGCATTCAGGTTGTATGTAAGGCTAGTTCAACCATGTTTTGATGACAAGTGGCTCAGTTAACTGCAGGTGGAACACTCACACTGTAGATTCACTTTTCATGTCTCAAGGTTGATAAGTATAACCAACATATGGAAAATAAGAAACATGTGATACCTACAAGATCACAACTAGGACATGCATTTATAACTACTAGGTAAAACTACTGTAATGTGTTACTAGCTGGCCGGCCTGCTGATTCTTTAAATAGGCTTCAATTAGTAAAACAGCAGTTTATGTGCTTAACAGAAAAACGAAATCTGAGCATATTTCTCCAGCCTTAATCCATTTACATTGGGTTTCACAGTCTTGCTTATGACAGGTAAAACTCTTAACCCTAGTCTTGGGCTATTTGGGCCATTTTGACCTTACGATTTTGCAAACTCCTCAAAACTCCTAAAAACAAGCTTGATATATCTGAACCTCTGTCTATCTCTCTCCTTATTCTCTCTCCTGCCCTCTGCTCTTGTAGACCCTCCTCCCTCACCTCCCTAGCATATTCAGCCTGGAGAGAAGAATTATCAGGAGTAGACCTTTTTGTATTCAATATTTTATACTACAAAAAAAGACCAATATACATGTAACACCACTCCCATCTTATTCTGCATATTCTGACATGTAAAAAATACCTTTTATGATAAATATGATCTTTATCTCAAATTTATATTATCAGTGATGTGAACCAGTCACATGTTTGATCATGCCGGGATGACTCAAGAGGGTTAAGATGGGTTGGCTCAAGAGGGTTAATGGCACCAGAATTGCTTATTTGATGAAACTGTAGAGCCCAGCTAGACAAGACCACTCAGCTGAGGTAGACTTATTGCAAACCTAGGATCACTTATAGGTTCTAATATCTGGAACAGAATTTGGGAGAATCCAAAAAAAATCAAAACATAAATGAAAAATATCCGTTTAGGGAGCTTAATTAACTTGTATCTAAACAGAGCATAATAGGCTGTGTGTGAAGTTAAGTGGACAGGGTAACCAGAAAAAGCTTTTCCAGAAAACACAGTGGTTGAGAGTGCAAACCCTTGAGAGAGCTGAAGAGGATAAGGACAGAGGAGTGTTTAGGTGTAAAGCAGACATGTTTAATACTCCTTCCCACCAAATATTTATCCTCCTAGGCGAGTGCTGGAGGAGTTAATGCTAGCGGCAGACTAGTGCAAAGCGAGCACAAAGTGGCCACCGCCGTACCTCTCTCTTGGATATGTCCATGAGCACAGCAAAGCTGGTCATGTGGTTACACTGGCAGCTGATGTGGGTTCTGTTCCTGGAGACAAGTTCACAGCCCTTAGAGGACCAGCCTCCAGTTCCTCCGATCCTGTAACACATACACACAGCATGTTGTTTTTTCAGCGTATTATAGATTACGAGGTTTTGGTAAACAGAATTATGTAACTTTATACAACAAAAGTAGGGTAAATATATGAATATATAATAAGGCTAAAATAAGTAAAAAACATACACCAATTGTATAATTGTTTTATGCAAATGACGTCTGTGCTAATGTGCTTTATTATTATTATTGCCCAAACAAACAAACAAAAAAATTTCCTTGGTGAAGATGTTGAAGAGTTAAGACAGTTAGCAATTGTTTTAAAATATTAAAATATTTAACATATTTCTTTCATTTTTTTATACCTTCTTTTTTTAAATTCTGATTGTATTAATCAATTAATTTTCTGTTTTTTCACCATTTTTTGTATTATTATTATTATTACTATTTTTGTTACGTATGATTGTGAAGTGCCTCAAGACGACATTGTTATTATTGAGTAGAGATGGGTGTGGGGGGGTGCTTGCAAGGACTCACGCGATGGAGTGGTTCCAGAACACACACACAGGTTTGGACCTCTCCTCTGTCTCCAGCAGTGTGTAGTCCAGTGTGATTGGCTGCTCCAGAGGCACAGCCAGGGGTAGGCCTTCATTGTGGACCGTGGTGCTGACGATTGCGGTGTTGATGACAGGTCTGATGGGCAGCCTGCACAGAAAGTGAATGACACAGTGCTACAAAGAAGAGCCAATGCAGGTCATACACACTTAAAGAGCACTTCAGACTACATCACAGGTATGTCAAAAACAACAAAATCGGGGGAACAGACAATACTGTCAACATCAGGCAACCATATTTTACCATAACACTGAAACAAAGTTATTTGCTGTTTATTTTCTTTATTTCATTTATTTATTTTTTTGTCTTACAAAATCCTCATAAAAATACTGGTGGAAACCAGGGAGGAGAGAAGGCCATGATTAGAAGGTGGAGCCAAACAGGTCAAAGACAGAAAGGGGTGGAGCCAATAAGGGGACAGCATGACAGAAAGAGGACGACACTGGTGCCCTAAACACACACACTCAGATCCTCCATGCTGCCTGGCCATCGTCCAAACGGTCTCACAATAACGCACAGTGTTCAGTATCTGTAGGCACAGCCGTCCGATAACAGCTGTCCTAAATATTTGGACGTGCTCTCCTCTTAATAAATTGCTGCTAAAGTTTGCGTATCATGTGAAAGGTATGTTGTAATTAGGCTGAGTCTTCTGACCGTGTTGAAGGTTTTATATCCCAGTGCTGTCAAAGTTTACTGAATATACAGCCCAGTGTGTTCAGCTGTGGAGGCCACTAAAGAGCTATGGCTTTAGAGAGTGGACATGTCCTAGTACGGGCCAGTGTAAATCAACAGAATGACGACAGCACAGTTCAGTTCAATGACGACCACTTATCTGAGCGAGGTGTAGGTGTAGTGAGTTTTGGATCTAACCTTTAAAAAAACATTTATTACACAAAAGAGTATCTTTCTCTTCATCAGTCTGCAATAACTACACATTAAAGCCTATCAGGAAGAGTAAAATGTCTGTTTTTGTTTGCTTTGTTTCTTAAATAAAAGTATGTTTTAATATTTAATTCAACTTATATGCACACAGGCTGTTAAGTAATTGTGCTTATTTATTAAAAGCATGTAACTAATGCCCAAGTGTACATTACTTCAGGCAGTAATTATTATACAGTACATAATAATATTTATTTTTTAGTTCAGTTCAATTGGTACACAGATTTTGACGACAAAACATGCATGAGTTTCTTTTGATGTTTAAATAACCTCAGAAAGTTACTGTACCTGAGACTGCGACGGTCTGGGTCATAGCGCTCAGGCAGTAACTGCCCTAGAGAGCGATAGACAATGACAGCAGCCACTGGGAACGGAGGAGGAACCTCAGCCTGCCTTTTCTTCCTCTGGACCTCAGAGTGGTCTTCCTCAGTAGAGCTGGTCTGAGTCACTGGCTTGTCTGTCGGAGCGACTGCACAGAGTAGCAGTAGGATGGTTTAACATGAGTTTTTGCCCATTTCACAATATTTTTTAAAAAGTAATAACAAAAAAAGACAACATTAAATATATATATTTTTTGCATGTCATATACATAATAAGGGCGATATGACGATGTTAGATACAGGATACAGGCATCTGACACAGTGTTTACCAAAAGACGTTTGAACTAAATAATGCATTTTAAATTTAATGCACATAAATGAAAAACATTTCCTTCATGTATTTCCCATTTATTAGAAATAGAGAGCATTCATTCACATCTGGATATTTACCCCTGTGTTCTGTGTAGAAGGTAAACTCCGGGAACAGGACTGACGACTTCAGGTCTTTGGGACATTCCTCTTTAATCTTCTGGAAGTGAGGGATCTTTGCATCGTCTGGGCTGGAAGGATCCAGGTAATCCACTGCCATAACTTTGGAGAGGGTAAAGAAAGACATTAATTATAATGACATATAATGCAAAACAAACATTGCCATTTACTCAGCAATAACTGGTATACTGTCAGAAATCAAGTCTTCATGCTCTTCCACAGTGATGTAACTCACTCATGTTGTGTGTGATGATGGTAAAGGGCTTTAGGTAAGTCTTCCTCATGTTACGGGCCACAGTGGTGGCGTATTCCTCAAAGTTGCGCAGCAGGTGTGCTGTCCCGCCCTCCGTCCTCTGGATGTGCTCCCAGTGCTCTTTATTGTTGGGGTCCAAGATGGCACTGCCTGCATTCACGATATTCTAGAATATTACAGACACGCATTTTAGTGAAAGGGGCATTCTGGTCAAAGTGAGAAATGTGTGTTAGTGCGACCTGTTGCAAACATGCTTACTTGCATACCTGTGCAGAGCTGTAGTAGTCTCTAGTGAGTATCTTAAAAATGGGAGGAACTGTTGAAAAATGACTAATACACTGGGGGCATATACTGTGGGCAGGGCAGCAGAGTAACCGTAGTAACTGTCATCAAATCAAATAATCTTAATGGAGAGAAGGGATTACTCAAATAGATGATTCATTCAAAAGTATGGGGCCATTAAGTCCTACAAAGTCTGCTAAACCAGCAAACTTTCAGTAAAATTCCTTAGGTAAATGCACTTTGGTTCAGCTCAGCTTTTATTTAGCTTGATTAGATATTAAAAATGGGCCTGCTCTCTGCCTACATGCCACAGTTTTCATCCATATTTATCCACTGATTCAAAAGGACTGAGAAGAACAAAAACATTTACCAGTGGAACAGCTTCCATTAGCCGAGGAACAAGCCAAACTGGATTTATAAATGATCTACATTATATGAGTCACCCACACTTTCCATGTCATATAACCATTAACAGAATGTCTAACTCAAGTAATCACAAAGCTGCTTGGGTAAACTATCATTTCACACATCAGAGACAAAGAGACAAGAGAGACCACATAGAAGGCTGAAAAGCAGCAGGAGGAAGTACTAAATTCATGCAATGTAATAGTGTACCTTGCTAACTGACCATCATAATGCAGTATTAACTGGGGATTGTACTTGATACTGTGTCTAACCTCATTGAAGTTAGCATCCCTCATGGCTGCCAGGTCAAAGCCCTGCTGCTGGCTCTCGTACTGCAGAATACGTGAGATCAGGTGGAAAGCTGTTTTCACATCATTGCCATAGAAAGACTTGGTCTGGTTGGTGGCGTTATGGAGCATGTTGGCGATGTCCTTTGACTTTTGTCCGTCCATTCTGGATTCGTTGCGATGCATCTCTTCATTCTGTAGGAGGACAAGGACAGAGAGGGAGGTCAAAGCTTATGTGGTTTCTGACACTGTATGACACCGCACATAGCTAAAATAGAGTAGTAGTTGGTGAAACTGAAGATGGTACCAGTTTCTTCAGCTGGGAGAAAGTAATGGTGGTGCAGTTGAAGAGCTCTGGAGGCAGCCAGCCTTTCTCATCACTGCAGTGTCTGACAGCAGTGCCTACAATGGACCAAAGAGAGCAAACGGATAAAACAACACAAAGATTAGAAACTCGGTTGAAACCTAATTGAATGTTCTCCAGCAGTGTCTTGACACTGAGGTAATGACATTTTGAGCATTAATTAGTCCAGCAAGCATGAGAGGACAACCCATTGTGCCTGGACAATGAAAACCCAAAAGCTGGGACAGCCAGGGTGGAAATGGAGCCTAAATGATATCAGGTCATCGCTCTTCAAGCACAGAATTGCTAGTAATACTTGCGTGACTTCACCTCACAGAACAGTAGCCCCAGCCTAGACCCATCGTCCACAGAGGTCATTCACTGGCTCTATAGTGAATGTGACTCTTTGCAGGCTTGGCCAAGTCATTGCTTTACAATACACCATGTTTAGCCAACGGTTCCCTCCAGAGAGAAGGCCTCATTAACATTTGTTTACCAGTCCAATGAAAAGAACTAATGACAGGGCTATGCCAGTGTGAGGGCCGAGTGAAAAGCACTGGGCAAAGACAAACGAGCACAGAGGAACAGAAAAGAGGTGCTAAAAGCCACAGCAACTGAACCATTTGCTTGAGCCATAGGCTATGCCTCTATTAATGTGCTAACAAGTTATGAAGTTATAATGTGCTAACAAGTTATAACGTTCAGAAAATAATGCATGCATAGACTACTGATGAAGGGCTAAAGGATGGGCTAGTTTCTGACCACAGAGCTGGTCTTGTGCCTGATACACTTGTACTCCAATGCCACTGCCATGTCAGTGTTACTGCTGTGTTGAGAACAATATGTCTGGTCAACAGTGTTTGTGCGTTCAGAAACTGACTGATGATGGATGAGGTAGATACTGACAAATGTGTGGCAACAGTGTGTAACTATGTACAAATATAGGGTAGGTAGCCCTCAAATAGCCAACTTTGGTCTGTACATCTTCAAAGTCCCAGCATATGTTCATTGTATGAAAGTGAATTTTGCTCTTGTAGAACAAGCCTCTACACCACTCACCAATAGATCCCTTGGGGCAGTTCATAGCAACTGGAAGGCCAAACTTGGTCCTGGGCCACCAGATTCCAGCATCGAAGGCCTTGGGGCAGACCTCATAAACAACTGCAGGACATAACAATGGAATATGGGCACAGTCCAGGTCAGTTGAATTCAATTAGTTGAATCTAACTTTCGGTTATTATTGTAAGTAACTTTATATAATATGAATAAATACAAATAAGAATAATACAAATAGCATAAGTTCCAATAGGCAAAGAGAGAAAAAGACTTGTTTTTAAGTACACACCTTCACAGCCAGTGTCAGTCACCTCAGCGAAAGGGTTGTCACAGCGGTTACACTGTCGCCCGATCACACCGGCCTTGCAGGGGCATTGCCCAGTTTGTGGGTCACATGTTCGCGAACTGGCCCCAGGAAAGAAGCAGTCACATGGGTAACAGGTGTCACTGTCTTTAGGCTGATAGTAGTTGTCCTGAGAAAAAAAAAGCAGTGATAAGTCATTATGTTGCACATTGCTTTGCACGGTCCTCCCCCATTAAGTCCCATTCACCACTAAAACCCAATGCGCTATATATAGTGTTATATTCTTCTTCTTGGTACATGTTTTTTGTCCGCTAACTAGTCCAGCAGTTTTCAAGATATTGACACTGTTCAAACTCCAAAGTGTTTGGTCTGATCGGGATTGGTGTGCTTGTATACAGCTTTTTTTCTGGAATTTTATTTTCCATTACGAATAAATGTGATGGAAAAGTGCATGCCCATCTACTGTATTTCTGCTTGACCCAGAGACACCGTTTCTGATACACCATATCAGGACAGACCCCCAAGCAATATTGGCTCGATCCCCACTCGTTTGTTTGTCTCTTACAGGTATAAAACTACTTAATGCAAACTAAATACTTTAATGCTTGTTTTTTTAGTACACTGTCCAAGTTTCATAATAGTTTCATAATACACCATTACCTTACCACAACATGCCAATTCAGTTAATATATATGACAGATATGACAGCATAAAATGCCCATTTACAACTTCACAAGGCTATGAGGTCACAACTATAAAAACATGTTCATCACTTGTGACTATCTGTTCAGTATGGAGAAGTTTAGCAGCATTTCACTAGTGAAGACATTAACCTATCAAAACAAGTATTAGTCTTGTTAGCCACCTGAACCGAAACAGCTTCATTCTAAACAGATACTGGGGATACTGGGAGGGTGAAAAATGAAATTTTATGTAATTTTACGTGTTTTATGCTGCTTGGCACTTAAAACCACATCAGTATGGTTGAAATTATTACAGAACACTTTCAAGCATTATCTTAGTTCTTGATATGCATGGTTGGGAGAGGATTTGATAGTTAATATCACCTTTACTAGAGAAAAAAACTGTGTTTTCCAGCATATATACATATATATATATACATGTGTGTGTGTGTGTGTGTGTGTATGGATATACAGCATTTTAGAATTCAACTCTACGAATACAGAACTGTGTTGTGGGCTGCAAAAACTAATGGCGAGGGTGTACCTTGCAGCGGCACTCTCCTGTGGTCTTGTTGCAGTCTGGGTTGAAGCCCTTGTTGACATCACAGTTGCAGGGGCCGCACACGGGGCTACCCCACCAGCCTCTAGGACACGGCTTCTCCACCCTGATAAAGAGCAGACACAGGATAAGACAATGTATCTGTAATCTTTCGTTTATCTACAAGCAGTATAATTGTCCAACCCAAATCCTAAAGATCTAACGGCCTGTACAGTGCAGCTGCAACCTTAAAATAAAGCAGCTGCCTCTGGTATTCAGATTCCCCAGAAAACCTTTATTAGCCAGGTCAGGTGTTTAATATTACAGTCAGAAGTAAACTCTACAGGTGGTAGGGCATGAGACTCTCTGACTTGATCACTCTTCACTAGTTCAGGAAAAACACACCTGTACAGCTCAGGACAGGGAATTTGGGGCAAGAAATTCCACAGATTTTTCAAAGATTCTGCACAATGAAGTCAGAAACAAACCAGAATGTTTTGATGTGAAATACGCTATTGCAGAAAAACTTACATCAGATTTGTTAATAGTAGTGGTGCTAGGAATCAGATGTTCAAAGTGTTTCATGCCTCTAAAAGCTACTTCAAAAAAGCTATGGCATGAAATGATTACACATTTCTGTTTCTTGACGCACAAGACAGAGTGTTGTAAAGCAAAAGAAACCTTTTTTATGTGTCAGATATTGACAGAATTGGTGGTGCTGAATGGTCTTGGGTTGAGACATTATGTACAGCAGCTTCTTGTACCCGTGTTTTAAAAATGAAGGCCACTTTGTCCCTGGTTATTTCTGAGGCTGGAACAGTTTATACATTCGTACACTGGTGATGTGAGTCCTCCACAAACCCTCCCTAAGTGATAAAGTGGCCGAAATGTTTTAGCTGAAGTCTTGTTCAGGAGCAAACCCACCCACAGAGAACAGCTCATAACATCCTAAGCCAGAGCTCTGCTTTAGAATAATTCGGCCTTCTACAGCTCCTAATATGGAAACAGCAAGGCTGAGGCTTCTGTATTGACATGATAACTGTACATGGGATGTACAAGACCCAAAAATTCAGCAGATGGATCAGACTTAGAATTGGTGAAGATTTTTAAAATGAGTGCACAGCGCGAGGATCAGATTGGTCAATAATGATTAATAATCTGTATTGAATGCAAGAACAAGGAATTGTGATTTTCTCCTTCTATGAGTGCCGATTCAGTAAGAATAAACCCTCACCGTTTCAGCCTTAATAAGACTCCTTCACTGCAGATAACAGTAATTTCGAAGCAAATTATATACGTTTATAAGTTAATTAACATGGTATTAATATCTGGTATAGGTGTATATAGGTGTATAGGTGTAGCTGACATAACAGAAGTGGCAGATACTGTTCTCCGCCAAGCGTGTTGAGTCATCCAATGATGCTGCATTAGCAGCATTCTGAAGCAATGTCTCAGAGGAAGCACATGCTAGCCTTTACTCTCCAGGCTTGGTAGCATAGTGTTACAGGTTATACCTTGTTAGCAGGTAAAACTGACCATGACTAGACTTGTAAATAGATCCTTCAGTCACATTTGTATATTCATATTGTATACTGTATATTCAAAAAGAATCTGAATTATAGCAAAACAAACCAATTTGCTGATAGATGAGTGTGCTGGGGTCAGTGAGGCTGATGAGGTGGAGCAAGGACACTAAAAGCTAATGGTTCTACAGTGCTGAGGAGAATGGGGGAGCCTGTGCAGGCCTGTGCAGGCACATGCTGCAGTACTGTGCAACATCTCCCTGCTGTGTGGATCACAGCCAGAACAATGATACACACACACACTCGTTCACACACTCAGCACTAGCCTCAGGAGGATTTCCACCGGGTCATAAATCACGCGAGGGAACGAAAGTGCCCAGTATAGCCACAAATGTAACAAAAATGAAAAATGAAATCAGGTTATTTCAATTTGAGAGCAAAAACCGTGTGACGTATGCTGTAAAAATGCATATGTATGAAATCATGTATCATAATAATACATTTTGTTGTATTAGTATATAGAACAATTAATTTTTTTATCCTGAAATATTATGTTCTAGACATCAAAGGACAATATTAATGTGTTATTGAATATTTCAACGATTTTGGGATTATAAAAAATACTATACTACAATTATCTATTTATAATAAATGTTTTCTGCCTCAATTTCTGATCACATTAAGTACGTTTGAATTAGATCATCTAGTAAACACCAGAAAATATTTTAAGATGCTTTATGAAGAAAGTTACTGATGTAATGATAAATAATATACTGGAATTATTGGCACTTCTCAAACATGAGACATCCTAGATATGAATTTTCTTATAACTTCATTCTTAAGGTTACAGCTTTTTCACTGAGCTGTCTCAGTCATCTGCGGCTGTTAATCATTCAGGGCAACATTTCAACCTAAATACATAATTTCTACAGCTTCCTGTTAATTTATTATTAAAAAATATATGATGTTATGGAGTAGAAGGCTCAAAACGATCATTTTATACATGCACTTGCAACAAACCTGGGTTAATTTTACTGAACACAGTGATCTAATAAGCAAATTTTTTAAGATGTGTGGAATTCACAAACTGGCACATACGCAATATGCAATGACAGTGTGTTTTAGTCACCAAGTGTTAATGCTGAACAAGTACTGACAAGAGTCAAACGACTGGAAAGTAAAGAATCTGCTACACCGTGTGATCTCGAGCCTGATTAAACAAATCAATCCAAGCAGTCGCTTAGTGCTTATATAAGTTGTCACAAGTGGTCATACAAGCTTGATCAGCAGGAAAGATGAGAAGCAGAGTAATGTAGGAGGATAAATAGTTGTTGTTGGTTCTTACTTGTTCTCGCAGTACTGGCCGTAGTAGTTCTGACCACACTCACAGGTGTAGCCGTGAGAGGAGCTTGGCTTTCGGACACACGTGGACACGTGCTCACATGGGTTCAATAGACAGGCATCCACACACTTCTTACCAAAGAAACCTGGAGATAGAAAGAAGAGAGGGAAGAGGAACAGAGAGAAAAACAGAGAGAGAAAGAGGGAGAGAGAGCGACAAGAGAGCTGATAAGACACAGAGTGAAAATGGAGGTGGCAGTAAAACATAAACAGCAGCACAGCCCTAAAAACAGTACCTGGGTCACACACGCAGGTGTGAGCGCTCCAGTCATCCGTACAGTGGCTGTTCTCAGGGCAAATGTTGGAGTCGCAGGGGTCAGCCAGGTCACAGCCCTCTTCTACACGGATCTTCAGGCCCTGCTGCATGTTGATGTTGGCTGTGTTGGTGGAGGTCTCCCCCATCCGCACACCCTATAACACAGAAGCATTTGCTTTAACACCTTGGCGGCATGTAAGGTCATACATATGTCCTATTTATATACAACATTCCTGTGTGTATATACAGTATATATAAACTGCATTTGAATTGAAGCAAAGATTCAATGCAGTGTTTTCTCTACTGTATATGTGTGAGTGTGTTCTGGTCTGCACTCACCTGCATGCAGCCCTGGAAGCCTTGCAGGACGTTGTTGTTCTTACCCTGAAGGCCACCAATAAACAGACTCCTGACCTTGAGTCCAGGCAGCTCGTTTCCGATCTCCACTGACCTCTGCAAATCATACAGCCAATGCAAGCAATGCTTTAAAATAGCTGCGAATTGGCCTCAGGTTTTAGAGTGAAATACACAATATAGACACAAGGGAGTAAAGGTATTGTAAAAATGGCATTTTTAACTATTTTCATTTTTTAATTATTTTGAAAATTGAACATAAATGCATAGTTTTTACTGTCCATATTCCAGTGTTGTGTAAATGGTCAGCTACATTTATGTATTCAGGGCAATACATAATTCAGAATAAAAAAAAATGAAACTGAATCATATCACCACATATAATCATCGTTTCTTCCTTGAAATGCCTCTTAAAGTGTAATTAAATCACCATGACCTTAGAGGCTTAAAGCTATGGAAAAGAACGTATGACTGTTTAACCATGAGGTGTGAACAAATGTTTTGACTCTACAACTGTACCTTAAACATGTCGTAGTCCAGAGACACCTGGGCCATATATTTGGTGTCTTTGCCCTCTTTGCTGCTGGTGATCTCCACAAGGAGATGATGCCACTCTCCGTCGTTCACTCTGACCTCCGCAAACTCCAGCAGAGCCACACGCTGCTCCCCAAGTTTCACTTCCATTCGCACCTGCCTATTCACCAGCTACAGACAAAACAAGGGAGGGATTCCATAAGCATCTCGCATTCTCCAGCATGCAGGAACTGAACTGTGTGGGATGGCTGAAGAAATGATTTAATGTCCTTGTTAAACATAGACTATATATGTAATTATTGTAATTATAAATATAATTATTTTAGACATGGTCCACATTGCACTTTCTAAGAAAACAAATATCTGTTACTCACAAGTAGGTTGATTTGTGAGGCAGGGCCGGCGTTAGCTTGCATGAGGACAGCCGTGCCTCTGCTCTGTCTGGTGCGGAACATTAGGCCTATGTACCAGGGCACAGCCACTGTGATATCAGGATCAGTCCAGGACACCATAGCATGGCCATCAAAGTACTGCGGTGAGGACATCACTGTGGAAGATAGGTCAGGTGAAAATTCTTTTACAATTTAAACTTTCTTTTTACACTTTTTAGTTTTCTTTTTTTCTTGTCACACAATTCATTCATTCATTCATTCATTCTCTAATATATATACAGTTCAAACGACTATAAGCACTCCCCTCATTATCCTCAATATCAACATAAAGCAAGAGAATTAATGAACTGAAATGTCTATCTAATACGACACAATTAACTGCATGCATTACACACGGTATAAGCGACTCCAGACATCAGACAAATCTTGTCTGTTCAGCTGCATCTGAGGTGAATTCAAAACTGCACACATCTGACATATCAGTGAACCATGTGTCATGAATTTCTACTGAATTCACCTGATAATCTGAATATATGCTCTTCTGAAAACCTCCCAGGGCAGTGAGACATTGTTGATATGAAAACACCAGCAGTGCTTCAAAGTAAATCTGTATGTGCAAACCAGGTATGAGTCCTAATCACCGCTAGGAACAATAAAGTTAAGTTATTAATCCCCCACAAACACGTGCATCAGCAGAAGACCATGTGAACATTAATTTAACATGATGAGCATGTCGGTGCCAGGCCCACCAGTTCTGCAGTGCTGTCAGTACAATCCCAACAGTTCATGCCTGAAGAGATTCTTTTCCCTGAACTGAATCAGAGTGTGAAAACTCCAGATCTTATACTCCCTCCGGCACATTTTTCCACTGAGGCATACAGACAGTAATTATCCACAAAAACAGAAATCAGACTCTCACAGCCTCTCTCTCTTTGTCCAGGTCAAACAGACCGTTTCTGTTACCTCAAGAGAAGAGACACAGATACTGAAGTTAGGGGTGGGTGATACGACATTATGTCATTATCACAATAAATTCTGTCACAATATGCCTTTCAGCACATATCGCTGATATCATCGCCTACTTCTAAAACACTACACAACATTGGAATAAACTCCTATGTGACTGTCAAATGTGTTACCATTCACTCTTTCGCCACAATATATGGAACAAAAAGGATTTATTGAAATCATTCTTGAGATGACTCTGATC
Organism: Semaprochilodus insignis; assembly: GCA_034552555.1. NCBI lineage: Eukaryota > Metazoa > Chordata > Actinopteri > Characiformes > Prochilodontidae > Semaprochilodus > Semaprochilodus insignis. Next base: position 16,487,054 of record CM067474.1, on the reverse strand, counting down.
TATTACCAGGTATTCATGACAGCATATCAGCAATATAAGCAGACAACGTTGTATTGGGTATGGGAGTATCCTGTAACAAATCCTAACCTGCAAAACACTCATTAGCTGTGGGGTAATAGAGTGTTTACAGGCTATCAAAAATAGTTCATTTTAGCAATTGTGAAAAAAGAACTATAGGTCTGATCTCAGCATCAGTCAACATGTGAGATTAAACATATTGGGACTGTGTCATCTCTATACAATGGCACACGGTACAATACAATGGTAAATTTTTGTTCATGAAGTTACAAACAGTGTAAATGCACCCTCAAAGGTACAAAAGCCTGGATGCAAGACAGGGCTGTATGGAGGGGTATAGAGTCAATGCAGCTTAAAAAATATAACTGTGATTGGCACAAAGGTACAAATATGCCTCCTCAAGGTAAGATACCACCTTTATTCTGAGAATGTACAGAACTATTTTTGGTTCCCTTGAAGAACGTTTCACTGAATGGTTCCTTGGTTCCTTGGAACCAAAAGTGTTTCTGCTATAGCATCGTCCCAAAGCGCTTTTTTCCAGACCCTTTAGGAGTGTATTGTTGGGGGATCATGAGTTAAAATCCAAATCCTGATGATGCATAGACACTATAATTGGCCCCTAATAGTGGTTTAACTGGGTTGATAAAATGCAATATGTATTTGTTGCTTCTGAAAGGCTTTTAAATGTGGATCTATTGGTTTGCTGATGCAATTTTGTTTCAGCTTTTGTTCATTAAACCACAGAAAAATGATATACAGTCATGTTTATGCACCACAGAAATATTACCATGTATTAAGATTATATTGTTGTAGTTTTGGTATATTGTCCACAGAAAAAAGCATACACTTTAATTTTGTGTTACATTTTTGCCATTCTTTTTATATCAAACAAACAGAAAAAACAGGTATTTATAGCTGGGTCTGCTCCAAAGTTCTTAGGCATCTCCAAAATATGAGCACAGGCACTGCGTGGGACTTGTATACATAAAACTCACAACATTACAAGAGCTAGTCGAATGGCATCAACACAACTGGTTGCTAAACTGCCAAAAATCTGCTAACAGTGCCAGCTAGAGTTCCCTGTTTTACCCCAGAACCGATACTCTATCTGTTGACTGGCAAGAGCACAGCCCCATAATAAAAGGACAGTCTATCCGAAGATGCTTTCACTGACGTTTGAGGCGAGCCACGGATGGAAAACAAGGCTATCCTGTAACTAAATGAAACCACGAGGAAGAGAGCTATTTAAAGCATGCATGTCATTAGCATAAAAACCCAACAGCAGGCACGCTTATTTGATTCCAGCTGGAGAGGGCTGTCTGAGTCCTGCAGAGTTATTTCTGATGAGATAACGTCGACGTCCACGCGTTGCGACAGAACCCTGCGAGACCTGACAGGCCTGCAGGAGGACCTGAAAGAGACCAGGTTAACGCTGACACCCTGCACGGCGGCGCCACGAGCCTTACACAATGTCCAACCGCAAAACTGCTGCTCGACACGGCGGCTGAACTGTAATTAAAGCTGTTCCAACACTTCATTAATCAATCGGCGCAGGATATACTACAGCAAATTAAGTAGTTTGTGCAGTGCGTATCAAAGTTGCTAAGAGCCATTCTACGCTTGCCAAGAGAATTTAGCCATGTAGCACAGGAATGCAACAATGCAGTGCAAATCAGAACACATCCAAGTTTGTCATCATCTGTACGAGGTGCAGGCGGTCCAGTTTCCTGCCTCATTAAAATGACTATCATGTAAGATGTTGCAGCCTATTCTATGTTGATGAGATGAAGTAAAAGGAATGATCCGTAAGGCTGGTTTCTGCCTTAGGCTGCCTCAGTAATATGGGTTGCTTTATACAAGACTTCAGCTCATCAAATCAGTCCTGGAATGTGGTCACATGAGACTGCAGACCAGAGGCTGTTGTGACATACACCGGCATTAGTCATCTCAGTCTGACCGCAGATGTTCTACAGCAAAATGGATGACACTAGGATTACTCAAAAAAAAAAAAAAAAAACACAGATCATCAATCACGATTAATCATTGATTCTTCAGCGGTTAGTTGGCAGTGTTGAGGGGTTAGTTGGCAGTGTTGATACATTACATGTACATATATTTACCTCCTTTTTACAGTGGCCATAAATGCAAGGTCACCCGATAATCCAATAATCCCTCAGTTGAACTATGCTATATTTTGTTTAAATTCTATTTGTTACTGAAGTAGGTGTACATGACTTTTTGATAAAGTTGCCATCCCATCTTTGTGGAGAGGTTGGTTTTCACCCCTTTCCTACACCCCTCATTGCTCGCTAGCAGCTCAACTCAGAATTGCAATATTTCACATATAGGCAGTCAAAAGGTGCATTAGTAATTTTGACAATGGAGATGCAGTTAATTAAACATGTACTTGTCTTGGCCACTAGGGGGGCCCTTTCTCTGCTCTTCCTAACAAAGCCTGATGGACACAACTATTTAATATTCTAATATTCTTCTGTCTCAGTATAATGCTGGGTATCAAATATACTTAAAACGCTTTTTCACAAGATTCCTAGTTTTGTATGTAGATTCTTTTTTTCATCTGGTTAATGTTATTGTCTAATTTATTTTTATGGTTGAGCGCTCTTTCAGGACTTAAGTGTCAGGATAATCAATTACTCGATTACCAATGTAACAAAGTGACAATCCTACAAAACTACAAAATGCATGAAACAAAGCGATAAAGAAATACACAATCACATCCAACTGCAGGGGGTTTCTCGCACTGAATCTGCCTAAAAGCATATTCCTAACCATGATGGTGTTTCCTTTAGTCCTTTGTGCCTGAACTCGTAACCCTGAACCTCAGACTAAGTCATCAAGGTGACTCATGCCTTTGCTCTGAGGGACGAAATCCAACTCCTTTATTAGGTAGGAAGAATAAGAAAACGTATCCTAACAGGCACGACAAAAACATGGCAGTAGAAATACCAGTGGCCCCTTTTTTGTTGCTGGTTTGAGTGAGTTGGATATGGAGGAGAAATGAGAGCAGATCCTGTTTGATTGCTATCAGTGGAGACATTTCCTTAACAGGAAATACACACACATTAATGCTGCTGCCTGCTTCCTGCACTTCCATTGACAATCAACATGTGAATCAAAATAAAGCCGTGCATCAACAAACAGGAATACATACAAGCACGTGTAGGAAGGTACAGGGGGAGACATGCACTCACATATGCTCACAGAGTACTAGGGCTGCCCCATTGGAACAAAATACTAGTACTGTGATTGTTATGTTGCTAAATATTACGATTATGACGTGTGCTGAAATACAGAAAAACCTATAGGTTAATCAGTCACATGATCCTGATATTTACTTTTGCTGGACTACCTTGATTCATCAGAACCTCCCTAGAAACACTCACCTGGAAGTGCAATGCTCATAGCACACAGTAAAAAACATTGTGATTGGTTAGTGGCTCGTTTGCATATGGAAGCATTCTGTCTTATCGGGATTACAAAGGCCATTATGCAAATTCACACTTACCCTGTTCACAGTTCTTGCCCCCGCGGCCGTCGGGACAGTCACAGGAGTAGGTGTTCCATTTGTTCTCACAATGAGCACCGTGCTGGCACAAACCCTCCTTACAGAAGTTTCGCTTTGCTGGACAGCCTGGACAGCACAGAACAGCACAGACAGCACAGACTTAAGTGGAGAATTCTCATTCAGAGCTTGACAAATACCTATTAGCAATGTTTTTGGTAGACATAATAAGTCATAATAACACAACTGCTTAACTACTTAACTTTGCCTTTACAGCTTTTCAATATTAAACATGTATTTTATTATATCTATCAATTTATTTTATATTTGTATTTTTTTACTATTAGTTGGTCCACATGGTTTCTTATGAATCTGCAGTTTTGACAGCATTCTGGATGTGCATGGACATGATCTCATACCCCAACAATTAGCACTGTGCAAACTACACACCTCAATCCTTACACACTTGACTCCCATGACATGGTTTCTGACACCGTATGACATGCCATGTCAGTATGGAAACAGGCAAATTCTTGACCCCAAATGTTTTCTATAGATGTCTTCTTTGACTTTATAGGCCACAGCTTAATAAGCCCCAAAAACCTTGGAATCAGACCTGCTGTGGTGCCATTATTGGCGATGAAGCTGGCCATGTCCACAGGCTTGCTGTCGATGGTAAGGTTCCTCATGCAGCCTACAAAGTCCCGGTTTCGGACAGGGAAATCCTCCGGCAGGTTGGGCACTCCACCCAGCAACAGAGGACCCGTCAGATCCAAAGACCTGCGAGAATGCACAGCAATGAAACCGGCCATTAGATCAGAACACCATGCAAGGATCTAGCTACTACCTTTGGAGATCAACATTAATTCTAACTACTGTTATTATTTAAAGAAATAAGCATATTTATTATTTATATGGCCAACTATTACTGTTCCAGCAATATACAGCACCAGACAATGTTATTCAGAGGCTATACTTTTTATTATTGTAATGTGAAAAGATGTGATTTGAAAGCTCCAAAACAGCCTTTTGTGGTTTATCCATTCATTAACATATATCTATATTAACATATTTAGCCCCGCCCATTCTTACTAAAGTTTTAAAGGAGTGTTTCGCCCCAGACGGGACAGATAACCAGATTTTACTTACATATATCAGTACTAAAGGCACAGTAAACATCAACTGTATTTGTAAGTGTTAAAGCGAGGTTGAAAAACAGTCATGTAAAAATATTGTACTTTTGTAATGAAACCACACAAATGTAATAAGTAACACAGAAAGTCAAATATGGTCCATTTAATAAAATAAATGGCCACCTTAATCTATAGCATTGGTCCTACAGTGCAGTGCAGAAAGCTTAGAAAAGTTAATAATGAAATTCCTTGCAGAAGAAATTAAATTGTTATCATTATATAATGCAATATTGCAGCAGGAAAGGACTCATATTGACTAACTGCCTGAATTAGGTTACTCTGACAAAGGTTATTTATCAATCACATGACCTTATGCATTACAGCAGAGCAGAGGACAGTCAGGGTGAGCTGGCCATGTACTTGTGGCTCCAGGCTTAGTTTTGATTAGGCAGTCTATCAAGCCTCTTATGACACAATCTGCCTAAGTTTCACATCAAACGACTCTATGGGTTTAGCAGATTTACAGTGACCCGGTCCACAGTCTGAAGGTGTTGTGGAAAACAGTGTGTCTGTAGTAAATAAGACCCACTCTAGGGGCTATGCACTGATCAGTCCCATAATGCCCAGTCTCAAATCCCATTACATCCCAAGTCGTTTTTATGCACTAGCGTCACATGCAGAGGCTCAAAAAGAAGGTCTGCCTTGATGTTTAGGTTTCAAATCCAAAATAAACATTGTACTGATGATACGATGACAGCAGCAGATAATTCACGTACATCCTCAAAAAACACGTCCTTCACCGAGTTTTGAGATCTTTTTGAATACTCTTTCAATATGTTTGCCATAACCAGATTTATCCAGTTGTAGGGGTCCAAAGCACCAACGGACATTACAGAATGCACACTTGGTCGCGTATGTGATGTAAGGACACCGTCACCACATCAGCATCGACAAAGACTGAAATAGTGTTATGCCAGGCTGTCATGGAGTGACTCATAATGGCAGTGGGTCATCTTCAGTGATGAGTCCCCCTTTTGTCTTAGTGGAGACGACCAACAAATCTGTGTGTGGAGACACCGTGGTCAGCACCAAGATGAACAGTTTGTTATCATGCATCACATATCCAGAAGGCCTGGTGTGACTCCACCTCCACCCCTACCACAAAGTCTGCAGGAACTGTGTGAGAACATTCAAGCTGCACGGGATGGATTATTGCAGGACACCATTAGGAACCTTGGCAGCCTGACCCCATACTGAAAGACACTACTTCTGTATGTGTAGCTCCATAAATATTGCTCATATCAGTCTAAATGTTTCATCATTTATTGTTCCTTGTAACCTTTATCTTTCTTCCGAATAGCATTGCAATCCAACACTTCCTTCTGGGTGCAACTATTTTTTTGGACAATGGGTGCATGAAATGAGGCATGCAGCCCAACGCAAACTGTTAGCTACATTAGTCTTGGAGCTCTAACGCACAACTAAATAAGCAAATTTCAGACATCAAATGTGCTGTTGTTTACATTTGGTGTAGGAAGAAAATTAACCAAATTAGATTTTTTACCAGGCTATAAAAGTTCTTTGTATTGCCATACCATGATTCATGAACACAGCAGGAAACTGTGTAATAATGCGTTAACTGTTTATTTATTCTATCTGAACGCTTCAAAGGGTAAAAAAAATAATAGAGCCAGCACAACAAGTTTATTATTAACTGTCAATCACTCATAATGACCCGAATATACCAGATTTTGATTGAGTAGAGGAATGTGGTTGTACTATAAAGCGGAGGTACCTCCCTAATCAGACTGGAGACACTGGTTCTAACATTAACTCTTTTATATGCATTTGTTTGAAGTGCTTTTAGCAAGGCACTCTATAGGTAGCCACACCTGATGGCTTAATCTCTACATCTAATTCTGTTCAGATATTAATAAAACAATTAGCACACTCGCTGATGTGATAAGGTTGGAGAGCAAGCACTCTCTGAGTGCTTAAGTGTGTCTGTGTGTTGTAAAGGGAGAGGCAGGTTTGACATTTGAAAGGATGTAGACAGACAGAGATTAGAACATATAAAAGATGGTCTAAGCTCCGGTGACTACTGCCATTTCACTGTGTCTTCCTCTAGAGATTAAGGGGGTTTCTCTAGTAGGATTTCTCAGTCAGTCAGGTGACATAAGCCAAAAGTTGAGCCTGTGCTGTAAAACTAAAAACTACAGAAGCATTCTTCTAACACTAATGACATTTTGTCTGATCAAGTACATTTGGGGTTAGAGAACTTCTGGGCCCGCCCCTTTACACTACATCTCCCAGTTTCTCTAAGTGAAAAGTGCTAAGATATGCATAGAGAAAAGGGCTCACTTCTTCTGTCCGGTCTGTGTGCCCTGTGCAGCACAGGAATAGTTCCCGATCTGGCTCCCAAAGCGCACTGCCATGGCAATATCGCAGTCATCCACAGCCACCACCGCCACCTTCTCCCCTGACGGGCCGTGGGGAATCCCCAACCTCCCAATGTTCGGCTGCAGCACAAACAGAGAGAGAGTCACATGATCAGTCTCAATTCACTGCACAAAAAACTAATGTATGGCATGCTGTGAACTGTAAACATAGTCGCATAAACACATGAGTTATACAGAAAAACAAATACAGCTCTGTACCAACAAATCACCTCACGTAATGTCAGCAGTTATAACACACTGAAAGTCTTGCAGAAATCATCCTAAGAGCATTAATATCCAATATTAGGCTCAGATTGGCTAATCAGATTATACAGGCCTGCTAATCTTATCAATACAAAAAGTCTTTTTTTACAGTGCCGTTTTATTTCCTGAAAGTATTTCCTCATAAGCTTCGGGGAAACTGAGACATTTCATATTTTCTCACAGTGATTTCAGCCTGAACGTGAAGGCGGAGAGATAAATAGTGATGGTATCTGTGGTGCTCTAAAGAGCTGCTAAACTGCAGCAACCCACTCACTCATACTAACACACACACACACACACACACACACACAGACACCGGTTTGTTTTATCAGGATGTGGTGTCACAGATATGAAATATTGCAGTTATTATGCATGTAGTTATTAAGTATGTAATAACATGTCTAGTACGTATTACATATACAGCATCGCTGTCGGAAACAAAGCCTTGTATCTCCAAAATGGTAACTTTACTGTGGAATCAAAAAACATTCTTAACTTTCAGTGGAAGTTAATGTAGGCAATTTGGACTCTTTCTGTTGGTCCACTAATCAAGAAATGTTGATGTAAGGGACCGCAGCCTTAGACATACATGGTTATATTCCAACAGCAATGATATGTAGGTTTCTATATGTAATAACAACACACAGATAATAATGTCTCATATGTGTTATATACGTGAATACTTGTATGTTCTACACTTTGTTCATATTTTAAAAATGAAATATGGACCTTTTGTGAGAAGCAGTTTGTTGCTCCTGCACAGTAAAAAAGGTGTTTTAAAAAAGATAAAAAAGATAACAAAAATAAAAGCACAAAATAAACTAAAAATATTAAGGCAAAGACAAGACATAAGTTTTTCAGTGTGTAGGCTCTATAAAGTCAGGACAACGTTGAGCTGAAAATGTAAGACAATGACCATACATACATACAAATGCACACAGATGAAAGCTGAAGTGAGTCAAGACTGTTTACAGTAGAGGCTGAGTCTGAACTGATATCTATCCGGTGGCTGTAAGCACCTGGCTGAGGGCTGATATGGGCAGCTTGTTAAACTGCGTTTAACGCACACTCACTTGCATTAGTTTTAGACATCAAATACTGATGGGATCAGAAGAAAGGGGAGGAGAGAAAGGAGTCCAAAAGCATAAAAGAGAGTGTGAGAGTATATATCATGGGTACGGTCAGTTTTACTGGAACAGCGAACAACTGCAGCTTATCATGAAGACTGATTTAGACGGATTATAGAGAGTCTGTAAACCAGTTTACGTACTATTTACCGTGAAAATCATTTTCATGCATCGTGCTGTTATATATTTGCCCACTCTTTCAGGGTATGCTGTTTGAGTTGGTTTCCAGCATGGCACAGTTTCCACAGCAGTGAGGCCTTTATCAGTCCTATCACAGCCCCTCCTACTGCCCTGTCCCTTTTTTCCATCACCTAAAAACACTCTCTCTTTTTCCACCAAAGCCTTTTTCAACAACTGGACAATTTTAACCCTCTGACGCTTGACCTGGCTGGTTATTTTTGCTCTTTTCTTTTTATTCCGCTGCCTCTCACACACTGAAGCACTCCTTCCTATCTCCCTCTCTCTCTCTGTATGTGTGTGAGCATATTTGATCTCTTTTCCTAAGGAAGTGCCACAACAGAGAGAATGTGATGGCTGAAAGAATCGAGGTGTGGTCAGCCAGAGATGGCCCATCAGGGGACCGGAGCAAACAAAGGCTTTGAAGACCTGAGTGTGTCACGGTGTGTCAGAAAGTACTTAAAATAGTTGATTAATGGGACCAGACCTAAATCAGCAGGCTCATATTTTGGTGCATTCTTTCAGCGTATTAGCAGCAGGATATGAGGGCGTGAGTTATTATCCAGATGGCTATCTTCGGCCATGTTGTTTTGTTTTTTAAAGGCAGGAGACCGGACAAAACAACTCTGGCTAACAGTTGGTCCCACGTTATTCCAACACGTTTGGGAAATTGAGACATATTAGGGTATCTGAGTATGTCTTTTTATTTCGTTTTGCACTGGAGCTTTAAGATAAAGAAGAATTGTAATTAATTATGTTCAAAGGGGTCGCACTGGAAACCAGGCAGGTTAACAAATTAATAAATGCACTGCCTGAACCCTGAGACACTGTTTTATAATAAAATATGATTTTAGCATAAACCATTATTTTTAAAAGTCATTCATGATGGAGAAGTACATGCAGGGCACTGTACAGTAAATCAGACCCACAGAATACATACATTAACCCAGAAGACCCCATAAACAAAAAACTGAGAAGACAGTTGTAGGTTCACTGGTTAGTTTGAATATGACATGAAATGGCTGTATCTGCGTTGTAGACACCATGACCTCTGGTTCCTATCAGCACCACTGTAAAGAGATCTAAGTTGGCAAGATTCTCTACAATGCAGCATTTCACTTCAAACCATTTCATTTCAAAGACTAAATTAGCCTGAACATATGAAAATTCAGGTTTCAACATGTTTGTATATATATGTATGTATATATGTATGTATATTTATTCATGGTTTGAGGCAAATTTATAATCAAGTGCTTTGCATAGTACTCGTAGCAACTTCAGACACTCAACAAGTTGATTGCCTACATTTTAGATAAAACAGCTTGTCACTGCCGTCAGTTTTCCTGACAGACACACACTGTCACAGGCACATTTAAACTGATCCCAGATCAGCAACATTCATCTTTAGGAACACCATTAAGGGCAGTGAAATCATATCCTGCTCTCTGCCCTCTTTGTAGGGAAGTGACCAGTACTGAAATCTCATTAAGGCCACTGGCTTTGGGCCAAGTGCTGCTCAAAGAAGTAAAAAAATAAAAGAGAAAGTCGAAAAGCTCCAAGCAGTCCAGGGCTGTTGGCATGCAGTCTGCCCAGAGATGTAGCCTTTAGCTTGGGACTGTTTTTAGCATCCTTCCCCTTTCCTGAGCCCCACAGTGCCTCTGTTGGATGAGGGTCTGAAATGAACACCTGTCCCGCACGTCCCAGTGGAAGGACTCTGTTGACGGACAAATGTTAGCTGCGGTTAACACAATGAAGAGACTCTAGTTCATGAAAGTGTCCCACTTCCTGCATATGAACTTCTGCCCATCGCCAAAAAGTAAGTTAGAGTACAGCTAATACTGTTCTTAGCTCTGCTAAATGTGCTTTTGTCCATGCTTGTAGACAAAAGCATACAGCGTCAGAAGGCAGGTTTCTAAAAGGACTTGTATTATGTATTATGAACATTTCCTGGATATTGCATAAAATACTACAGAGACACCAGCGGCCAGAACCTTGTGTGGGTCAACATTCTTGTCCAATAAACCTGCTTTTTGTTCTGATTCTGGTTTATTTGAATACTAGACATAGTTTGAAGCAAGTGTGTGACGATTTAGGTGAGCAGCTTGCGCAGTCCGGCTTCCATTACCACATTAGCCTCATTTTCACACACGGAGGCAAATTTCACACATCAAACATGTCTTGGCTAATTGAATTCAACTGCATTAAAGAGAAAAACATGTAAATTAGATTTTTGGTTAACTTTTGAACTTGAGATTTCCTTAACAAACCATGGCCTACGACCGAAACATCACACTGAAACAAACAGGTCTGCTTTAGGGCCGTTCTGCTCAAATCCTAAACAATCCTGACTAAATCCAAACTAAAACAAGAAAATAGGTAAAGTTCACAAACCACCATAAACCGAAAATACACTTCCTTTTCCAGTAGTACTGGTTTTCCTTCAGAAGCTGAAAGCGCTTTTGAGCGTGTGCCAGCTCCCTCATAAGCATGTACCATGTACCGTACAGTACGACACAGTCAACAACAGGCAGGGTCAAGCGAGTCAGCCTCGCTGGCATGCCCTAAGCTTTGATTTAAGAGTTAAGCTCCAGAGCGCTTGATTTCACAGAGTCATTTATCTAGCCTCTTAATCAAGCTCTCAGGGGAGTAGAATAACAACACGCTGGCTACTAACACAGGGGAAAATTGCTGTTTTTTTTTTTTTTTTTACAGTCTTCAAGCAGAAAGATCATGAGAGAAAGGAATGATAAACAGTGTCTACATCACTGAGAACCGTGTTCAAGAATGTTATGACTGTTACAACTACTATCAGAGTGTCATGTGAATATGCACATATTGTGTTATAGTTTTTATTAATTAGCTCTAATGGGCACAGATAGAGCATTTCAAGGTATGAATGAGATAGGACATGGGCATATCTTTAAAAAACTGGCTGAAAGACTGGACACAGCTGTGGTCCAGTTGCATTGGATTAGCATCCCTGGCAGGCTCTCACTCAGCAGGTAAAAGAATGAACAAAACCTCCAGTGTCTACAGCAGTGAAAGAACAACATTACCCAGAGCCACCCGAGGCATCGAATTTGTCCTTATCGGAAGATTAGAGTGCTCACATGTAGACCAAGTTTAATTCTGTCAGAAGTAATGTTTGCTTCAAGCAAACTCCTTGATAAACAATGTTCAGTGATTCACATATACCAGCTAGATGGAACATCAATGACTTGGCAACCGAACGACCCATCTGGTGCCATTCACTTCCAAGGCTTCCACTAATCCAAATCCGAACACACCTGAACCACAGGCACGGAGCTGGGGGGTTATCATAGACTCCGGTGTGGATCTGACCCATCAACATGCCTTCAAAAGGCAGCAAGTAATCGGTGGCCCCTCTGAGGCCCGTGCCAGACTCTCCTCAGGTGGTTTGGCGGCAACCGATACTGGCAGGTAACAGACATGTGGGATGCCAAACAAGCTGCATAAGTGCCGCGGAGAATCCTGTTAGGGCATGCACCACCTCTGAATTTCTCCGGAAACAGAAGCTAGGCTACTCAGAGACAGAGAAAGAGAAGCTTAACATAGACCAATCCCACTGCAGTCTGTGGAATTAAAACATACTGTCCAAAAAGGTGCCACTAGTGAAAAATAATTAAATATGTTAAACTTTATTACAAATGATAATAATCAGGAAAACAAGTTGAGTGAAATGTAGAGTAAGTCTTTGCACATGATATTTTAACATGAGTTTTACAATATCTTAGTGTTTTTTGGGTCCTCCTTTGGTTTTAATGACAGTTGGCATCAACTTTGTGCAAAAGCCTGTGATGATTAGATCAAATACAGCAGAGAGTCGTCTGAACATGAGCTTCAATGGAAGAGATAGGACTCAATAAAGTCTGACCACTTTGTACAGAGACTTCTAACATGATCAGTGTCACAAATGGTGCAGAATCTTTAATGTGTTTTCTTCAATCTACTTCCATTTATTTTTCAAAATTCTCAGATCTAAAATTCTTTAGACCCCACTTTTATATTACGAACTTATGTATATTTGAAATTGGAACTTTGAATGAGACAAAATTAAACAATATTTAAAATAAATAAATAAATAAAACAAGCTTAAATTTAATATACTGTATGTTCGTTACATATGTGATGTATATGTAGTAAATGGGGTAAGCTGTCATTCAAATATCATGATATATATAGTATGAAATACTACATAAATATATAGTGTGAAATACTATATATATATATATATATATATATATATATATATATATATATATATATATATATATATATATATATATATATATATATATCTCTATATATAGACAAAACAATATGTTCTCATGTTTAGGGTCTGATTTATTACCTTGTTTCAAGTTATGAGTGAGAAATAATAAAAAATCAAAGCCTTCTAAGAGCTCATTATCAATATTATTATTAATATTCATTAAACACATGAACACTACTGTTCCCCTTGAAATTCAACCTGCAGATTTGTGGCCAGTGCAACATGTATGATGGTCAAATCGGAATGCTGGTNTCAAAAGGCCAATCTGCTCTTAAGCTCTTCCCTGAATAGCAGTATGTGTTAATCAGCCCACTGAGGTGGGACGAGATCGCCCCTGGCTGCAGCATTCCAGCTCCAAAGAATATTGACTTGACACCTAACAGCGTAATCTTCATTTTGGGAAAACGTGCTTCGGCTCAGCTGCCTACATGGGAAGTGAAAACTGCAAACAGGCAAGGAACATACAGCCACGTCCTCTAACTCTAAACCTGCAACCCCCCGACTGCATAATCATGCCTCTGTCTGCGTGCTCTGAACCATTTGGCATCCTTACTTTTTCATTCCTTCATTAATAATTCATTACACTAATACACTCTTCATTCAGACCTGCAATGTGTCTTTCTCTCACTGTCTCTCTCTGTCCTTCCTTCATTCCCCCAAGTCTTTCTCTGTCTTTCGCCCTTTCAGGTGTTGACAATTCCCCCTTCATCTCCCAACACTCTGGAGACGATAGGCTTGCTGGCGCCATGGCAACGCACTTGATCTCCACAGCTTGTGACAAAGAGGGAGAAGGAAGAGATCAGGAGGTGGGAGAGAGAGAGAGAGAGAGAGAGAGAGAGGGAGAGGGAGAGAGGGAGGGAGAGGAAGAGAGAATGGGAGAGAGGGAGAGAGAGAGGGAGAGAGTTAATGAGAGAGAGAGGGGGACATAGAGAGAGAGAGAGAGTGAGAAAGAGAGACAGAGAGAGAGAGATGGGGAGGGGATAGAGAGAAAGTGTGACAATAAGAGAGAGAGAGAGAGAGTTTGTACAAGAGAAACAGAGTTTGAGAGAAAAGAAGAAAGAGAGAGAAAGAGACAGAGAAAGAGAGACAGAGACCGAGTTTGAAAAAGAGAGAGATAGAAAGAGACAGAAAGAGAGGGGGTGGTGAGAGAGAGAGACTGAAAACGACTGAGAGCAAGACAGAAAGAAACAGAGAAAGAAAGAGAGAGAGGGACTGGAAGTTTGAGAGAGAGTTTGAGAGACATTTAGTTTGAGAGTTTGTGTGTGAGGAAGAGAGAGAGAAAGAGAAAGACACTGAGAAAGAGAGACTGAGAGTTTGCGAGACAGAAACTGTGAGTTTGAGAGAAAGAAAAAAGAAAAGAAAAAGAAAGAGAGAGGAAAGAGAATGAGATAGAGAGGAAGAGAGATAGAGCGAGAGAAGGAGAGAAAGAGTATTTGTTTATACTGACGGATTTAGCTGTTCCTGAATGTACAAGTTTCCTCTGTGTGATACACAAAACAAAAAGTACTGAAATCACACTGAAACTCAACTCTACCCAGCCATGGAAATAACTCCTCATTAACTCCTTGTTAAGTCCTTATCTGTCCACTTGGCAGCTCTCTTAGCATCACCCCTGGGCAGTTATTTCCACACTTACAAGACCGGACTCACATCTACCTGAACAGGGTGAAACCTGAATCTCAATATGTAATTGAGAAGCTAGTCTAACATTTAAAAAATGTTCCAAATCACTAAAATCTTGTTATTTTTGGCTCACATAACACATACAAGTGGTTTTGCATGTGCATATCTCCACGATAAAGGTTTTCCAGCATACTCCTTTAAGAAGTTGATTGGCTCCTTTACTGAAGGGTGAGACAGTAATATATGAACCAGTAAACTGCCTCCTCTATGTCTGTAATATGTCTAATGGGATTAGTAGCACCTCTGTGTGCTAGCTAGGTTAGTCACAGTAAATCTTAAGACCAGACAACATCACTGCCCCTACTGGAAATCTTCATGTAGGCTTAATTCTAGCAGTCCAAAAACAAAAACAGCCACAAAGATCAAAGAAGCTAATATCAGTGTTTACAACAAGCTTTAGGACCTGCTGGGAAACAGGTAGCCAGAACCAAATGTCGCAGTACAAGGATCAGCGATGGAGATATGGAAAAGCCAACAGATTGTCTGTTATTGGTGGAAAGTCAGATACATTTCTGCTCCTCACAAGTTTTTACATGAGAGCATACTGTAGCTGCCGTGAAGCTCAGTTGTTTTGCCCAGAGGCCCAGCTCAAGTTTCTGAAATGTTTTCTGATTTGACACTTACAGTTGTGAGGAAGCCTCAGCTTTGAGACAAACCGCCTTAAGACAGCCCAGACTGACAAGCCAAAATATATTCTTACACCCATTCGGCCTGTCACTCAGCAGGAAGACAACTTTGTTGTTTGGGATTAGAGGGAAAGGGCACTAATAGATCGACTTACGCACAAAACTAGAAGAAAGAAATGAAGAAAAAATGACAATAGAAAGAATGTTATCACGCTACCGCATATCCAGATATCAAAATGGTTCCAGTTGAATTTTGAACGACTCCTTACTCCAAATGTAGCTCCTTAACCACAACATGGTTTGCCGTGGCTTCTATGGTTTGGCACTGAAGCAATGAGGCTATTGCAGCTAACAAGTGACAGAAACTTACTGGCACCTTGCAAACTGCATGATGGAATCATAAAACATGTGAATCAATCTGTGTTGAGTTGTAAGGCAATCTCAGGTTGCACTGCTAAAAAAGCAGTAGTAGCAGTAATCTTGTCTTGAAGTCCTAATTTTGTCAAACTTCTTATGCATGCTTGTTAGCTACATCAGCCTTGTAGCTCCAGTGCAAACAAGAACAAATTGATCTTGGCTGACAGGCTACATTTGAAAGGACCAAATTGTCTGAATTAGAATTCTTTTTTTTTTGCTGAAGGAACAATACTGCTATGTACAGCCGTAGGGACCACTGCCAAGAATGCAGTGAATTTTTGAGCTTGTCTGGAGGGTGGTCACTGCAGGAAACGCACAACGGAGGCGTCGAAGGCCAACAGGGCTATTTTCATAATAAAGGAAGCAGTGAGCGAGAGTGTGTGATTTTATTTGGGTTAGAGTGAGGAAATGCAACCTCACTCCCACCCCACTGCTCCCATAGATCTTCCATGCATCTTCTGTGAAGGCACCACACTCTCAGATGCCACCACTATGTCTGGGTGCTCCTACTCATTGAAGGCTTTTCTTCCTTTTTTGCGATTTGCCACAATTTAGAAAGCTAAAAAAGACATCCAAGCTGTGATACTACACGTGAAGCTATACAGGGATCAAAATGCTGGGATCTTCTATTTTAGATTCTTCAAAGTAGCCCCAAAAGTGATGGGTTTGAACCCTGTTCTTCATACATGAACTGTATGGACTGGGGAGTGAACGGCATGTTTTAAAACCTTTGAAACCAGCGTGTTCACATATATCTTCTGAGTCAGCCTTCATCAGTTCTGCCTGGACTGCTTTTTAACCATCTCAGGTCGATGATGTTGTATATAACACCAAAGGAAATCATATGTAAAAGAAAAAATCTTAGGAACGCTGCACCCTGGAGATCTTTTCTTGGAAGAGTAGCATTGTTCCAGTGAGGGCTCTGGTGCAACCATATCGCTTTCAGAAGCTTCGTAATCCAATTTAGAACTGCACTTTGGAAACTTTGTAAAATAAATGTCATGATGTCGAATCCGATACTGAGTCCACAGGTGAGTCCACACTTCTGACTGGTATTATATGCATGTTTGTGGGTGAACATCACATCCCTCTGCTTCTCTTGCAACAGTGCTGTCCCCCAAGCCTTTTTACACAAAGTTCAAACACCATTACCTCACCCTCCCTGTGGCAGTGTAAACCTAGAGCGGTGAATAATTAAAAGGAACCTGCCTGGCCCCATACAGGTACACACACTCACACAGACACCCTTGGGGCATACAGCTAGCACTGTGTTGTTCTCTGCCCCATAGGACAAGAGCCACACTTTCAGTCCTATATGTTACAGAGGACCTGTCTCAATAACATGGTCCATTTATCAATGCTCGGCCATGTTCCAGAAAGATGCAGACGGACAGCGGCTTTTGTCTTGTTCTGTTCCTTTAATGTGCCGAACAACCTGGAAGAAGGAAAAAGGTTACACAGCCTTCTCCAGTTTCATCTCGGTGTCCACTTCACTTCGGCTTACCTCACTTACAAACACAAACTTCACCTCCTGCACCTCCAGCACCAGAGAAACCAATGCCAAGGCCTGGGCCAGCAAAGCTAACACCAATAGCCCAACCAGAAAAGTTAACGCTGATTAAAAGGCCAGCAAAGCTAACACCAATTAGGCAACCTGAAAAAAAGTTAAGGCTAATACCACAACCAGAAAAGCTAAGGGTAATACCATGGCCAACAAACCTAACGCTAATTTAATGGCCAGCAAAGCTAACGCTAATTTAATGGCCAGCAAAGCTAACACTAATGCCAGGGCCAGCCAAGCTAATGCTAATACCAAAACCAGAAAAAGATAACGCTAATAACATGGCCAGCAAAGCTAAAGCTAATGTTAAAGCTATAACCACAACCAGAAAAGCTAACACTAACACCATAAACCGTAAAGATAAAGCTAATGCCAGGGCGAGCAAAGCTAAAGTTAATTTGAGTCATGTCCTGTTAACCACAGTGGTTTTCAGAAAAGGCAAAATGATGTCTGAGAACTAAAATAAAACTTTTATTTAACAGAATTATTGTTTAAACTCTACAGGTTTCGTAGTTATATTATTTCTTATATACTGTCCAATTCTAACCTTTTATCTAGGTATATACAGGTACATACGCTCACTCAAAGAGTGTCTATAATGTATGGTTTCACATTTGCAGTCGTTTGTTGCAGCCCTCTGTATTATCCGGGCTGCAACAGTAAATATCATGATAGCAATTAACCAACAGTATATAGTGAAACACTAATACATATCCTAGCCTTATATTCTTATATTAGAAACAAGCTCTAACATTAGAGGTTATCAGATGTTTAGTGAAGAGAATGTTTAAGATAATAACAAATCTGGGGTAGTGCCGTATATATAGGCAGCCTTCTAAGAAGGGGGTGAGTCTGCAAACATCACTGCTGATAAAACACTTGCATGGGAAACCTCTGTTCTCTCAAGTCAGGTGACTCAGGTCAACTTTAGCAGGGTGGTTAGTCACGCTATACAGAGTGTGAGGAATCTGGCACTCAGAGACAGTGAAGTGGTGTCGTCTGCAGATGAAGAAGCAAACGAGAGAGAGATGAAGGCAGTAAGTGGGGATTTCCTGATGGAGGTGTAGCGGGACATTGACAGAGTCATCTGTCTTGAAGAACAGAGCTGGACAGCCGGAACTGCGCACCTGCACACAGTAGTCTATGTAACTATGAAACTGTATCTTGTCATGTTACTTCTTTCGCAGGATATAAAAGTTAGAGTAGGAGGGTTGTGAACAATAGACCTGCAAAAATAATTTTAATTAATAGTTTATAATGGGACAAAATAACGAAAGGAAGAGAAAAGAAGAAAACAAATATAGAAGGTCTATTATTTTTTGGCACATTCTGGTGGCTGTTTGTGGATTTGAATTATACTCATTTTTGGCATGATATGGGCATTTCTGGGCAATACATTAATCTATTTTTATTTTTTTTATCGGCAATGGACTGTCTGTGAATTTTAAGCTTCCCGGCCCCTTGGCAGTCAAAAGTCCCTGGGGCCATCTGCCCCATCAGTAAGCGTATAATTATTATTACTTAAAATAAGTAATAATAAATAAATGAATGCATGTTTTTCAACACTGATGAGTGTACATAACTTCCAAACCAGATTTAAAGTAAGACATATAACTCACATGCAGTCACATAAATGCAAAAACATACTCCTCTGGTGGAAAATCCAGAGCTCATATATCTACCTCATATTAAGCTACACTCTATAATTTTGACTGGTATGTACGGAGGCTGTATTGTTACACACAGATATACCCACAAAATACACAAGGGGGAGAGAAAATCAAGATGTCTTGTTTTGAAGTCATTCCTGCTGCATGAGAATGCATTCCTCTAGCATGAGCCTACTGCAGCGAATGACAGTAAAGGAGAAAGCAGACAGTCTCCAGACTCAGTTTCATTCAATGTCAGGCACATCAGATAAATCAGCTATGACCAGTTAGCGCTCAAATGTCATGGTCTTTGTGTTATTTAAAAGTCTAGAGAAATTATTGTCTTTTTGCTATATGTTACAATACAATTTAACAGTTATATACAGTTGTGTGCATAAACATATTTATTTTTGTAATTGTACACATGTAATTTTCATTCTTCAACAGCTTTTTAAGTTAGTTTTAATGCTAAAACTCACAGAAACGTAGCAAAAATCTGCAAAACAAGTATACAACAATAATGACTTTTCATCAAATTTAAATGCTAATGAAAATCCCCACAAACAATGCTCAGAGTTTACACTTCCCCCTGAATTTTGCCACTGCTTCAATGAGCTAATTGTCAGAAATATTTTATGTAAAATTATATTATCTCCAACATATCTTTTGATAAACAAAAGAATAAGATGGCAAACACATTAATGATATAATAGTATAAAATAAAATCAGACATTAGGGAAAGAAAAAAACAAAAACAGGTTCCATGAAGAAATCATTAACCTGCACATACGTCAGGCGAATTAGTGAACTGATCTTTCACACCAGGCTTAATTCCGGATGACAGAACAGTTTCATATGTAATAATGCCAACATAAATAATGTGCAGTAGACTTTCACTCCTCTGTGAGTGGATGGTTGCGTTACAAGAAGGTAAACTAGCCTCCGTAGCTACGGCCTACGGCTGTTTAGATACCAATCTAGATGATTTCAAGGAAGTGGAGGATTAACAGAAAGTTGAGTGATTCATGTCCGACTCATACATTCCACCTCCAGTCATATTTCATTAGGCAAAGAATATGGCACTGGAGCTAACCAGCAGTGTTTGCTGGTCCGGCAGTGAGGGTAAAACTCAGTGAAACTTAGGCACTCAGGCTGCCATTAATGATTTTTCAGGGGCAGGGGGGACACACGGCAAATAAACGTAACCGGGCACATTCACAGACAACTATATTAACCAATACATGTCCAGCAGAACAACAGAATATCCATTCTGACTGTGAATGAAAGTGTGGAAATGCCACAGAATTACTATATATAAATATATATATATAAAATAAAAAACTATATATATTGCCATCAGACAGAGCAAGCTGTATGGCATTTCCCCTCATATTAATGGCAGTTTTCGAATGGGTTCAAACTGAAATAACATCTACAATGTCCTTTGAAGTCTAGTCATATACAAACAAAGCAAACTACAGGTGTACATTTTACACTGGGGCTTTTGCTGTAGCTGTGTCATATTACAAAATACACATACAGACAGGTCAGAGAGAGCCTACACACTCCTGAGAGGTTGGAAGAATGAATTTGTTCTCTTTAAAAGAACTTTTTGGGCAACTGAGGATTTAGTGTTAGGCTTAGGCTATTCTTGAATGATTTAGCCTTCTTCTGTAAAGTTACCAATGTTTTTAAGTACTTATATGCACCACACATGAGACCTATTATTATTATCACATATACATACTGGAAATTGCACATCCTGCTGCCCAAAAAAAAATAAATCTTGATTTTTGCAATTTATACTTTAAGCTCAGTAACTGCCCTTTACATTATGTGAAATTTTCAAGATGATTCGACCAATAGATATATACATATATGATACATGCAGACTGAGTCACTCTTACCTCTTGCATGACACAACCACGCACAACACATTCACTTTAAAGTACACATAAATCTTCTATAGATATCTGTAATGTGTCTGACTTGCAGTAAAACCTGTCTCTACACTCTCCTGTGCATGTGAGAGTGTATGCGACACAGCTGTGCCGGCTGATATGACATCATGCTTCCTTCCTAACAGGGGTGTGGCCTCTTCTAAGTCTGTCCATCCTTTTCCAAAGTTTCTTTATCCATTTAAAGCAAACAGTCCAGTTAATACAGCACATGATCTATATAAATGACTTCTGTTCTCATTGGCTGCATCAGTCAAGAAGCAATCAGGGCTAAAATGCACTCTAACTGCTGCAGCTTGAACAGACAGTCATACATAAACATGTCCATGGTTGTCAAAATGGGCAGTTTTTTCAAAACAGCACTTGGAAAGAAAAAACACAGCTAAACACGACTAAAACTCCCTTTTATCAGCCCAAACCCTCTCTAAACATCCTTGCGAGTACAGACTAACTGAATATGAAGCAGCTGATTAGACTACCAAGACTGACCACAGGCTCATTCAGCTTAAGAAAGAAAGGGTTCTAAACCTCGACAGGTTTATCCTTCAAAACAACAAAGTACTGGTCAGAGGCAAACCCTGCCACTGCCAAAAGCCACACTGGTGTTCCATGTGAGGGCAGGCGGTGTCAGGAGCAGATAATATTCCAAAGAGTTTTTAATGCTGTTTGTTCCAGCGGTCACCTGACCACTGCTGGCAGGGAAATTTGTCATTGGAGAAATGTTCTACCAGCTTATAGAGCCGGTGCCCTTTGCTTTAGAGTGCTTCAGAGTGGTTTAGAGTGACCCGCTGCAATTCAAACCCCATGTTACGTACAACAAACACACACCTGTGCTTCAGCCTTTCCTCTTCCTCCTTTCACCTGTTGTTTCTTTCTTTTTTACAAGTTTGTGTTATACATGTTATTTATCCTGAAAGATGCACAATTCCTTAATTCAATTTGAATACATTCATATAGGAATCAATTCAATGTGAAATTTTACCAAGTTTCGGTTTGATTCAGCGATTCCCACATGTAGGTAGAGGCACTACTTACACAATAGTGGAATACAGACAAAACAATATACAGTTACGTTAACAAAAACAAAAATGCAAGATAATTATAACACTGAATATTACTAAAACTTTGGTCACAAATCAATGTTATGTACCAACTACTAGAATAGATCAGATACAGTACTGAATAGAAGAAATTGTTAGACATAAGTGTCTGTGAGACGAAAATACAATCAATTCTGACTGTGGTTCATTCTATGGCTTTTTACAATGAAAGGATGTTTGAGACCAGTATAGCTAGAGAGAGTATGTCCTGCTAATTAGGAATACACTCGTATAGGAATTGGAGGCTAATGATATTGATATTTTTCATGTACATATCTGCTGATGCCTTAACATACAGATCCACCTGGATGAGCATTAAGGACAAATATTAAAATTAGTTCTATATCATTACCAGAGAAGGAAAAATGCCTAAAACATTGATATTTTAGCACAATAGGCCAGCATCGCCTAGAAGTTCTGCTCTTCCAGAGTACAATAAATACATCATCAAATATCACTGGACTCTGTCAGATATTTATATTTTTTAAAGCAATTATCAACTGATATCAATAGGGATTCCATGTCATTGTGGATTACTCCTGCTGATTGCTACGATACGTGTACTGTGTATGTAAAAAACTGTTAAAATGTTCCCGATGGTTCTTGCCAACAGTCACTCAACAAAAACACTGCTAATAATTTGCAAGATTCTTCAATCTTTCTACGTGCAATCAATACAAATCACTATATTTCATACCATGTCCTCTTTTTCTCCTGTTCACCTGCCAAATCTTTATCAAGATAAAAATCTCTGAGCACACAAACAAAATCCTAAACCGGAAACCTCTAATAACCATCCATTTCATAGGCCAAATTATTATTACAAAAGAACCTAGTACTTAACCTGTAATCCATCAACATGTCAATTGTGTTCTTCTTGGCTTTTTTAAAACCAAGTCTTTTTCAAATGCACATTACATGTCTACAGGCAGAGACAGATATGTGGTCCTACTTTTAGGACCCTCTGATCTAAGATCAGCTCCATTGAGTATTACTGTACTAATGTGACCCAGGAACAGCACTGCTTCCCCTGAAGGCCAGCGGGACGCAGAGGGACAGAGGTAGAGCTCATTCAGCACCGCCACCGCACAGCTAGAGCTAGACTAGTTTTACGGGACAGCTTACTGTACCTCCTTATGGGTCAGCTCCAGCCAGGCTGTATACAGTGGGACACGCAGCACCCCACTGGCGTCCAGCAGGTGCAGGCTGTCCTGGGTAGACCAGAGAGAAAGCCTCAATTAGAGTCTAACGGAGGAGCCCTCGTTTCCTCTGTTTTCCCTCACAGGTGTGTGGGTGCACGTGTGTGAAAAAGAGAGGGTAGGGTGGAGAAACTCTCTTTAAAATTATGAGCAGACACCAGTAAAACCAGAGACAGCTGTGAAGTACCAACGTACCGTTGGTAAAAATGTTTAACGGCAGAGTCTGTGTTGATAACCTCTGCACTTGGTCGACAGAAAGCAGTTCAGAGAGGAACTGCAGTTGGCCTTTATTAAAGGCAGCCCTGCTGAGCAACAGGTCTTAACTAAGGTCGTAACCTTAAAACGACACAAAATGAACATGTGTACGGATGGACTGATACAGAATAGATACAGCGATAGCTAACAGATAGCATGTAATGGTGGATGATGATTTAACATTTTTGGAATTTTATCGCTTAGAATATACCATTTTGGTATACTATTCAAAAATGAAAATGTGTTCTAACAAACTGTGAGACCAGGTGAAGTGGAAATGCTGCCTAAGCCACAGTCCTTGGCTGTAATCCTTACGGCATTCAAAGATAGTAGACTTACAAAAAGATGCAAAAACATAATGGCTCCTTTAAAACCATACGGTCATTATAAGTAATTAGCAGATAGACACAAGAGCACAATCTATGGGCCAGTCAGAAATCCCATTTAATGAGCTATTAAGGCCAAATAGGATGCAGTTAACAAAAAAGTTGTACATGAATAAACAACACATGCTCACACATCCTGTAAGCTTATCCAGGTTTAAACATTTACTTTAGCTGTTTCACAGTTTAGCTGTTATGGCAGGGCTCTTTCTGACACTGCGTATGTAACAGATCAATATGAAAGGGACTGCATATTAAAAATTTCTTGCATTTTTTCATTTTATTTTAATTAACAATTCTTTTGTCACTGTGCCTTTAAGAGTGATATGCAAATGATCTCTGTCATGATTGGGTGCCCTGTATATTGAACAGGTCTCCTTATAAAAAAACAGTCCAGGCTGAAACTCTCCCTAACTACAACTGGAATGGACAGAGTTGAACTGCTGTAGGTTGAAAAGGTGAATATATGCAAGGCGCATATATACAAAGGGTCCTGGAGAGACCTAGGACCCCCTAATTAATGTCACTGGCTCATTGAATGTCTGAAAATTAAAATTCTAAAAGGCATTACACTGTCCAGATAAAACAGGCGATGAAATACAAACTCAGGGAAAGGTCCAGTTATTTGTTGTTATTAATATAGTTATTATTATGGCGAGTGAGTTAGCAGTCAAACGCTGGAGTAACTAGCCAACATGGGACCCCCAAATACCAGGGGCATTTTGCACACTGGACATATGTATATGCATTGGTTTCTGTGACATCCCAAAACAACAGATTCAAATCTGACTGTTTTTGTAGGTTAGCTTCTGTGTATGGACTGTATAGACTGCAGAGTGAAACGTTTAAAATGAAATCTGAGAAAACGAAAATACAAGGTTTCCATATGGCAGCACTATATAACAGCCAAGTGACAGGGACTCCAGAGTGAGGCTTATTTTATCCCCAAGCCTCCTTTCAAGCCGAAGTTCTCTCTTTCCCTGAGAGATGACGTCCACTTCCTGCCACGTAAATGTGAAAAACTGAAACAAAAACTTTGTCGCCTAAGAATATCTCTCCGTTTGAGGCCTTCCTGTTTGGCTGAGATGTCCCAAACTGCCCGTCATCCCACAGAGGAACCTCACAGCTCAAATAAAGCAAGAATTTCAGGCCAGAATTTCCTGCCCTTTTCATCGCCACATCTTAAAAGGAACAACTGCTAAATCGCCAGTACAAAGGCCGTTGCCTAGTCTGAGTGTTAGCATGTCGTTGATCACGTGAACCTCTGACCTGAAGGGTCAGGGCAGAGGCAGTCTTACTTCTCTGAGGGCCAGATGAGGGTGTGTCGGGGCATTTCTGTATGTTCACCCTCTGACCCCATCAATCAGGGGTGGGGCATTAAGGGTGACTGGTCTACTCCATCTCCATATGAGCACTCCTAAGCTTAGCAGAGCTCCAAAAGGCTGCAAAAGCAGAGCCAGATTCCAGAGAAATCCACAAGAATCCACAGGCAGATTTCTCGTGGAGCCTGTTCCGGGTGAACGGAAAGTTTACAACACTTCAGCTGATTGCAAAGAAATGTCTGAAGTAGGTGAATAAAAATGCACCGATGCATCATTATTTCAAGATGACCATTTGATTGCATTCCCTTTGAAGATAGAACGGCTTAAATGAATATTTTAGGATATTTTTATGCCTAGAATTAAATACTGATTATGCAAAACAGTGAAAAAATAAAATAATTTTAACATATAAGGATAAAGCTAAGTAAGTGTCTTGACATACATTATTTGAAATTAAACAACATTTAAATTTTAAGTTACTTGTGTTTTAAGTCCAAACTCCAAATCTGTTTGACTGACTGTTTTCTTGTCTATGTTACACTGTACAAAGAGCTTCTCTAGTTTGAGTATTCAGAATTATGTTACAAATAATTATGAATTATGAGCCAAACTAAAGAACAGAGCTGAATTGAATCGTGGATAACATTAAGGTTTAATTTCCTAAATAATCATAATGGGATAAAATGATGAGGTCACCTTTGCAACCCTGTTCTAAATGGATCTTAAGGTCCAGACGAGCAGACCTGTTGCTGTCATTCTCCTGCTTGTGAGACGGCCCTTTATGGCATCTTAATGCCATTTTTACTCTTGACCTGACCAGCCACAGAGCCTCCACCAGCTGCTGGACATCCTCACAAACTCTTATCCTCCAAAGTACAAATGAAAGGCACTCTGTGAGTGTGTGTCAACAATTCAGTGTTGTAAATCTCCACCCATAAACCATGGCAGCTGCAGGCTGTGACATACCCAGAGCATCTCATGCATGCCTTCTGCAGTGTGTGTGTGTGTGGGATGGACTGTGGCAGGGCAGGTGGAGCTCTGCTAGAGTCTTCACCATCATTCTGGTATGATATTTAAATATATTTGCATTATTAAAATATAAAATATATCAGCTTCAGTACTACAGTATAACCATTAACTGCCACAATAGAGGTCATAATGTTTGATGTCATCACGGCTAATTAAAGTGCACAGCAGGAATTAGCATGTGATGTAGGCTGTCATGACATCAAACATTATGACATCTCTCATGATAGTTAACAGTAACTGGATTATCACAGTGTTATATTACTGAATAAAATCAGTCAGGACAACTCGCGTTTAGGATAGTTATATCAGTGTTAAGTAACACTTTACTGTCTCTCTTTACTCTTACCGAGCTAATGGCTGCCCTCCGGTCCGGCTTGATACTGAGGCTTCCCTGCTACCTGCCCCTGACCAGCTGCTTACCTGCCCAGCCTATCACTGATGAAGGACTAACCAGGCTTTCCCGCTGCAGACTAATTTTTCTGCTATTGCTACCTGCATCTGACTATTATATCACAATTAGTTCTTCATTAACTTCATTGTCACCACTATGACTAGATCAGCATAATTAGATTGATGTTACTTTGAACAAATTCAAAATGTAGTTTTGACCAGAGGAGGATGGGTCCCCCCTTGTGAGTCTGGTTCCTCCCAAGGTTTCTTCCTCCAACTTGAGGGAGTTTTTCTTTGCCACCGTCGCCTTTGGCTTGCTCACTGGGGGCTTCTTTCTTTTCTCTCCTTAATGAATTATTATTACTGAATTTCTGTAAAGCTGCTTTGAGACAACTTCAGTTGTAAAAAGCACTATATAAATAAATTTGATTTGATTTGATTTGATTTACTGTAGGGCAATGTTCATAAGGCTACATGACAGCTACATAAGCTTGTAATGACCATTGACTTAACCCTACATAAAGGTTTATAAAGGCTTATTCTAATAAGCATCATTCACTATAAAGGTTACGTTTGCCAATCAAAGTTGGCTAAAATAGCATTTATGACAGATGACAGCTGTTGGAATAAAGCTTTATGTAGAGTTATGTCAGCTGTCATGACAAGCTAATGACAAACGTGGTAACACGACATAAAGTACTGACTACTTAACATGAAGTAATACATTAAGAATGGGAACTACTGTTAAGTAAACATGTAACAACTGGTACATGTTTACTTAACATGCAAACATGTAGTTGTTACATGTGTATCTAAGATTAGTTGTTATTACATTGTAATTCATGTTAGTTAGTCGACACTTAATGTAAAGTGGTACCAAATATATGTGACTATTCTATCAGCATCCATATACAATTCCAACATGCTCCTGTGGAACTTTCAGAAGTTGCACTACAACTATGTATGTGGACTCATTCTTGGCTTGTGGCCTTCACACCCATTGGGCACCAACCACTGACCAAAAAATTAAAAGTATGTGCAGTCTGTTTCAGGTTGCATTCAATAGTTACAGTCATGGAGCAGAAAATAAGAAAACAAACAGAGAGGACAGCAACCCTGCCCAGACAGGCGGCATGAAAATCAACCGCAGTGGTTGCTACAGTAACTTCTTGCTAAACACAACAGCGATAAACGACACAGATACAAGCCGACAATGACAATGTACCATAGTGCCGTTTCACAATGCTATGTCTTAATACT
Organism: Semaprochilodus insignis; assembly: GCA_034552555.1. Taxonomy (NCBI): domain Eukaryota; kingdom Metazoa; phylum Chordata; class Actinopteri; order Characiformes; family Prochilodontidae; genus Semaprochilodus; species Semaprochilodus insignis. Next base: position 16,459,248 of record CM067474.1, on the reverse strand, counting down.
CAGGCATTCAATTTCAGTGCTATGAAATTAACAGTTCTAATCCTCTTGCCCTTTTAGTACCTTTATGATGCTTTATATGAATTCATAAAGCAACCCAGCACGGCTGTTATACAAGTTAGTCGGTGTTGAAGGTACGGCCCTACTAATTAACATCAGCACAGGAAAGGACACGTTAGGTTTCTAGCAGGATGTTAACGTGCACCACTACTGAAATGTGAGAACGCTGTATTGTCTCAAGCTCTAAGAATGACCCCTAACTTGCGCTCAGCAAGATAATAGTCTTCAAGAAACATAAACCATGTACCAGGATTTCTGTTCATAATCAAGCTTAGGAAAGAAGCTGATCTAGGAACGCCCTTTATCCCAGCATGTTAGCATGCGTCAGACCCAGAACCAGACAACGTGCTGTAAGACTGTGCCTGTGAAATACGAGTCTGTCTCTAGTACACTGAAGGAGTAAGTCTGGCAAGTCCCAATGGCGTGTCCAGTGTCTGATTTTGTGGGGTTAGAGGAAAGAGCAATCAAAAGAAAGTAAAAAGACGCTTGCGCCTATTGTGACGGAAGGAGGCCGTTCCCAACCTTTACATGAACGCAGTGACCTCAAGATCAAATATAATCTTTCGTCTGGTCCGGGCATGAGTAATCAGCTAACAGAGTGCTTGTTACGTAACTGATCATTTTGGAACATTATCGTAAGGATTTGATAGCATTCAAGCACAACTGCATTAGTGAGGTCAGTTATTAAAGCTGGATGATCAGATCCAGATCACAAATGCAACTCCAACTCATCCCAGAAGTATAAGATCAAGCTCCATCACACCAGAGAATGCAGTTACACCACTCCACAGCCCAGTACTGGGGGGCTTTAAAACCATGTGCAGCTGATTCCAGAGCATCCCATTCTAATGACAAAGCTTTTGTATGAAGATGACACATGTAGCTGAGATTGCTTATGTCTTATGACTTAGGTCTGAGTACATATATTTTCAAGTCATCAACCCTTTTTGCCTCAAGACTATTATTAGAAAGCACAAAAGACCCACGTGATAAAACTCATTTTGCCTAGTTTAGTTTCAAAATCTAATTTTGGGGGAACTTCAACATCAATGAAATATCAGCGTATTAGTCTCGGGTAAACTTGTTGGATAGCAGAAATCAGACAGAATGGTGACAAATTAAGAATGCCAGGGGGAGTGTTTCTAGAGGTAAAAAGAAGAAAACTGACAAACCTGCCTTGGTGTGTCCACTCGTATTCAAAATGAACGTTTTTAGCAGTTTGACAACATTTGAAATAACTTTTTTCAATATTATGTCAGTTCTTTTTTTCACTAATTTTCAAGACGAAGTCCCCACTATGGACTACTGGTCTAACTCAGTACTGGGTTAGGGACCACCAAAGGGTGCTTTGCGGCCCACTTGTGGTCCCAGGGCCAGTTATTGTGAAACCCTGTGATAGAGTTAACTTGTTTGTTTAGAGCAAATGCACTTACTGCACATGCAAAGTCATTAAATCCTTAATCTTTGGGCTTTATACTCAGTAACTACTGTTAATTATTTATCAACCATTATACAGGTTATTAGTGTGAGGGATTTAAGTCAGAGTTTAAACAGCAAACCCTTGTGACTCTTTGGCTATTTTAGCCATTTTTTTGATTTTGCCATTATATAGCTCCTATAAAAATGGCAACTCCTATCTCTGTCATTGTCCATCTCCCTCCTCCTTCTCTCTCTCTGTCCAGCACTCAGTTCAAACCCTCCCCCACCTCCCTAGTATATTCAGCCCTTAGAGCAGAGTCAGCAGATTCAGATTTTTTCAGTTTCTTCCTATGGCACAAAACGGTGGCGATACTAAGCTAAATGCAACACCACACCCCAATTAGGCGTACTGATAGGCTTATGATGGTTGACAGCAATGCTCAACGTGACTGTTTTAATGCTGTCACGTCTTGAAGTAGCCACATGTTTGATCACATTGGCATAATGAAGGGGTAACCTACCCTGATGCTTTGCATCAACACAGTTTTCCACTGATACAACAGTGTCCAAGGGGTGAAAGGAGTTGAAAACTGATACAACTGAATGACCTCTGCCATGGCTGAGAATGAACATAAGAAGAACAAGCAAGCAGCCTCTTACCTTGTTGTAGTAGTGGAGTTGAACAGAGTGCCACTGGCCATCACTAACTCCTCCAGGTATGAAAGGTGCCACAGTGGTTTTAGACTCTCCTGAGAGAACAAAAAGAGCAAAATGATTGAAGACAAACCAACAAATCATAATGCATCCTACACAAAGATTTAACAGTAACTATAAGCATGATTACTCAAATATATAACTGATTAAAATTGACCTTGATGCTTATTGGTGCTTATTTTAAATACATACATAACTATAACGTTAAAAAGTTTCATCTGATGATTCAATTAACTGTCACAATAGTCAGTAGGTTACTCGGTTACTAATATCGTTGAACGTGACACCCTCAACTCACATGCCAAACGGCTGAAAGAGTGTTATGGCATGTCATTCTTCTTTGGAAAGCTCTTTTTATCAAATATGTCTTTCTTTCCCCTTTGTCTGTTCAGTAATAACACGCTGGTTCCGTCTGGAGTCATGTAGTGGCAAGAGCACAAAGCAAGCTCACACAGTGGCAATCCATCATGCATGCAAGTGGCAGGGACTTCTTTGCCATCAATAGAGTTCATTCAGATGGTTATGGAGCACCCTCGACGGAGATTTACACTGGCTTTGCAGCCATATTTACCAATGGCAGGAGCTGCTTGGCAGGTGCAAACAAAAGAATCAGCAAAGAGTAACCAAACAGTGCAGCCTGGTTCACAAGCTATCTCAACAGGGCCCTGGAGACGCACTCTCAAAGTTTTCCTCGTTAATTTTGAGTTTTGCATAATCTCCTCAACGGTGATGTCACCGGACTTTGTTGTGGAAGAAAATGCTGTGTAGGACTGCAAAGCTCTCACTGTTACAACACAAACAACAACCCACACAAACTCTTTGTTTGGAGAAGATTTATTAAGACAGCAAAAGAAACCTCATGGTTTAAAACAGTCAGGGGAGGATCAGAAATGTGTATTTTTGGTGTGCATATTTGACATATACATATGTAAATGTCTTTGATGGTGGGCAATATGATGATATGTTATTGCTAAATGGATAATGGATAATAAATGGATAATATATTATTGCTAACAGGATAGTTAGTTCAGTTTAATTAGATTTGGAGCAGCGAAGTAACAGTGGGCGATTCTTGTTGCATCCCTGCTCCATGAAAAATAGTGTGATATTTACGTAATATTTTTCACATAGTCACAGACGTAACCCCAAGTATCTTAGACCCAAATATGAAAGGAATGACTTGGGAAATTCTGACATGAATGGTATAGCACTGTTTTTTTTCCTGGGCTAGAGAAGACACAGCGTGCATTTCTTTATACATTGTTCAGTTCTACTGTTAATATATTGCACTATAAAAATATTATATTTTACTTTCGTTGATAAATATGCTTATTATTATTAAGCAGAGAAATCACCAAATTGTGCTGGGCACCGGACCTCCAGGACCACCCCAGCTGTAGACTGTTTTACAGTACAGAGTTAGCTATTTCCCCTGGCCAGTGAAAGTGTGGAGGTGTGGATATTTAACACTCATAAAGTCTTAATAACTCCTCAGCCTCCTCTCTCATAAAAACACACCCAGCGGGACCACACTACACCTGTGAACCTGAGAACATAGCCAAGCAGCCCATCCATTACAAACCTGACACACTTCAGCAGATGTCTGCACAATTTTTCCTCTACCCCAAATGCACTTAGCCACAGCACTTCTGGTGCTCTGAGGTAACTAACTGAAGCTTACATCCCACCATATGACAAAACTACTACACAATGGACCAAAGTACCTCACATAGCTATACACAGCAGCCTTATATTTCTACTTCTGTTCATTATAATAGCTAACAAGATAGCTAGCTGATTGATTACATCTGAGGTGAAATTGTGCAAACTACTTGGGCAGCTGGTAGAGATTAATTCATGGCCAACTGTTCACAACTTGGCTGGGCTGTGCTGGGAAATGATGATTCAGCATAAACAAGCAAAGTGACTCCAGAGACGTACCTGCTGAGAAGGTGAGCTGAATTTGCTCATCGATGATCTCCACGGCTATGAAGTCGTGCTTCTCATTAAATCGGCCGTTGTAAAGTAGAAGGGCGTTTCTCTCACGTGTAGCGAACCTGGAGAAATGAAACAGAACGAAGAGAAAGAAGAGATGAATCAGTGCAATAAACTTTGGCTCCTGTAATTTTCCAGCAATTTTCCATTAATATTTCCAATCTGGTCATCTGGTTATCTGATTTTGTTGTTTTGTCTGTTTTTTGTCTTTCAGTCAACAATCTGAAACGATCGGCTGTCCTTTACATTGCGCCAACCTTTCATAAGCAGTAGAACAGAAATAGCCCAAAATTATGTGGCATAAAATGTCTTTATATTGTGTGGCATACAAAGTCATAACTGTTTTCCTTCTATGAGGTTTTTAGAATCCCTTTTAAGTACTATTTACAGGATCAGTTTTACATGGGGTAATTTTTACCACTGGACATGTTCTCTGCTTGTGTGGATGTTTTCTACTGTGTATGAAACTTTTCTGATCTGATAGCAATGCATCTTTCCACTTCCATCTCTGGGATGTAATAAGTAGATCTTATTCCAAGCAAAACTGGCCATAAACATTACAGGCATCCTGCGATAAAATTACCTTACCCCACCTCTAATAACGTCCAAATGCTACTTCAGGGAGTTCTAGTAAAATTGCAGTTCTATACAATTGCATCAGAATTTATGACGGTGATAATATGTTTTCTTATTAGGAGTAAGGGAGTGACACTGACTGTTCTCAAAGTAAAATACTGATGGATTAAATGTAGTAAAGTGGGCCGACTTCAACTTTAAAACAAACGTAAAGACCTGCTCCGAGTTCTGTCATATACCGTTTAAAGACAGTGATAAAACGCAGCTGAGGAGTAAGACAGAAGGTGAGGAGGAAGGCGAGAAAGGAAGTGAGCGTAAGGCCAGTGGTCCTGAGACAGGAAGTGGCTCCTCTGGCATGGGCGGCTCTCCTCCTGACCGCAGCGGAGAGGGCAAGGGAGTCAGGGCGCAGCTGCCAGAGGAGGCGCTCTACAGGAAGACCCGGTCGACCAAGCAAAACACTGATACGCTCTCTCTACACGGACCCCATCCTGTTTTCACCCACCGCAGGGGAACCCACATATTTCTCCACTGACCCTTTCTGGACGTTTATTACGCTGGATACGCTACCTCTGACTTAAAAGGAACTCCATTTAGTCAGGAGAACGCTAAGATAAACAGACAAATGAATCACTGTGCTGTCTCGCCTTAAGAACCGAGCCAACAACTGACAGTCTGACAAATGCTGACATTTTCTACCATATTGTCTAGTTCAGCGCTCATTTCAGCAGACCGAACAAACGAGATGAACCTCTGTCCCACAAAGCTTGGTGTTGTTTTTTGCTTTTTGTGCAACTTCATTCTTCCATGAAACGCAGTTTCATTGCCTGCAATAAATGAGGCACAAATAGGAGCTGGAGTTTAGATTTTTGTGGTGTAATTTTTCAGTACCAGTGGAACACTTCTCTCCACTCTCCATCACCAGTTTTCTCTTTATCATTTGGCCAAACTTTCAGTAAGACAACAATCTCTCTTGCTCTCTGATATGTATATATATATATATATATACATATATATATATATATATATATATATATATATCCTTTGGAATATATGATGGACACTTCTAAAAACCTGCAGGGAAAGCATGCCAGGTAACTCCTCGTGCAGTTAGTTGAGAGAAAGCCATGAGTGCCATCAAAGCAAAGGGGGGCTACTTTGAAGACCTGAAAATAGAAGATAATTTAGATTAATTTAGTGTGTTGTTTCAAAGGGGTTAATAATGAAATTCCCTCTATGAGAAGTTGTGTCCAAACTTGTGACTGCTGCTGTGTACATATGAAGACAGCTCAGGATAAAAGTCAAACATGAGCGGAAAAAGTGGAGGAATCTTTACACGCTCCTCATTTCATTCCTGTCTCTTGTATTCATGTCATCCACCCTGCGTTCCTCCGCGGCCCTTAACAGAGATGTAAATAAGACCATCTATTGTGCAGAGTTGTCCGATTCTCGAGCTATACGTTCCAGTAAGTAGGCAGCACGGGCACCATGCCATTCTACCAGCCGCTTACCGTAATTTGAAGCGGGCGCGCTGCCCGCAAGCCGCTGAGGACGGAAGGGGGGGAAGGTACGACGGCGCTGGCGGAGGACCTGTTCTGCCCGGTAGATTGCACTTGGCAGTTGCTGATAGTATAATCAGTGCTGGCTAGGTGAGCCGAGGCTGCGGGCCTTCTCTTTTTTTGCTTAGGGACCCAAATGAAAAACAAATACGCCCTGGGGGGCCCCCGGGATGAAAGGCCTGTGCTGCCAATCTCGCTCCTGCCTTGAGTGGATTAACTCCTGCGCTGGAAAGAGGTGCGAGAGGCACCAATGGCTTTTAATAGGCCTCTTTTATACAAGCCCTGTGCC
>CM067474.1:16252509-16438473 GCA_034552555.1 Semaprochilodus insignis | reverse complement strand
AGAGCTTTTAAAGCTGCCTCTGCGCTCTTCCCTTTTTAGGATGACAGGGGGGCTAGGGAGGAGTGTGGACAGTGAGTAACAGTGCTGTGTCACACAGCTGCTAGGATCAAGACCTTCGTCATGCAGCAGAACCGGGTTCAGGGTGAAGGTTTGCTCTTCCTCTTCCTCTACCAATTTTAGCCAAGTATGGCAGGTTTGGCAAGTCAGGATTACCCTGTTCTCACACAAAAGCTGCCAATGACCCTGAGGAGGTGATGGGGCGGATAGCATTGGTGCTGAATGCTGGAGGAAATATCTGCACAATCGTACAGGTCGGATTACAATGCTAAAGCTGCTAAATGCTAAACACTTTCAGAATGGCTTGTATGTCTGTGGTTTACCACTTTTATGTCCACTATGATTTATGTGTTAACTGTGTATCCAGCTCCACCAATTAGTACTGACTGGTTAATTAGTACTGATCAGCAAGTCAAAACTATTGATTATGTGAAGATGCAACATGGATTTCTACTATCAATGTGTTGTTAACTTAATAAAATAAAAACTCTATAAAGCTCTCTCTCTCTCTCTCTCTCTCTCTCTCTCTCTCTCTCTCTCTCTCAACGCATCTGTTAATCGCAGAGTTGGCACAATATCTCCTTTTCTTTTCCGATACCAACACTGTAACCTTGAGTATCAGCCAATATAAATCTAATATTTCCTCTTTAAATGTAGGGAATATATTTCACTATACTGGCAGATCACATAAATTTCGTAAAATAACAACAATTATGTGCCAAAAATTCTACTGTCTACAGAGCGACAATTTCACTTGATAAAATCACATAAGGTACAAGACAAACAGAAATAAGCTTAAAAATCTCAGATAACAGATAATAGATAACAGGCATATAACAATCCCAACATGAGAAAAATTAGATTTTTTTTACTTCCAAAATAGCTTTTTTTTTGCAGTGTATAGATCTGTGACAGGACTGAATAGGATTTATTCTTTCTACCCTCTGAACATCTGTAAATGTGTGGTGTCATGTGTAGTTAAGTTCACCAGGCCTTCCAGGACTGTAAATGTTTGAACCCTGCTGTACAGCAGTGATATTATATGTACAGCCATTCTGATAGACGGCAATATACTGCAGCAATATAATAATGGTTATCGCTATCTGTTTTCGCTCTTCATATAATTCTCAGTAAGCCCTTGTAACTTTTGTGTATGAACAAAAGCACAGGACGATTGCTTTTTAGGGTCTAAGTTCTAGATCCACCTAGCATGCCTAGTGCCCACTATCATGCCAAAGTAAAGTTTGTAACTTTGTAATGAAAAGCATATTGTGAGATAATGTATCATGATAACATTGAAATACTGTCAAACACAGTAGGACATATGGCTTGTTGTAATTTACATTTTGGATGAAGATGGGGCATGAAACCTAATAAACTTCAGTGTAGACCTTTACAATGTAGATTACCACGGACAACTGAAACAGGGTAACTTCAGTCTAGCCTCGATCTTTATCTTCACAGAGGAACGGCCCAATTTAAGACAGTTCTCACTAGGATCCTCAATTAAGTGAAGCAAACACACTAAATCCTGTTCAACGTCCCTGTTCCTGTTGACCATTCTTGAACGTCTAGTTCTACTTTTAGTTTGGGCAGAGAAGAAAAGAACCACTGTTAAAAAAGGAGACAAAGCGTAATGGGTCCAGTAAGAGGCCCTAACAGTTTGATTACTTTGAGGTGGACTGCAGTTACTCCATCTCTCTGCGCTATTGTCTGCTGTCTAGTTGATAGCTGTGCTCACTGAGCTGTTCCATGGGACAGGAGATGCTAAACCAAGATAGAAAAGCACAGCCTTGCTCATTGTGTTGTCTGCGCTAAGGTTGCAGAAGATTGGGGTCTGCCTGAGCTAAAGGAAAAGTGTCACGTGCATTGTGTATCAAATTGGCTGCAGCTCTGTGGCCACTGTCGTATGATGGTTATCTGCTAAGGGGAAGGGGACCAGTTGATAGGTCTCATTCTCATTCCAAGCCACCCGTAAATCTTTAGAGTTGCAAACTGCACGATTTTCAGGCTCATTTACACTAGTAAATGTATAACGAATCAAAACAGAACCAGTCTCAGCCAAGGACACGATGGTAATTGATTTCCATGGCTGAAATTCACTTAGCGAGTAACATGAAACTGGTTTGAAGGCGATAATCGAGTTGCAGTTCTCGACTGCCAGCAAAATCACATCAGAGGTCATTCGGTCCAGGTGTTGTCATCATACCAGGCCAAAGATGCTGTTTCATAGAACCCGAAGAGAGAGGCATTCAACACTTTTTAAAAATAAAAACACCAGGACAAGGTTTTTTTGTGCAATATCACTGAAGATTGACTGTCAGGTCCCTGAAGAACCTTCCAATGGATGAAGAGAAAACCTTTTTAAAGTTTAAGGAACCTCCACACAATGTAAACCGTCTAGGAAAGGACCCTTACATCTGTACAGAAACTTTATACTATGTGAAGGTTCTTTAAGTCTTCAAAAGGTTCCTTACACTTTGCAAACTTTCTTTTCCAACTTGGTTCTTTATGGAAAACAAAAATGGTTCTGTGACATCACTCAAAGACCCCTCTGTGGTATACCAAATATACCAAGTCTTGAACGATAAAACAATAGCAACAATCATGCAAAATCCTTTTTTTCAACATTCATGAAAATGTATCTAGCTAGTATGGAAGTAATGACTCATAAAATTTATGTTGGTTCAATATGATGCATGTTTTTAAATACAACAAAAGTAAGGCATGCCTGAAAATCTGCCATAGGTTTCATTTTCAGTTTTTTTAGAGATTTCAACATTATACAAAAGCAATATATATTCATAATATTGAGCCCCACACTAATATATTGGTACTGTCTCCTTTTTCTTTTTGTCATTTGTGAGTTGTTTACATTTTCTTAAAATGCCTTTTAGATTGTGTGTAAATTTCATGACGGACAGACCAAAAGAAATGACCCAAAATGATTTAGAGAATGTCTGGTCACATAGACTTACATTAGAATTAAGGCATGTTTTTCCTTCTCCTGTAAAGTTATCATTTTGAAGATACAAGGTTGGGGTTAAAGAAATTCTGAGTGGAGCTCTTTATTTACTTCACTCTGTTGACAGTATTGTTTGATACCTGTGCATACTGAATTGAAAGGTTTGTATTGAAAGACATTATACAATATGCTGTCAAGCATTAGGCAGAGCATATATTGATTATCCATAACTACATCAAGGGAGATGGAAAAATACATAATGAGAAGATTTTTGGCCATATCGCTCTTCCCTAGTTCTTCCACAAGGAATTATAGAAGACACTGGACACTCTTCCCTGCACCTCTTGAACAGAGACAGCAGTGGTCAAGGCAACCACACAGCTGATGGCTGGCCCGCATAATCTCTTGTTGGTTAGACTGTTGGCTCAGTGCCTGAGCCCACCACCGTGCAGAACAGAACTGATGTGAAAAAGAATGATTGGCCCCTAGGAATTGCCTCCTGACCACATACACAGTTGAAATGCATTTCCCAGGCTCCAGCTTCTTCTCAGCAGCCATGACTCTGACTCATTCTCCAGACTAAAGAGCATGCTGCTTCTGACCAGACAAAACTCAGTACAGCGATAAACACTATCTCACGTAACCACAAACATCTGCTTTAAGGATGTACATTCACTCTTCTTAACTTCGCATCCAAGTGTGTACAGTTCCTCTACAGAATAACTTTGCCATACAGTCTTAAATATAAGAGCGCCTAAATGAGTTTAGGGCTTGTTTTATTTTATGTATTTTATGCTGTATTTATTATACTGGCTGTTACTAGAAGGTTTGGATGTTAGCAACTGTGCAGCAACATTATTACATGAGTCATCCTTTTTCTTAATGTGAATTTTGTTCACAATATTGTGAGAATATTGAATCATGGACCCACTATCTTGAATCGAGTTAAACTGTGCATCAATACACCCATAAACGTGGCTGATTTACATTTCCACATCAGTGCATCCATGATTGAAAATTTCGAGAAAGAAATAGGTTTTAATGAGGCATTGCTCCAAAGAATCCTTTTTGGTTCCACCAGGCACTTTTTGAGACTGTATACAGTGCTGGAGTTTCCAAGTCATTCACACTCGCTTCCAAATTCATATACACATGTGGAAAAACACATTCGGAAGATTATACAGGACAAAGGAACGCAGTGATAAAGAGATACCTCTTGGCGATAAACTCCAACATCGACACAACAAAGCTACTCAGAGCACCATATCAAATCAAAACAACGCAGGAAATATGTAAACAATACAACTACATCTGTCAAAGCTGTAACAGAAGCTACCTCTGCCAGGCACAATGTGCTTCCCTCAGACCGAGTTTAAAAAAATAACACCAGTGAATCAGAGACAAAAAAGACGCACAGATAAGAATCAGTGCTTTCTCTCACTCAGCCGTGAAAAGTGATCTGAAAGATGATGAGTAATGTTGCTATGAGCTATGTTAAGACACGTTACTCTGATTTCCGGGCATCACAGCAAAACTTCATGGTATTTATACATGTTTAGAGAAACGATAAAGTCAATCCGGAGCTAAATCTATAAAGTGTCTATTCTCTGATCTGGGATGATCATTGATTTACGTTCATTAAGAAATGATAGGCACTGGCCCTACGTTGGTTCTGTTACTAGGACTCTACAACAAAGCATTTATTAATCCTTATTAAACAAGGTGCCTGAATGATCTATATTAACATATTCTTAGACCTGATGTCGCTCCACCTGTTAACACCTGTGAAGTTCCAGCCACAAAACACGTCATCTCTCTTTACAAACACAAAAATGGTCTATTGTGTGCTATGTTCAATATGGATGCATCTTTAATCATGCCACAGAAATGGTTCATGAGTTGGACCAGCTTTACAGAATGTCGGCAAAAATCCCATCCAACCTAATGAAGCAGCTTGTGTTCAGAGTAACTAGATAAATAGTTATCTTGGCTAATGGAATATGCAAAATCCCACATACGGTAGGTTGGAAAAAGGGCAGTGAAGTTGCCAACATAGTAATTTTAACTTGATTACACAACTTCATTACTATATGGAGGGCAGCAGTGTCACCTATTATGTTATACCAGCCACTGGGACTGCAAGAAGTTTAATAAATAAGGACCTAAGACTGCACAAGTCAGTCGCTTAGCAGCTCTATATCCAGTGGACCTCCCACACAGCCAACATCTGTTTTCCTCTGGAGCCCATCTCGGCCTGCAGTGGCAGCAGCGCTCACAATGACATCTCACTGTAATTCCAGTGAGATGTGTAATTCCATGCGACTCTGCAGAAATGCCTCCACCTGTTAGTGGGGCTGATTGGAAGAGGATGAAGCTGCCAGGAGCTGGAGAGTGTCTGAGTGTGTCAGTGTGTCAGAGTGTCGGTCTGCAGCATTCGCTTCACACACTGACAGCCTCCTGGCTCGCCCTCTCCAACAGTATCAACATGTTCTTTTGTTCTAGCTCACTCTCCGGGGCGGGGGGAACTGGTGCTAACCAGGTGTCAGGGAGAGCTGAGGGAGCACAGCAAGGGTCTGACTCCAAAAAAATGTGGACATGTAGAGAAGTCATGGAACAGCATGGAACAGCAGCTGTTAAATGCCTCTCAGTGTCTTAGCATTCTGTATACTTGATATCCACGTTTGATTTCACTCACTGGGAAGTTACTTTAACCCCACCTCCTCACCTAATGAAAGACCTCTATATGCCTCTCATTAGGTGCAGGGGTGGGGTTAGAGTAACTTTCTGCTTACTCTAATTATTAAAACTAAAATTAATATATACAGGCATACGCACTCTATTCTGCTATTGGGAAGGAAGATGAAGGTTACCAGTAACAATAATTAATGAAAAAATTACATTATTATTGCTATGCTGTGAACAATTACATGTGCATGTGCAGGTCAGGTATGGGTCTAGGGTCTACAAGTGGTCTACCCCCCAACAGCCCCCACCCACTTACCCTTTTAACACACCACCTCACACTGACAATAGAGCTTAGAGCAACTCAGACAAAGCACTGTGAAAGAACCAGTCTGGTAGCTCTCACTTTTACCACTGCCCCCAAACGCTCCTGTAACTGATACCCTGCTTATTAGAAGGGACTTTTTATACTCTAAATCATTAAGCCCTCCAAATGGCTGACGGTTGTAAATGGCTGTAACTGCGAACCGATTTCTCCTGTCATTGCGTGTCCCGCCCTGCGATTCATCCAAATTTATGTACCTTTATAGTGAAGTCATTCATTCCCACACAGCATGTGCCAACACAATCTCACTTCAGTCGACCTACAGACAACTTAAAGCATTCCACAGATTTGCGTGCACCGCAGTAGTAATTCATCAGAAGAAGAATTTGTCTCTTGGTTGTTCTCGGAGGGGTTTTTCTGGGACATGGCGGAGGGAGAGTCTTTATTCCTCAGGCAAGCTGATGGCCTGGATGATTTACATCCTCTCTCGCAGAGTCTACTGTATGAAAGAAAAGACTAAAGAAGGGAGGGAAGGTATTAAACTGAATGGAATTCCTCTTATCCAGGCCTCCCCTCCCTGCCGCGCAGATAAGAGGGTTAGTGCTCGGTTTATGGCTGAATGGCGGAAGCTGCTGTTAGCTGATGTCAGAACAGTTTTCAAATATATGTACTTTACAAGTGTTACAACTTCAATACCTTCAGTGTAGCAGTAAATAACATCTGCTGCACGCTAAAATTGTCTTTCTATTTGTGTATACTGTAGGATTTTATATGATATGGTTGTAACAAAGCTTTCAAAATGGCAATCTCACTGGAGAAGGGAATTACATACTGACTGTTAAAGGCAAGTTAAGGAACATGAGCTTTTGGGATGGACAAATTTGAATGATACTTTTAACATGCCATTCAAATACTGTAAAAAAGCAGCACCTGCCAGTTCAGCACGAAAGTAGGTGGCGGTCACCAATAAAATTAGTCTTTCTCACAGTGGTAGGAACTACTGGACTAACGGTCTCCTATTGTCCATGCTGTGGCTTGGACAAAGTTAAGTTGAAAACATTTGAATGTGTTTAAAAGTGCAATGCATTTTTTTCCCCCATCCAGTTTGAAAGCAGCTTCAGGCTGCAGATGCTGGTCAGCCTTTAAGCAGTGCAAGTTTTCTTCTCTCAGTTTGTCACCTCATCCATCACTGTTAGTTTGAACGTAGTGAGGCTTAACACCCCAAACACACACACACACAAAGGGACAGAGTGAGGGTCTCTATGCCCCTCTTTTCTTTCACAACCACTCTCACTTCAAAGCAGCTCCTGGTAGGCTGAAGTAATTCACCTCCACTCAGCCGTTCAGCATCATTTCACTATGAAACAGCAACAACTGATGCCCTGCAACTGACCACAACGTCCACTTCAATTACCCAGCAGCATTAAACTTTCAAAAGGAAGTGCTGGTAGAGTTGCAACAGGTACCACAGCACACATGGAAGTGCACTGTCTTTTTTGCTATGTTATAGCTAACGTTAGCTATATGTAATACAATGATACAATATGATACAATGGAATATGTTGCAGTATGATATGCTGCGATACTATTCAACACAATATGATATAGCCCTCTCCTGGCTATAAAGCCTCTAACATGCCCCCATTCAGCTTAATTAACGAGGGCCTCCTTGCTATAAAAAAGCATCCGCCCGGCCCGGCCCCATAAAGGCCCCAGAACAAAAAGCACATGTGCACGGAGGCATGAGCCCCTGAGTGCTGTCCCGTACTCACAGATTCATTCAAAGCACCTGGTTGGCCCTGCATAGCCTCTTCTGGGCCTAATCCACCCCCTCTTTGACTGCGAAAAGCCCCAGCCTGGGTGTCTTTGTTCTGCTCTCAGCGGGGCAGTAAAACATGGAGGGGAACAACCCAAGGTGGATCCCCGCAACCGTGGCGGCATTTTGGAGTTTACGATGCTCCACAGGAGCGAGGAACCAGCCAAGAGAGAGAAAGAGAAAAAGACAAAAAGGGGGTTCGAGCCAAAACTCAATTAAAACATCAAAAACGCTGCTCAGAGGAGCTCCAGGTGTGTCTGCTGCAGCTTTACAACTTAAACGCCAATTTCGGCAGGCCAAAATCCAGTCAACACCTCCGATACCCATCCTGAGAGGCATCTGAATGCCAGAGAGATGGAACATAATAATAAACAAAGTATACAAAATTTACAATACGACTACAGATCAGAACGATTACTGGGTCTGGGTGGGTGGTAAATGTGCAGTAACACAAGGAAGCACAATATAAATCAGTAACAGCACCACTCTGGTCTAATTACCGGCCTTTCACATCACTTGACAGTTTTAAGCAGGCTGAAATTATTAGCAGTTTGTTCTCAGTGCGCTTCCTGGAGGAAAAGCTTGAGGCAGAAAAGCAGGCGAAAGAAAGAAAAGGTACAGAGGCTTTGGGAGGGTGGTTGAGTTTCACTGTGACTAATCTGGTATGAAAACTGTGATCACGGCTGCACTTTGAAAAGCACTCATTTGTTCACAATTCATTCGGTTTCACAGTCAAAATGACAGGAACCGTTCTAGGAGGAATGCAGGACCAGTTGTGCCACTTCAGAGTCATTTTACATACAGGTCATTGCAAGCCGACAGATAATAGAACACATCAGTCATATCCAAGTATATATTCCAGACGCTACACCTGTAGCATATTAAGAAAATAAGCAACAATAAGCTGCATGTTAAAGCGATTTTACTACGGTGAAGCAAGCAAGTGGTCAATAAATAAAATATTATTATACATAATAATCAATATTGATTAACATGCATCCTCTGACAAGAAATGCAGTGCAACACACAGTGAACAGATTTCTTGATGATACCATCAGTGGTAGCAGGGAGAAGTGAAATATGATATAGTTGGTTAATATTATTTTTCATCATCTGTTGGTGCATGGTGACGTAATCAACCATCAGAACACGATTCGGAGTCACTGCGTTTTAAATGAAGATCAAGGGATAGCATGAATTGCATGTTTTCAATGACATGATACAATGAATCATGTTTGACAGGGTTTCACTGATACTAAACTGGGCTATAAGATGAACTGTGGTTAAATCAAAATCGCAGTTTGAAAGAATGCAAATTTTGAACGCCGTTTGAAAGAGCTGCATTTTATTATTATAGCTTATAAAGCTTATAAAGCTTTAAAGCTGGAAATTTTCCCAATAACATGGAGCTCATAATCTGCCTTTAGATGAGTCTGGTGCACTACATTCGGCATTCAAGCTAGAAAAACGAGATTTGCAGGTGTTCTTGGCCAAAAACACAGGCTTTGGCCTTAAATCGCAATCACAATACTAATAAGAAAAGTCACAATTAGATATTTTTCCCAAATCACAAATTTGAAAAATACTAGTACCGGCACTAATACTTAAATGCAGCATCAGCATCTGCAATAGAGGACACCAAGAACATAAAGCATATTCTGATGTGCATATGCACTACTGAGCCTGCCTGTCAGTAGATGGAACTTAGCTAAAGCAGCAACATTTCGACAATGTGGACTGAGAAGCAGTAAAAGTAGTAAAAATGTCCACGGGAATGTCTGAAACATCAATATTTCTAGGGGAAGAATGAGTAGTAGGTGTTTTGGAATTCTTCCTAAAGCATTGTATTCAGCACTATGCTACAAAAAAGCCAGATAACGTAACATACATACACTGGAAAAAATGCTAATAGCAGCCCTTCACCTGAAAGCCTGAGTCATTTTCCAGTAATCACCCCTGTGCTGCTGCATAGTCAGGTATAGTCTGAGGTCATTTCAGTTCAGGTTGTTATCAAGGGAGCGAATGTTATAGAGAAGCATACAGATAGAACCACCAGTCATTTGAGGTACCAACAGCCTACAGCCTATATTTATGGTATCCATATGGTTCCATTTAGCTCGTTAACCAATGTTAGCAAGACAAGTTAATAATTACACGTTCCGTTGTACTTTGTGAATTCAAGCACAATAGCCACATGCATACATACAGAGGTTAGACATTACTGTTTGTAATTCTAAATTTAAACACAAATAACAATAATAATAATAATAATAATAATAATGTGAACTTTTCAAATAAACAAAAATATTGCTGGTCTCAAATTATTTAAAACACAGCGGTGATGCAGCCTGGTTGGACGGGCCCCCCTGTAAATTTTTGCCTAGGGCCCAAAAAGACTCTGGACTTACCACTGTGTGTGTATATATTCAGCTTTTACCAAAATAAACACCCTTGAAAATATCAGAATTTAAAGACTAGTCTAGTCTAGTTAGGTCAGGTAGAGTTAGTATCGGTACTTGGTGGCATCAGCCAGATACCTTAGAATCAAGCATTGCATCAGACGGTGTAGAGTGGTATTGGTGCATCCCAAATGCTGCATATGATCAGGAGCATGAACTAACACAGGTCATTTCAGATTTCAGGCTGACTTTAATAACTTGTACATGAGTGCAGAAAGTACAGCTGTTTGCGTACATGAATGAAGCGTTTTACAGTGACTCCGAAAGAGGCTAAATGATCATGCACAGACTACACATGGGACATAACACTATAACTTCAAACCCATCAAGGTTGCATTGCTGACTCTTAAAGTATGTTCATTGTTACATCCCTGAAAACTCCAGAATCCTTCATGGCCTTGACTGGGCCACTCTTAAAGTTTATGGAAGGAATTTTCTAGGAGCGAGTCTGAGTGCTTAGTAACTGAAAGAGAGCTAGCTGGGGGTCTGAACTATTGCTGTCTGTGAATCTATGACGGCTGTAAAAATGCCTCCACATCCCCTTGCAATCCGCCTGGCTCTTTTTCAAATTTACACAGGTTCCTGCTTTCCCTCGGTAACCCCCTTTTTTTGTCTCTTATTTTTTTTTGAAAAGAGCCAATCATCCGGGGGCTGGTAACTAAGCTGCCTGTTTATCAGTAACCAGGGTGAACAATGACTGCAACCAGACACTGCCCTGCCTCCACAGAGAGAGAAGGAGGGCGAGAGAGAGAGAGAGAGAGAGAGAGAGAGATCTAATGACACTGACACTGATACACTTGGCACTTACAGGCAAGAAGAGATATATGGGTGGGAGACTTTGAAGAAGAGACCAAACTATCCGTAAACTATCTCTCCTTTTAAAAGTACGGTCCCGAATGACATCCCTATGTTTTAAAATATCTGTAAACAAAACCCGGCATTGGGCAAAACCCCAACGTGTGTGTCCAGAGGCCCAGCAATAAGTACAGTCAAATGTAGGCTATGTAAGTTAGCATTTACTAAATTGAACGTTACACCTGCTTAGCAATAGCTGGAAATATTATGTAGCTATTAGGCTCAATATAAAAGCCCGTCTGTTTAGATATAGATACGTACACAATATGCATGACCCTGTTTATACCTGATCACTTCATGTGACTAGTATCTGCATGTTATCCTGATAAGGTTTTAGCCACTTGCATTTACAATATCATGTTCACAGTGGCGTAATGCATGGGGAGGAGCTTTGGTTGTACTGGGAGGGGTTTTGGTTGTGGCTCAAATGCATTTAAGACCATCTCCTGAGGTGGTTTAAGCAGTTTGTATCTTTTTAAAAAGAGGCTTTAGAGCTTTTACACTTGCATTTTTACATGGCTTGGCTTTTTCTGGATATAATCCTGATACTCAAGGTGTCTAGGTGGCAAGTATCTCTAGAATTTCAGACTTTGCATCTGCATTCTTGCATCTAAATCTTAGTCATACATTGACCCAGAAATTTTGAACCATCCCCTTTAAACAGAGCTGGTGCAACTCACAGCACAACTCTGATGATGCAAGGTCTTAATAGGAATAGTATTAGAAAACGCTAACGTTGAATGACAACAACAATGAATGGAATCTAGTTGCCGGCAATTAGGAAAATGCAAATGACAGCCTGCTATCTGTTGGCTACTAGCCTCCATTCATTGTTCACAATGTTAGCATGTATGGTTGAGCTATTTCTTTAAGGCCTCGAGGCCCGGCTGTTGTCTCAGTGACCACCATGGCCCGTGTGGTCACAGTTCACTGACTCTCACACACACACTCAATAGGCTAGTTTAACTCTTGATCTCCTGTGATCTCCTCCACAGAGGACAAATACCACACACACACTCTCGTCCACATACACTGCTTCGCCTAGTACTGGAAGGTGCTGATTAGGGCTGAGCACTATGGGGGAAATAATCTTAACTGGGTTTTTAATAACCAATGATAAACTATACATTATCCAGCCGTACGTTTTGCAATTCAAATCCACCCAAGCATGTCCGTCTCTGGCTTCCAACTGTGCTCTAGCACAGAAGGCCCACTCAAATCGTCCCCTGCAGGAGCGGCATGTGTCAAGTTTTTTATTGCCAGGATTGGATTGCAGTATTAGGTCGACTGTGAACAGCCGAGGATAGGCTTGAACGTGCTATCCCTTTTCCTTGAGATGTCAATAACAAGCTCAGTAAAATTTAAAGCCAAGTGTCATCCTGTCTTCTGGCTGTGCATTAGATGTATGTGCTGGTATGAACATGAAGAAACGTACGCAATTATCCCCACTGACCAATCGCATCACATTACATCACAATAGGCTTCACTGAGCATATCATGGATATTGTCAGCACCTAAAGAATACTGAACAAGAGCATATTTCATTACAAAGAGAGCCTAATTAGTCCTGTTTAATCAGAGTGAAGTAACTGAAGTGCTGAAAAAAGTCTTTGTATTCAACTTATAAAACCTCAAATAAGTAAAACTGTAAAAGAATATCACAAAGCTTATTTTGTATCATCCTAAAATATTGTGATGTTTGATTTTTGCCATATCGCCCACACCTACTCCAAATGTAAGATGTTTGGCACTGGAATTATGAGGCTAAGGTAGCTAACCTGTGATGGAAGCTTAAACCCTACAAATAAACATTATGCCTAAAGCCAGGGTTATACTGCACAACGTGTACCCGTATTTTAGCCCTGATTCTCCATCTGGCTGAGTCTATGCTAGTAGACTCTAGACTTGACAGTTGAGGGAAAATTGAGTAATGTGCTCAGGGGCCTCCTCATCGCATTTCAGACCACTCAGACTATATTAAACTCCAATGTCTTTGTTGGCCGCAGTCTTAGCATAATCTAGTAGTGTATACTGGTCCGAGACCCAACCTGAATGGGTAGCCAATGAAAACTAAAAACATGAAATAAGAATCTTGTCTGGTGAAATGCCATGCATCCCGAAAGCCATGAATCCCAAAAGTGCTATTCTTTGAGTGTTTGTATCCAGACAAAACAATAAAAAGCAGCAAACGGATGAAGCTTCTTCCTACAATCATGCAAATCTACCATAGAAAAAGTGACGTATAGATTTGTGCAATCGTTCTGCCGCTCAGATGGAGTTATTGGGTGTGAAAGCAAACCAGCGATAAAGAGCCCCTCTCCAAAACAAGCCTGTGTGCGGACTCGGGGCAAGTGGGACAAGTATTCAGGACAAGTGTGAAAACACCCTAAAACTCTAAAATCTACCACACAACACCTTCACATTCATTACCCTCACTTAAATATGTCTTACTGTGGCGTCTTCACTGTGTCAGCTCAAAGGGCAGTGAAAACAGAAACAGCAGCAGCAGCAGTAGCAACAAGCTGATCCGTGTTTCTTTGTTTGCATCCAGCAATGTTCACCTGAGTTCACTTGAGTTTGATAAGTTCTGTTCGGTTCAGCAACAACTTAAAAGCTCAGTAGCGTGTGATCTCAAATATTTCACTCACAGAATCTGCAGAAACGAGTTGGACAGTGCAAGAAGCTTGGTCTGTTTATAATCTGTTAGGGCTTTAAAAGTCATGCCGTGTATGCAAGGCTTAAACCATCACACACTTACCTCAAATCATGTCAAGTTCTTATGTAATCTCAAGAACTTGTTTATGTAGGTTCTGACACTGTATGTCATACTGTTATCTATAAAAGCGCAGGCTCGGCTGCTACAACTGGGTTTAGATATGCAGCATACTTGTGTCCATTTTTATAGACAGCGGTTTGTTATACAGGGTCAGAAACCACATAAGCAAGTTCTTGAGATTACTGAACGGCCTCGTGCGGTTTGAGGGAAGTGTGAGGTGATTTGGACTGCTTCACTAACACTTTAAACTCTCTCTCCTGTACGGTTCACTTAAGAAGCACACAGGAACCTGTAAAGGGTTTAAAAATCAAAAGCCAGCCTGCACCCGCACTCAGCCAAGACGGGTCCAGAATCAAGCCGGCCAAAAGAGGCAAGAAGAGTGGCAAGAAGAGGACTCGCAGTCGCCATGACGATAACCCCATAGCCAAAAAGATCCTGAACGGGAGGGGTGGGGGGGTTGGGGGACAGTAACACAATGACCCCGTCTTAGAAAGAGAAGAGTAAAACAGAACAGACACGGAGAGAGAGACGGAGAGAGGAAATAGATGGGAGGGAGAGAAAAGGAGAGACAGAGAGAGAAAATAGGGACAGAGAGAAAGAGAAAGAAAGAGAGAAAAAGAGAATGAGAAAAGCAAGCGAGCTCAGCTTACACAAACCCAGCCATGCACTCATGCCACAGATGCCAGAGCAGCACTGTCATCACTGTAATAATAGTGCATTTACACTTTATCAGTCAGTGCACGACACCCTACTCTACTGCAGTGATGAAGTGTGTGCAAACCAGGCTGCACTGGAAGCCACACACACCCCCACTCACAACAATCTGCCTCACCCAATTAACCAACTGCACCGGACCTGGAAAGCTACTCCACAGCATGTCCAGCAGCTCTTATTAAAGAAACAGCAGCAGTTATGTTATCACTAGACATTCTACACACAGAAGACTGATTATTATCTGCAGTGACATTATTATGCTGTGAGATAACACAGTTCATATATGATGACTTCACTCTAATTTACTGAAGGAAACGTGGTAAGTACATTTTAAGGATGATTCCAGCATGTCTGCATAATTCACACAGAGGTGTAATGAAAGCCCTTCGGAGTGGTTTGATCTGAAATGGATCATTGCAGAGGAACTTGCCTGCTTCGATTTACTGTATTTCCAGTGGTGCTGATAGGAACCTGTGACCTGTGAACCTACACGTGTCCTCTAAGTTTGAAGTTTCTTTAGGTTCTGTTTTGATGTTGCACACTCTGCCTCTACGTCTCTGCCATGGACTTACTTAAATAATAGGTTGGCTGGTTTACTTGGTTGGTACTATATTTTTAATATACATTTTTTTCAAGGAACAGCCAAACATATCTGTGTCAGAACCTAATGAAAAGGCCTGATTCAAAAAGCTGCTTTTGTTTGTAACTTGCTAGAGAAGTGCTGAAGTCCAGCACAGCAGAGTGGTGTGAACAAGCCCATCACCAAGTGCAAACAGCACACCTTTCAGAGCAAACAATATCTTCTGGATCCACTGTATGATTACTGCAGGGGTGGGGTTGGTGTTGGGGGGTGACTCTACATACAGGGGAGAGATACAGTGAAACAACAGTGATGTCTGAACGTTTGATTACAGCTGAATCCAGCTTTAGCAGTTAAAGGAATATTCCAGTGTCTTTCAACCTAATCTTTATTAGTTGTATCTGTAGCATATGGTTAATTACCACAGGCAATAAATTAAACCCTTTGACTGAAGAGACACTTATAATAGAGGTCAATGGGCAGCTTCTTCGGGGAAATGACTGTCAGTGCTCTTCAGAGTATCTGCAATGCACAGATTCTGAAATTTACATCACTCGCTGATAATGTATTACACAATGTCAGCTATGATTAGGCCTGTCACAGTTATTACATGAATGCTTGAATGCAATTATTTGTTACAATGCAATTAGTTGTCGGCATTTACAATCATACAGAAGGGGAACTGGGTCGATTTCTAACCACTGGATTGAGGTAACCGTGTAAATAAAAGCAAAAAATTCATCCACTTATCATTAGTCTCTTTTGACTGGTGCTATAACCGCTTTAGAGGGCAGTGAAGAGTGATGTTTGTTTATTTGAGCTCACGCTCTGTAGTATTGACAGCTAGAAAGCAAGATTGCTAAATGTCTTGAATAATTGTGCTTTAATAGTTGAATGCAACTAACAAAATAAGACAAACGGGTAATCGTGATTATTATTATTATTGCCGGTGTTCTCAAATTTTTCCAAACAAAGGGCGACCTATTTAATACTACAAAGCTTAGCGGGCCACAGGAAAACTGATTTTTTTTTTAATGCAGTTTTCTGCCACTGACACTGCTGACACTGAAAATCTGAGAACTGGCTCCTGATAAACATCAGATCAACTATTTCAGTTCAATCACAGAAACCAAACTATGTAGGTATGCTGAAAAAGGGGGAAATGGAAAAAAGTATAGGAATGTAAAAGGCAGATGTAGACTGTAATGATAATTTGAAAATGTTTGATTCTTAAATTATAATAATTTTCATCAATTTATAATCATTAAGTTCATATTTTTTTTCCACAAAGTGATATTACCAGTCCACTATGAACTACCGTCTCCCCCACAGTACAAGTCTGCGTACCCCTAGATGGTGCTTCACGGCCCACAGACTGAGAAGCCCTGTACTACTTTATTTATTTACTTAAGCAATAATCATCTGCTAAATGTAAGGATCATGACAGGCCTAGCTATGACCATCCTGTAAACCTTGCCAAAGTAAAATGAATAGATCCTCCATGCTATAAAGGTAAAGCTGGCACAAAGTGGGCATTGCATGCATGTTTGCATGTGAGTGTATTCAAAGTATTCTAACGTGTTCATAGGGAGAATGGCAGCAGCTGCTGTATTGGCAGGCCCAGTATGGAAAGTGTCAGCACTAGTAGAGATTTGCATCATTCCTGCCATCGCTCAGCTGGCTGTGGGCCTCACACACTGCCACAGCTCCAAACACACGAGGGGACTCGCTGGGGGGAACTGCAGGGGATGATGAGTGTGGACTGGTGTTACTCAAACATTGAAGCTGGTAGATTATAATGGACTCATGCTAGAACTGCACAATATGGATACTGTAATAATGATACATATTTCGACTGCAGAGCACACTGCTTTATTATAACTGAACAACATGATTACAACTTGCTCATTATCGTGATAAACTATATCACAATACACTTCCTCTGTGTATCGACAGTAGTTAAAGGGCACTGAGTAACCGCATATTTCTTTACAAAAAGAGCATCAGTTGTTTCAGTAGATTTAGTCTAAAGCAGTATATGAAATGCTCAATCTGATTGCTAATACTCTTTGATTGCATTGTTGTATGTGGCCCTACTGCTATACTTCAACAGATTCAATTTATCAAATCTCAAAAATCTAAATATCAAAATGACTTCAAGTATCATGTTATTATATCACATATTGTATACTGTATTACATGTTGTGCCCTGCTAAAAGGTAACATACTGGGAAGTTGGATTTGTCATGTTAACTCATTGACCGTAGCTCTTTACATAAAGCAGTCTACGTATTGCAACACCATGCCATAAACCTGACGTTAGACTTCTTCTTATCTGGAAAAATGCGAAAAGTATTCTCAGAGTAATAAAAGCCCCAACAACAGTCAACAGACCCTCAAGTACAGAAACAAATCAAAGTCCACTGGAAACCTGGAAGCAGAACTGAAACCATTCAAATTCTTCACAGTAACACTCACACCTTATTGTCTTTCGGCCCATTAGCTGCTTTGTAAAATGAAATGCTCTGAATGGTCTGTAACACCTGGGAGGAGGGTGTCCTACAGGCTCTCCCTCAACACTGGTTCTGGCTATTGGCATTCAGAAGTGCTCTTTTGACATGGAAAAGAACGCACCACCTCCCCTCCCCCCTGTGCCTTTGTCAAAGTGTTTGCACTGTAAAGAAACTCTTAAAACACTTCCAGAAAAACCCACCAGTGGCGGGGCCACAAAAGTTACGGTAGTAAAACAGAAATGAAAGAAAAACAGTTCTACTTTGTGAAATACCATAATTTCCGAGTAGGGCTGAGCAATATGGCAAATAATATAACATCATTTTCAGGTTACACAACATATTTAAACATATTTTTTAACAGACAAAAAGGACCAGAATTGTCACAAAAAAAATTAAAACTGTAGATACACATAACATGTTATATAACGTAATGCAATATTACTTTTATTAAAACAGGGCTAGTTATGCTCACTGTAATAAAACATGCAGTTGGTCAGTACTGATGATATCCATGATATAAGTATGATGGAATTTATCACAATAATGATGAATATAATAATTATAATAATGCATTCCTATTTCCAAATCATTCACCAAAAGCTACCAAGTAATTAAGGAAAAACATTTGTATAGGAGAAGTAATTCTCACAAACATAAACAGCAGGCATAGCAGACACCACAAAACGTAAAGTGTCTTTTCTGACACAGCTATCAAGAAGTGTTATCAACAGCAACGTTAATAAAATATTAGAAAGAGTTTTCAGAAAGATATTACACTGTATCTTCCACCTACACCTACTTTAACAGCTTCCAAACAAGTAAAATAAGTCACAATGAAAAATACTGATACACAGCAATGAACACCCACCAAAAACTACCAATGACATACCATGACAACAACTGCAAAACTGAACCAAATTCTCCTCATAATAGTGAACGCAGCACATACAAGATACTTTTTAGGGTTTCAATGGCCCTCAGCAAAGAACAGTCTTATCTGTTTCATCATGGGATCATGGGAACTCACCCCAGCTGGACCCTGCTGGTGTTACTCAGGGTGTTTTTATCAAAGAATTTTGAACTGTCTTCTACAAAAGTGGCCAGAGGAACAGACTGTATAAATAGAAGACCAAATTTAACTCCCTAGTCTCACATGGGTGTGTGCCTTGACGTTGCTGGTGACAGAACCTCATCTACTTAGCAATGACCTAATGCTTTTAACCTCTTAAAGCAAAAGGTCACCCCACCAACATCCAGGTTATGACCCAGGAACTGCACGCTCTTTTAAGTTTAAGAAAATACTCTGCAAACTGACCGAATCTAGACTGTAACTATTTTTAGAAGCATCTGCAAATCATATCATTTGAACTGCTTGTTGATGAAGTTGCTTGAGAAATACAATTCATATAGACCAGAGATGCCAAATATACATAGACCAGAGATAATAGATACTTATGTATAAAGATGTTTGGAAGAATGAGAGATTGTATGACGCAGGAGACGTACACAAACACACACCTCGGACTTCAAACTCTCCAAACTGACTCATCCTCAGGAAAATTAGATCTAACTCACCGGACCTAGCCAATGTGGCAGCAGCACGTTGATCATTTTCCAAATCACATGTATTTTGGAAGAAACAGAGAATGCTATTGTGTGAGGCGGTTCAGCTGGCATCGCGAAATAAGGCCTTCTTT
The DNA here is from genome assembly GCA_034552555.1 of Semaprochilodus insignis. Classification (NCBI taxonomy): domain Eukaryota; kingdom Metazoa; phylum Chordata; class Actinopteri; order Characiformes; family Prochilodontidae; genus Semaprochilodus; species Semaprochilodus insignis. Next base: position 16,419,034 of record CM067474.1, on the reverse strand, counting down.
AACATAAATGTAATTTGAGAGGTAGTGAGGTAGGCCTGGTGTATTGTTATTCACAGGTTCAGCAGTTAGTTGTTTTTCACACCTTGCCGTGAGACGAGCACGCGCACTCACCGAGAGGTCGTGAACAACACGTTCATAATGGTTGTGTAATCGCAAGAGAAGGTGAAACCATCTCTTTAAGAGACGATGACATAAAGAGGTGTACACCTTTAAAAGGCGGCACGGATTCAATACGGCTAAGATTCCTGCGCGCTAGAGCTTTAGCCTGGAGGGGAAAAATACCTTTCAAAGGGGAAACCAGTAGCTTAACACATCTTTAAGTCCTCCAAAGGCTTATTCTGCATTATGACTAACACAGTTCAGGATCAGGAGCGGCATCATGTGCACACAGATTCAAAGGAGTAGCACCAAGGTTGTGACCTCCTTGACTGGAAGTACATACACACACACACATATAGGCACCCTCACGACCTGTTGACATTCATAGGTTTTAGTGAAAACATTAGGCAGTCTTTTTTCGGAACAATTTCTACTTTTTTTCCTTATAAATATTCATATTATTTAAGTCTACTTCAGCTGACAGAACATGCAAAGTTAACTGTTAACTGGCCCAGTTCAATTACGGCCTTTTAAACACATCATCTACAAATCAGTTTCATGGTACTTACTGACTGTAAGTGCATAGTAGTTGCCAAAAAAAGTTTGATGACTAATAACCAAATAATGCTGCAGTTAAATATGTTCTAATGTAGTGATGGCACATTGGCATAGCAGAAAGTTCTAGTTAAACAGGCTGTTTTTGTTACTGTGTCTAGATAAATGTACTGATATATGTAAACTACCTCTGGTCTAATTGACTGGCCTATACTGTGCCACAGTCAAACGTCAGTCTGTGTTGAATCACTCCTCATAACTTAGGCGTGATCGGGCAGAATCAGCTGTAGGTAGGTAGTAGGTGTATAAATGAAAATCCACTGGTTGTGATCAAGCTGAAAATACAATCTGTTTTCAATTCATTGTGACATCACAAATACAATCAATTGAACAAAAACACTGAATTGTGACATCACAAAAACGATGAATTGAAAACAGGCTGTTTTGCCAGCTTGGTTTACATATTAGCAATGTCCAAAAATCTACAAAATAGTAACTTTACACGGGAAGGCAAAAGGTTAACTAAAAATATATTTAAAGTAAAAATATATTTAAAGTCATTTTGGACCATTTCTATTGATCCAATCATTGTGAAATTTTCACACATTGTAAAAGGCAGTTGCTTTTTTCAAATCACATTGAAAAACAAAACCTGGATAGAATGGAGAGCTCATCGGTGAAAAAAAGTGGACTTGACACACTACTTCCAACTCTATCACTTCAAAACAATTCAAAACAGTCAAAACAATTTGGATATATAACTTAAATATGCATGAAAACTGACAACCACCATATGGTATAATAAGTGCCATTCATTATTACAAATAACAAAATACTCTAGTGGAGGTCACAAAAATACTTCTAAATATGATATTATGTGATAAATATCAAAAGTGAGGTATAAGATTTCATAGGATATGAACATGTCCTAATCCTACAAGAAAGGCATAGGGATTTGTTGTCATATATGTCCTTCCATTACCCACAGGCATTGTCATACATTAGTAATAACAACCCTATTGAATTACAGTGTACCATCTAAGAGCGGGACCGCCACACTGAATAGGATCAAGCAAGAATAGTGGAAAGCCTTTGAAAGGGTAAATCCAAGCAGAGCACCCTTTCCATCTCCTAGCGTTTGGCTAGGATGGTCTGCAAAGAAACGGTTTATTGAGCATTCCTACATTTGGTCACTGCTAAACTGTTACTTCTCTCCACCGCTGGCTGATCTAGGTGCTTTTCAAGCCCCTCGGTGTGCTGGACAAAGGCCTCTTTTGACCAATGCCAGAACAGGGACGGCAAAGTGTGTCGAGTTACACTCCAACAGGTACCCCCCCTCCGATTTCCAGCTGGTGAAATCTCTGTCTCGTAATGTGCTCGGGCTGTCAGACACAATCTAAGCCCCTAAGAATGAAGGGGTAACAGATGAAACATGGCACAAGGGTCCCAGTCTGGCCTGGTAGGCGAGGGTAAAACACATACTGACAAAAGCACACCTTCAACAGCCATTGTACACTGGGTTGGCCATTTTTTGAAAACACCTGCCATATAGGTGCACTATATACACTATATACCTTCTGCTCTGTCCATCAATGAAAATGACCACTACAGGCTGATATAATAACTCTTGAGCAGTGAAAATGGTGTTTAGAAACCAATCTCCTGTAGCAGGATCTGACAGAATCGTTCTTCGTAGAACAATTTTGTGATTTTAAAATGAAATGCTGGTGTATTCTGAAACCAGAGTACAGGGCTAACTGCTGTGGAATTATATAGTTCAGTGAATTCAATAACTACAAAAATACAAGTTGTGTCCAAATATTGTATTGCATTCTAGGCCTTTTCATGCATTTGTTAAAAGTCTGTTACTCAGCATATTAAGGTTAGAAGGTCATTATTTAGCATACATCTACTTTTGAGACCCCACATCTAATACTAAAAGTAGTTTATGCGAAAATCTTTGCTTTGGGGTTCTACTGATGAATAACAATGAATGGTGTTTGGACCCCAGAAATTGCTATTTGCAATGTAAACTGTAGAGAGTTATTTAGCTCTCAGTTCCAAAAGTCTATTTGACTACTGTTTGAGTTTTATTGAATGATAAAAATTAAAATACAATATATGTGGGTCAACTGAACATTGACTGTGAGCTGCTGCTGTGCTGTGTTGAAAGACCACCCCTTTTATTAACATGAAATAGATTTTAAATCTAAGGCATATTCTTGAGGGGCATATTCTTTCAGGTTTCAAGTTACTACATAGAGAAAGGCTCTTTTTTTTTGTAGTGCCCTAAATGCTAAAACATTAACACACTTCTTTTGAAAACCAAAATGGTTCAGGGCATTCAGATCTGCATGACTATGTGTAGCCCCAGGCCAGAGATGGAGCGGCCAGAGAATTCCCAGAATGCTGCCTTAGTGAAGCCTCTAATTGATGGTCCAGGTCCCTTCAATTGCTGCAGTAGCCAGAAAAGCCAGAAAAGAGATATTAACGCAATACGTCTGCTGGCATTTTCACTTCAAAACCTCAGCGTTGCCAGAGAGTCTGGAGGCCTTCAACTTATCTAATGAGCCCTCAGACCCGCATCCCTAGTCAAAGTGAATTTACAGGCGAATACTGACATTAAAGTGGAATCTGCGGGAGGAGGAGACCTTGCAGTACTCTAATGGAGTCAGAGGCGCTATACCATGTAGACCAAAATTAACCCCTACAGTTTACATTGTACATATGCTCCACAGAACAACACTGTGTACTCAATCATAACTTTTCATCAAATCAAATGATAACAAAATCTCCTTTCTTTCTTTCTTTCTTTCTTACAATCGCATGACGGAGATTGAAAGTTTAGAATCTGCACTTTCAACAGTCTCTCTCTGCTGAGATATGAGGAAGAAATTATGAATTCATATAAATTTACAACATTCCTAGTTGCCAACTATGACAGATAATGACTAAAAAATGTGAAATTATATCCAGCAGCAGCTTGTTATAGAACACTGCCTCACATAGTTTAGTGTAAACTGTCCCAGGATGACCCTCATTGTCTTTTCTCCATTTCCCCCTTTTGGCTCCAGACCGAGACCACATCCACACATTTAAGTGTGTGTGCTCTCCACATGCCTCTGAATGAGTCTGCAAGATTAAACATGAATCAGATTCCTTTCCTGTTCATTTAACCAAGATACAGACTGCTGCTCACACTGTTATTGTAGCTTAATTGATGTTCAGTTTCTTTTTTTGAATTTCTGATTTCTCTCTGAAGTTTGTACTCAGGGCAAAATAATCTGTAGAGGAGGGATTACAAAGCATATTAACATATTGGTGTGATGGTGCAGCTGTAGTGGTTTAGTGTAAAATGCAACACTACAGAACAATTCACCCACCAAAACTACCATATTTACAAAACTACCAATTTCATTACAGCCAGAATAAAGAAACTGTTTAATTTAAACATGTCCAGCTGATGTTACTACATATATTAAGAATCACAAATGCAAAGAGCTTGGGAACTGAATAAAGACCATATCTATTAGCCTACGTGGATTCCTAGACAACAGAGTTGAGATTGAAAGTGCAATGCGGTCAGGGCATGATCCAGTCAGGCTCGGTAATCTAATAACAGTTTCTGTAGACACAGAGGACCGATATAGCAGCTGCAAAAGAGGTTTGTGTGAGCACAGGCGAAGGATGGCATGGGGCAAATTCCACTCTCAGGGAGTGGGAGAGGGAAGGGGCAGACGAACAGATAAGTAACAGCAGTTATCTGCATTTACAGATGGGACATTAGAATGCTGTGCATTTCTATGTGAGTGTTAAGTTGTTGCTGTTGTGAGTGTTCTGTGTTGAGTTTGGGCTGTCACAATTAATTGATTGGACTTGATTACTTAATTGCAAAACTCCTCAATTCAAAAGTATTAAACTGAGTTTGAACGATGATGCATATTCAAAATTCTCCTACTGACCATCCTTATGGAAGAACTGGGGAATGAGGGACACGCCCATTTAAGCATTTTTTGCATAGTGCTTTCGTTTACTGTACTGTGCAAACTTGTCTAAGGATTTAACTGACCATTTCCAAACCCACTTTACTTCCAAGCTAAATGGTTTTAACTTCCATTTGCATAGGTGCCCAAGTCTTTTCAAAGATCACTATTATTGTTTTTTTTATTTTTTTTTACAATTAAGTACTTTGGAAATGTTGAAAGCTATGAATAGTTTGAATGTTCTGATAAGTCTATTTTTTTTTTAATTAATGCATTAAAAAAAAAATCTGATTACTCCACAAATCCTAGTTAGTAGTTATTGTTTGCAAGTGGTTGTTTAATTCACTCAGAGATTGCTACTGTCCAAAAAAAACAAGCATTTCATTTTTTAAATTATTCTTAGTTTTCTACACAATTTGATCTCAGCAGCTGCCCTTTACTTCATGTGAAAACATCACACTGACTGGACCAACAGAAACGCTCCAGAATTGTTTGTAATAAATCACCTTACATTCACTAACTCTGACCTATTAATCCACTAAAAACCGACCAGGTCACTGACAGATGCCATGTATCATATCACAAGCTGAGCAAAAGAAGAACAATGAAGAATAACTGATGACTTTCTGTCAAAATAGCATGTTTGATTTAGTGAAGCAGCTCAGTAAACAATACTCAGTGCTCCTCAAGGTACAATACTTTAAGCTGAGGGTGGATGAGAGATGCAAACTTCTAACACCAGACGCCCGCACCCGGAGGGCTAGATGTGAAGGGTCAGAAGGTCACGTGTAGAAAGTAGCCTTACACCTGGAGTAAAGAGTGCTTGTTAAGACATCAGGGAGAGAAAGGGTGAGCAGGAGCAGGGCTCATGTTATCCTGGGTGATTTATAAACGGGGCCTGTCTGTGCTTATGAGACTTTGAGATACTTTCTTTCTTTCTTTCTATTGTTCAAATGCTATATGGCTGTGGCAGTCCAGACACAGCTGGACATTGCCTACTGTTTCCCACACAATCTTATGACATACTACTCTCCTTTCCACACAAATGCACACCTTGAGCTAAACCACCACCACAGTGCATACACCTTTTTAAACAGTTATCTACACATTTAAGGTGCATCTACAATCAAAATTATTTCAGAAAGGCAAACAGTTTTAGCATTTTGGCTAAACGTATTGGGTAATTGTTACAGAATGTCCTTTGTGGACTTTCCTATAAAATGTGGGGTTTAGCCTGTATTAACCAACTAATCTGATTGAACATTCACAAACAGGTTTATTATTCAGCAACTACATGGAAAGAAAATGTTATTATTAAGTTACAACAGTTTTATAGCTGTGAGAAAAAAAAAGGTCTGGCCCCGCCAAGGGGTCTGTAAAGGTTAAGAGGTTAACTCCTTAAACTGCAGGCTTTAGGGTTCAGTTATCTTGAGACTTATTATCCAGTTACTACTAGGGCTGTGGACAATAAACACATTACCGCAATATTGTGGTTTTGTGATGCTGACCACAATGTGGAGCTCATTGCCAGTATCACCTGAGATCTGTTTATCTACATGACAAACTGTGACATTGACTACCATGGTGCTGGTATCTTGCTGCCCACTGTGGTTCAGGGGTGGCCAAACTGTGCAGTTACATTGCTATATCACTGATACCATCACAGCCCTACCTAAAATATTTTCTTTTTTATATGAGTTTATCAAATATAACACGTGTTTCACATTTTACTACCATACTTTTTTAAGACAAAACAATTTTTACTATAATGAAACACACATTTAACTAAAAAGTTGTAAATAAAATGGCATAACAATGAGACCGAAGCACTGGAAGTGGGTATATTTACAGACTGTAAACAAACTGGGGACCAAAAAGTTAATAACATGCATTTAGAATGTAATTTGGGTAGCCAATCAGTAGCCTAGATTTTGGAACAAGCCAGCTTACTAATACTGAAAAGACTGATTGCTTAGGTTCTAATTCTCATCAGTACTGCAAGTAATTCGGTCAGTTCCACGTAAATATCGAGTCTGAGAATTGGCCCTAATTTCAAGTGCAACCTTTGCTCAAAAAACAACAAGAAGACAGAAATAAATAAGACAAATGAGAAGTCTGATCTACAAACTGAAAATTTTAATTTGACATTATGTATTATATCGTTGCTGTCCAGAGGAAAACATGTATCTCCACTTTTGTTGATTTTTACTTTTATGCCTCATTTGATCACATGAGCTGCTATTTACACTGTGTGGAAATTTCATGAAGAATGGACCAACAGAAATGGCCCAAAACTGCTTGGAAAGACGTCTGGTTCCATTGAATTCCAATCAAATTAAATGAGGTTTTTGGCCTCTCCTGTAAAATTGCCATTTTGGAGATACCCGGTTTTCTTTGGACAGCGAGGATATGTTGTAAATACAGCCAACATGCTGACTTTGTTTGCTCTATTTGGTCAAATAGAAATATGCACAGCTAGTGTGAAACCAAGGTTGAATCCAAGATAAACTTCTGGGAAAATAAATGTGAAAAAGCCCAGCTATGTGAGTCTTGCAGCGGTGAGTAGGGGCAAAACCGGCCCACCAGCAGCCGCAGCCGCCGTGGCCGCAGGCCACAGGCCTCAAAGCTGCCTCACGCACATGTATGAGCAAGCTCACATTGCTAACAGTGGGCTTGGCTAGGTAAAGATGATTTAGCACCTATCACCTTTTTGGACCCAACACACAGCATCACGTCAAGGTGAAGAAACCTTAGATGTTCAATTTCACCTTCATATGTCTAGTCTTTGGGCGTGGGGCTCCAGAGCTGCTTAGGCATTGTCAGAGGGCTTATCGCTTGTATTTATCCAGCCAAACAGAGCAGATAGGCAGTGGACCAAAATCAATACTCCCCTCCATGGTGGGGAGCCGCCATGTTAGCGTAGAGACCCCTCAGATGACGGAGAAGCTTGACTGATACAGATAAGGCAGATTAGGTTGCAGCTAGAACACATAACCCTCATTGCCACTTGTTTGCGGTCCTCATTCTGTTTTTGTAAGGAAGACGGGCCTTTGTTGTGACTAGGATGTTAACCTACTTTTATCAGAAGGGGAAATCTGGGAGTTCTTGTGTTTCTAGGAGGGGTAAGATAACTATCCGATGCTCATCCGATGGAAAAAACACCTGTTCAGGAACAGAGATGAAAAAAACATCCTCTGTGGTTTTCAAACTCTACATTTAAAGACTCTATGTGAGTTCCCAAATATCACAGGGTTCCACTAGATAAGGCACAAGTATTCCTACATTAGTTGAGCCTTTAAAGGGGAATTCCAAATCTCTGCATGATTCTGTCATTGCAGTGCAAACAACAGTCAGAGTGGTTTGAAATGTGAAATGGTTTATTGCAGAGAAATCCAATTCTGACTTTCTTTATTGTGGTGGTGGTGATAACAACCAGGGGTTGTGATGTCTATAACAGATATACAGACTATATACTATATACTCTCCAAAACCACTAGTGAACATACATGTTCTCTCTGCCATGACACCCTCTCTGGCACGAATGGGTTTAGAAATGATGCTTATGGCCAAAATATTTTCATAGAGCTTACTCATTACTATTTCATGTAAGACCTTTCTGTTAGATGTCTGGTTCCTATCACCACCACTGCGAACAATTTCTCTAGAACAGAGCATTTCAAACCACTCTGAATGACTCTGAATGTTGACATCTTAAACATTTAATTATGTAGACGTTTTGAAAAAATCAGTGGCGTTCTCTTTGAAGTGATCCAATAAAACACAACATTGATTGTATTTTTCAGTTATGGTACACTGGAGGCACTTCTTCATCAGATAAAAGCTTCAATTTCATTATAGACCTGCTGAAGTGCAGCTCTGAGACTGTTTCAGATTGTGCCTTTAAGGCTGTTTCTTTTCCCTGAGCCAGGGGTGAAGAGGTCACATAACCAGGGTTAATGGTTACCTAACATTTGACATGTGGTGTGGAGTGTGTGTGGCATGGTGAAGGGGTGAGGGGGAGGGGGTGATGCGCATTAGAGTAATGAGAGAGTGAGAGAAACAAAGAAGGATATACAGTCATATGCAAAGGTTTGGACGCACTGGTAAGTTACACATCCCCTACAGAGAGCACACTTCTGCACAATACTGTTTGTTTCCTGAATTTAACAAACTATAAATAAACTAAATAAATAAAATGATGCCAGTAAAAAAAGTTATGGCAGATTTTATATTTCCTGTTTTTTCCCTAATGTTAAAACAGTTTTTAATAAGTAACACATTATATTCATATATTCTATGATCTATTTACAGTCCTTTTTGTTAAGAAAGAACTAACATTATAAATATAATGGCATATAATTATATATTTTTTTTCTCTCATCAGTCAGATTTTCTCAATATAAGACATTCTGAAAATTAATTCCCTTTTAAAAATTATTTCTCAGTTCCCATTTATTATGGAATCATCTATGGCTATGCAATATGGAATAATCATCAAATCTGTTGTAAGGCTTCATTACAATCATTTTCAATTTATACATGTATAGACAGACAGACAAATAGATAGACAGATACAGAGAGAGAGAGAGAAGAGGGGGAGCCTAAAAGCCAAAGCGACATTGTTATGAATGAGATAAGCACAAGTGAATGCTGGCCGTTGCTTCCACATAAAAGGCCAACAATGACCCTGAGCATGGACACTGAGCTGAAGAAGAGCCATCAGAACAACAAAGAATCAGCCATAAAGCCACCAACGACAGACAAGAGACCAAGAGAGGCTTGTTGGGGGAACGCTATGCAAAAATGCAGGTTGCAAATGAGCAGGAAGGGGAATGTGTGAGAGAAACAAAAAGAGAAGGAAAGTAAAGGAGAAAGAAAGGCTAAGAGGATTGTAACATCTGAAACCCTGATGCCATTTGAATGAAAGAGAGATAGAGAGAGAAAAAGAGTGAGAGCAATACTGCAGTAATGAAAAGAGCTGGGCAGCTCAGGTCTACAGGCCCAGACTGAAATTCCATCACAAATTAATGTGCTCCTACTTTAAAGTTTAGCCAGCAAGTCAAGGACAATGTATGCATTAACTTTACGCTCCAAAAGCCTTGCAAAAAAGCCATGTCATGGCCTCTCCACGGAAATCTCCCAGCGCTCTGTAGAACTGAAAAAGCCGAACAGCCTGAGAGGATAAGAAATTGGAAGTAACGCAACACAGCGTGGTGAACAACAAAATGTCCTGTTACAAGTTGACCTGACGCACTGACTTCCGGAAAAATACTTGTTTTAAAAGGCAGAACAATCAGTCCCGTAAATGGTGCCAAGGTGGATTCATATTTACCAGTGCAAAAAAAGCCTTCTTACATAAAGAAAGCAATGCCTCCCACAACAGCAGTAGGGCAATAAACCTCACAAACATCTCCAAAGCAGCAGAACAGGATCCTGCTAGCCTGGAGCAAACTCAGCCAGCGCATTGCACGCAGCATCTGACTCAGTTTGGTTTACTTCAATTGAGATTCATATTACACATTAACTACTACATGCACTTGTAGTCCCACATATCACTGAGGTCAGAACAAATCCTAGTATCTCGATTTAAGCTAATTCACACTATAAATCAATGAATAGAAATGGTCCAAAAATAGATAAACGTCTTGTTACTCTGACTTACATTAAAATAATGTTTTTGCTTTCTCCTGTAAAGTTACCACTTTGGAGATAAAAGGTTTTGTTTCTGACAAATACATAAGAATACATAAGATTGAAACATGCTATTCATCACCTTTTAAGATCCTAAAGAGTTACACATGTAAAACATTTGGACCATCAATTCATGCAGCACCACAGCATTATAGGAGAAAGGATCTTACCTGTGACTGACACTTTCATAGTAGCCTCCAACGGTCTGTTATTGTCCAGATCCTTGCTCAGTTTCAGCTCTCCAGTATCCGGATTCAGGATTAGCAGACTAAGATCATTCCCCTCCACAAAGCTATACTTCAGTTTATCTGACACATCCGGATCATGAGCTGGTACCTTCCCTATAACCCCTGTGGGAAAGCTGTTGGATTTATTGGTGACATAGTTGTTGAAGATGATCTCAAAATTCTGCAGGACAGGTTCATTGTCATTAACATCAACCAGACGGATGTGGACAGTGGCCCTGCTGACAAGCGGCGCAGATGTGGCCTGCACTACTATCACATACTCTGTCTTGGTCTCATAGTCTAAATCCGTGAGTGCTTTAAGGTCCCCGGTAAAGATATCCAAGTCAAACACCTCAGGTATGTTTCCTTCCACTATCTGGTACATGATCTGAGCATTGGTTCCTTCATCCGGGTCCGTAGCAGTAATCCGGGCCACCACAGAGTCCACAGGGCTGTTTTCCTTGACATCAATATACAGCTCATCCTTCTCAAACACCGGGGCATTGTCATTAATGTCTAGCACTGACACCTGGATCTCCACTTCAGCTTTGAGGGGTGGAATTCCTCTGTCCACTGCATAGGCTTTCAGATTGTAGACAGGAACATTCTCCCTGTCCAGCTTCCGGTTGGTTCTGATGATGCCTGAGAACTGCTCAATGATGAAGTCTCCCTCACCGTCATCACCACCCTGGAATGTGTAACTCACTCTGCCGTTGGATCCAGAGTCTCTGTCTGAAGCTGAGATTTGGAGGACGCTGGTGAACTGAGCAGCATCTTCATACACAGTGCCTTGATACTTCTCTCGGCCAAACTGAGGGGCGTTATCATTAGCATCCTCCACAATGATCTCCACATAGGTGGTGTCTGACTTTTGGGGGATGCCATTGTCACGGGCGATGATGGCCAAGGTGTATGAGGCATGGTCCTCATAATCAATCTCCATCTGCGTGGTGATGGCACCCGTGTCTGGGTCAATCTTAAACTGGGGCACATTGTCTTCCATGGTGTAGGTAATGCGTGCGTTCTCACCTGTGTCTTCATCTGTAGCGCTGATGACAACCACGGTTGACCCAATGGGCTTGTCCTCACTGATCAGAACCTGGTAGTTGGCACTCTGGAACACAGGCCTGTGAGTGTTGGCGTCAGTGACGTTGATGAACACCTGAGCCGTGTCGTAGCGCATGCCATCCGAAGCAGTGACGGTCAAAATGTACTGACGCTCCTGTTTGTAGTCCAGCGGCAATGCTAAAGTGATGAGGCCGCCACCACTCTGACTGGTGATGGCAAACCTGTTCCGGGTGTTGCCACTGGATATCTGATACGTCACCACGCTGTTGATGTCCCGGTCCACAGCTGTCACCGTCAGCACACTGGTTCCCACCGGGGCATCCTCGTTAATTTTCAGTGAGTAGAACTTTTCTGTAAACGTGGGCACATTGTCGTTCACGTCCAGCACTGTGATGCTAACGCTAGCAGAAGAGGACATCACGGGAATTCCATTATCTCTGGCTTCCACTCCAAAAGTGTAAAACTCTGTGGTTTCTCTGTCCAACTCAATGCTTACTGTAATCCAGCCTGTGCTATTGTTGATGGTGAAGGGAAAGCCAGGTGAGGTGTCCGTGAGGCGGTAATCCAAGCGGGCATTCTCCCCAGAGTCAGAGTCAATAGCCTGGATATGTATTACTGAGTATCCAATGGGTACATTCTCCAAAACAGTGGCCTGGAAAGGGGTGCTTACAAACATGGGGGCATTATCATTTACATCAATCACTTGTACAATCACTATTCCTGTGCTGTTAATGAGAGGAGGTCTGCCTCCATCCTGGGCCTTGATACGCAGGTTATATTCCCTGTTTGTTTCATAATCTAGCGGGTTTATTACATCGATAACACCGGTTGGAGAGTGAATGTAGAACTGGCCCCTCACATTGCCGTTAATTATACTATAATGAACTTTAGCATTGTTGCCCTCATCTCTGTCAGTGGCGTTCACCTGAGCCACCTTGGTATTGACGGGCACATTCTCAGGCACCTGTACCACATACCTTTTCTCGCTGAACTGAGGATAGTTGTCATTCTCATCTTCTACAGTTATATGCACAGTGGCTGTGGCACTGAGTGGCCCTGGGTCCTTCCCTTGGTCATTTGCTTCCACTATAAGCAGATACTGAGCCATGGCCTCCCTATCTGGGCGCACTCTGACTTTTACAAGGCCGTTCCGCGAGTCTATCTCAAAAACTGAGTTCACGCCGTCGCCATTCACGATTTTATAGATCATGTTGGCATTGGAAGGAGCGTCGTCATCTGTGGCCCTCACCGTCATCACTTCAAAGCCTACTTCTACATTCTCACGGATGCTAACTCTGTATTCTGTCTGCTCAAAAACAGGCCCGTGGTCATTGGTGTCACTGACGGTTACTGTGAGGTACGATGTGGCAGAGCGCTGGGGAGTTCCGCTGTCTGTAGCGGTTACTTTGAATACATGGGTGTCCTTGAATTCCCTGTCTAAGCGCCTCTTGGTCTCTATGCTCCCCGTCTCCTTGTCTATCCTAAAGTAGTCACTCGATCTGCTGTCAAACATAGCCTCCATGCCATACTCTATTTTACCAGCCTCTCCGCTGTCTGCATCAGTGGCTTTGAGCGTGATAACATGCGTTCCCTCTGGTTCGTTCTCAGGAACAGACACTTGATAACTGGGCAACTGGAAAACCGGAGCCGAATTCACCGCCCTCCTCCTGCGTGATTTCCATTTGTGACCTCTGGAGGGGTCAGCGGTGATGAACCGCAGTTTTATGTGCATGCTGATGTCACCCAGTCCACACACCACCTCTTTCTCCTCTCTCCTCACCCGTCCAGACAAACAGTAGTCATCTTCAACGTATAAACTCCCATTAGAAAGAAGCGCACTAAAGTCTTTTGCAGTGCACCAATGACCAGACGAGTCCTTGGCGTTACGCGCAAAGGCCGGCACGTAGTCCACAAGCCGGAGGAGCAACACACCTGAAGATAAGCACGAGGCTTCTCCCAGGTTATAATGGAAGTGGACGAGAACATCGTGCGCGGAGCTCTTTCTCCTGCGCTTGGTGAAGCAGTCCTGTCCGTGCAAGAACAAGTTAAAGCGCGTGCGCACCAAGTCCTCCGAGGTGAGGGACTTTATTTCGAAGTTCAGAGGAACCGGGTAGGTCTCATTGAGGCTCGCGCAGTCCGCCTCGCGCGCGAGACTCACCTCGCCGTCCCGTTCGTGCACTCTCACTAAATCCCCGCTCCTGGATCTCGGAGATAAAGTCCTGTCAAGCGAGTACGTCCAGCCAGGTCCGAGCGAAAGGTTCGACAGAGCAGCTCCGGCGTGTAAAGTGTCCGACAAATGCAGGTCGAAAGCTCCACAGAGAGAAGCCGCACCGAGGAGGAGAAGAAACCGCATCCAGCACACGGCCACCTCCATGCTTTAAAGAGGAGGAAAAGAAACGCACCGCTCCGACTCTCCGCTCTCCCAAACTTCGTGTATCCAAACTCCAAGCGCGCGTCCTCAGCTCTCCTTCTCCCAACACCTGGACTTTCTTTTATCCTTCATGGTAGTCCTCTTATCGCCGAACGGAGAAAACGCGGAAAGGAGACATTAAAAGCGCGCACTTACACACGCGTACGCGCGCTCCTCCCGGAGGATCCATAGGCTGCGGTGTCACTTAGTCCACGTTAAGTTTTAAATGACGACAAAATGGCTCCTCCGCGCGCGTCTCCTCCTCCTCCACCTCCTCCTCCCTCTGAGGGTGATTAGCATAAACCTGCTGTGAGCAGCCTTCTCCTTGGGGGTTCACTCCCCAAGCTCACCTTCAAATCCAGAATACGTTACAACTGACTTTAAAGCTCGATTAGACCCTACAGTCCCACTTAAGCCCAGCAAATTTACACCGCAACAAAGCTTACAGTTCACTCAAACGCTTACCTCACCACAACTGACCGTCTAAAGCCTTCACCGCGACTTATACATACTTGAAAGGTTGTTTAGACCTGAAGGAAAACTCCACCGACACTTTCAAACTTTTCTCCATAATTAAATGGCTGAGATGTGAACAGTCATCCAGAGCTGCTTGGTGTGAAAGCCTTTGTGCTAGAGAAACGTACCTAGAATTGTTCACAGCGGTGGTGATGGGAACCAGACGTCTGAGCAGTTAAAAGGGAAACTCCACCGATTTTTCTAAATCGCTATATAAGACAGTGGCTGAAATACAAAGTCATACAGATTGTTTTGATATGGACTGATTCATTTGAAATGGTTCATTTGCAGATAAACTTACAGACTTAGATGTTCTTCATAGTGGTGGTAATAGTAACCAGGAGTCTGGATGTTTACAATACAAGTATAGCCATTTTGTTTACTATCCAAACCACCAGTGAACCTACATGTGAGATTGCATATGTAATGTTAAGGGTAGTAAAACAGTGGTAAATCCAGAGAATAAAAAGATTTCTTTGGGGGACTATTTTACCCTTCATGTGTCCCTCCAACCATATAACAAAACCACTGTAAAACAGGCACCAGGCAATGTACCCATAACCATTTCATGTAATAACTTTCTGTGTAGGAGCTTTTAGTGGCATTAAACTCCTCAGATGTCAGGTTCCCATCACTAGTACTGTGAACAATTCCGACTCTGTATGCCTCTCTAGTACAAAGAATTTAACATTTAATTACGCAGAAATTAGGAAGATCAGTGGAGTTCCCCTCTAACGCCTTTAAAAACTCCCTCACAAGAAACGTACGCCGTTACATGCAGTGGTTAGATGTATGCTGCCTGATGTCTGACAAATTGTTTTACGATCATTTTGAAGTACCTTTTAATCCAATTAAAACACTGAAAATTATTTTAGCCTCTTTATTGTATTGTGTTCATGGGTACATACAGTCATAGTCATATTTGGGCTGATAACTATTTTACCATCATCAGCATTACATATAAATACCCAGAAGGCACATGAAGGTAGACCGTTATAATAGATGGCTGTATTTGTGTTGCAGACAATGATGACCCTGGGTTCCTATCACCACTAAAGAATTCTGAGTCTGTACCCCCGAACCATTTTACACCAAACCTCTCTAAATGACTCACATCTTAAGTCTGAAATGTTGATAACATGGTGGAATTTCCCACTTACAACAGTAACAACATTAATTAAAATGTACAGCCTAGGAATTACCCTCAACATGCATTAAAATGTACCTGACAAATGACTGACCACATTATCTACCTCTGACTTTGCACTAATCATCATACTCACTTTCTGTAAAACCTTTGTCTTACTTTTACCTTTGCATTAAAACCTGCTTTACAGCTTAGCTTGTATATGGTTACACATGACCATAAATCTTAGAATCTACCCTCAAAACCTCCCAGCTCAGTTTACTTAGCCTGATACTGCAGACTGTTACTCACATGGGCTACTGTTATTCCGCTGTGTATATGTGCTGCTGTGAATGTATGTTAAATAGAGGGCACACAAACTCCCCCCTTCATCTTCTATAAACCTAAATATAGTGCTGACAAAAGCACACGGCCTATAATAATAATAGTAATAATAATAATAATAACAACAATAATAATAATAATAAAAATACAGGTTTAATACACTTTTCCTTTGTGATACCTGCAGTTAACATACCCTGTATGTAAACTCTATTACTGGAGCAGGACTTTACATTAATTACTCTTAATAAAACACGTGACATGAAACACATAGCCTCTGTTCAGCTTTAACAGCCTACCGCACGGTAAAGCGTAAGATTATTTTATCACATTAGTATTAAACACTATGAAACAAAATCGTTTCCGGTTCTAAGTAAAGACTCGAATTGTTTATTAACGTTTTTGGTTTTGCCGAATTCATTCATTGGACTCGACCGCATTTGCGCTGCGCCGCCACATGTGAGCCGCGCGCTCCCTCTAGTGGCAAACAGCGGAAAATGCGCGACGCAGAATCAAAAATGCTGGTGTTCAGCGGTCTTACTGGCGCCCAACACTTTACTGAACGTTATGCGATAATGCACATAAAATTAACGAACAAAGAGACCAAAAAAAACCCCCAGCAAAGACAGAACCTGTTTATCAAATTAAACAAATAAACAAACAAAAAAGTCCAATCCTGTTCATCAACTGACCTCGGCTACAGCATTCCTTACAAGAAAAGAGGTCAAGAAAACAAACACCACAAAACAAAGTAAATTTGTGTATCAAGAAAGACATTTATAGTTCAAACGTAGCAGATATTCCAAGATGAAAATATTGCACTTCTACTAAAATGCACATAAATAGCTAATCGTCTAATATTTAAATTAAAATTGAATCTGTGTGATCTGACATATCATATCCAGACTGGAAAATTACATAATACACGTCATACTGTCATAACATTACATAACATTGAGGTTCCCCACATATTCCATTATATTTTCCTGGCCTGGATGATGATTTTAGTCACTTCATCAGTAAAACCAGTTTTTAAATACAGAATTTGTCCATAAGCATCTCCACAAGTCCATTCATTCTGAGGTTCTGCTCTCCACTGAAAGGTCTGTGCAATGTGCAAATCAGTGCTCCCAATTAGGACACAGATGAGAATACACTAAGAGCTTGTGTGTCTGGTTGTCCTGGTGTGTTACGTCTCGTTTCAGCTGTCCGATTCTGGCGGCTGTTCAGAGTTTTTAGAGTTTCTGCTCAGTTGAAGGTGGCGCTTCTGGAGTGTGTGCTCACTCGGGCCCAGCCGAACGATCTTCCCACTGCCCAGACACTCGTCCCCCTTATACAGAACCGCAAACTACAAAGGAAAAGCAGAGAGACGCAAACATAACTCAGATTAATGATCACAAGGGAATATTACTGGCCACTTTTAGTGACGATGCTACTCACTCATGTGGACAAATACACATAAATAAACACTCCATGGGGGGAATTCCATCAACCATTCAATATTTCATAATGCATAATGAAATCATGGAGACGTAAACAATGTCATTCAGAGTGGTTTGATTTGAAATGAGTGCACTGAAGAAAAAACTTGGAGTGCTGATTTTTTACAATTAAATATTTATGATCCAAAATGGCCAGTAAACTGACAATTATGTAATGTTGATCCTGGTAAAAACAGTGGAAAAAGTATGTTTTCTTTGGGGACTATTTTTACTTTGTACTTGTACTTTGTACTCGTATGTATCTCTCCATCATGGATGTATTTATATACAGCCCGTGCCAAGAACCCCAAAGCACAGTGGTTTTTATTGTTAGTTTTGGCTGGTCAGTGTCCAGATTTAAACTCTATAGGGAATATTTTGTCTCACATTAAACACAAATTACTAAATTGGTAATGTTTTTCAATGTTTTTCCATTGTGCTGAATGGAACAATACAGACTCTTCTTTTGTTAAAGATTTTACCTTTTGTTTTGCACAGAACTATATATAAAGTTTTAGGACTAAACTTCTCCAGAATCATCATTTAAAACTCATCTCAGGCATCAGGCTTTTTGTGATGTAGCTTTTAGAGGCATTACAGATGTCTGGTTCCAACCACCACCACTGTGAACAATCCTGAGTTTTTCTAGAACAGAGCATTTCACACCAAACCAGTCTGAATGACCTTGTTTACATCTTAACCAAAATATGACCGAATTCTCCTTTAGAGCTTGGATTTAAAAAATAATATGATAGTTTAATGAAACACAGAGATGATCTTCTGTTTAAAAATGGCCTGCATAAAGGAACAGGACAGGAATGTTCGGTAATAAACTACTTATTATATATTCAGAACAATTTTGTCATTGAAATTGAATCAAAACGTCTTAACACTGAGAAAGATTAACACCAAGACTTTCATTCTCTCCTCTTCCAAACTGTCCTTTAATGTCACCTCAGGTTAGTTAATACTCGTGTATCTTTAATATTTTTATGGAATATGCATAGTTTACCTGTCCAGGTGTGAGTGCTCTCAGTGGCTTTTTTGCTGTTATCCACACTGATCCATCCAGATTCAGAGTCACAGTGCATGGACCTGATGTACACACACACATACACATATTCAGCTGAAGCACCCCCGGTCACCCTCATGCTTTGTTGATTTTCTAAGTGAAAATAAGTTCACATCCTCTACAGAGAACACACTAATGCACATTTTAACACACAATTACTGGTCACCTGATGAGGTTAACATACATATTTTATGCATATTAATCATAAGCATTAACCGTTAGAGAAAACTAATAATAAAAAATAATTCTCTTTAATACTTTTTTTATTTATTTATTTTTTTACATTTTTTGCATAAGCATAGATAAACTCAATTACTGAAAAGCAGGCCTTTTTAGACAAAAGATATAAATTAATGAATGAATAAAAAAGTGATAATGAATGAATACTACTACTACTACTACTACTAATAATAATAATAATAATAATAAATACATACATACATATATACACACATACAGATAAAAAAGATGCATTGAAACTGTATCTGTACATTCTGGCAATAAGATAAAGATTGACTCACTTAAAGGCATTTGGTGCAGGAAGCGAAAGTGACAGTCCATCATCTGAGTTTGGATCAGTTCAGCAGGAGGCTCCTCAGTTATCCAGTGAAAACGATCTGTCTGTACAGTGTCCCTTAACAGTGCGGGGTGGTTGGTGGTAGGACCCTAAAATGTGGAACATGTAATCAAAATGTACAATATTACATTTAATAATAGTCTTATTATTAATAGGACTACTGACTATAAAAAGTCTTGACTGAAATACTAAGATATTTCTAGAGGTGTTTCCCCCACAGTGTTTCAAGATTTTTGGGAACATCCAGGAGTTATTAAATGATAAATGATGTAATTATCAACATGCAGCATTTTCTTGAAAAGTTCCGAGCCTGGGATCTGATTACCAATTAATTTTCAAATACAATGGACTGAGGATGGTAAATTTTGTACAGCTTCGTTTTCTTGTTTTATAGCGTTCTCAGTCTAGAGAATTATCGACAGCTCTGTTCATGATTTCGGAAACATCTAACATTTTATTTTTTACAGCTTCTTACAAATGAGCTGGAATCTGTAAAGTCTGTGTAGAGCATTAACCGAATAGAGTCACTTTAAACATTTATTTGCAAGATTTTCTTTTTAAATGAATATCCCAAAAATCCTAAATCCCAAACTTCTAAAGAACTGCAATATCAGACTTTTGATCGCTGGCGCA
The DNA here is from genome assembly GCA_034552555.1 of Semaprochilodus insignis. NCBI lineage: Eukaryota > Metazoa > Chordata > Actinopteri > Characiformes > Prochilodontidae > Semaprochilodus > Semaprochilodus insignis. The sequence continues at coordinate 16,399,254 of CM067474.1, read as the reverse complement.
ATTGTCTTGGCTTTAAATACAAAGCACTGTGAATAAAGATTTGTGTGTAACTCACAACAAATATCTCCCCGGTGGTGATGTCTTTATCTACCACAAACCACGGGTCTTTCTGCCCTCCGATCCGTGCTCTCTGTCCTAGCGTAAACGTGAACCAGCCTGTGTGGAAAACTCAAAAGTAAATGCCTTGCACTGGCCAGATAGCACCAGTGACAATGCAATATGTGACTGAGACATCTTTAAAACCCAATGCAGTGTCAGACAATGGAAAAAAAGCTGTACCTTTATGTTTCCCCATTACCTTCCCATCTTCAATAGAGACAAAATGTCCAGGTTTGGGTTCTAAATACTGTCACAGTGAGAGGTTTCAAGTCAAACACACTTTGCATTGTGTCATACAGTATAGCAGTATAGAATAACTTAGTACTGAGGTATGTGTGTATATAAGGAATGTATACCTCAAGAATAAAATCTTCAAAGTGACGCTCACCAATGAAGCAGATTCCCATGCTCTAGAGGGGAAATGAAAGTTGTCATTATACAGAAACTGAGGTTTTGTTTTGTGCTGATTTTGATTATACTGTAATACACAGCGACATTCTTGTATTTTTATACTGTATATTTTTTACTGTATATTTTCTAAAGCAAGGAAACAGATTTATGTATACACTTGGTGTATCGCTGTGAAATACTCCATATACACAAATATGACTGCACAAATCAGTTGAATTCTGTATTTATGTGTAAATGTATCAAAACTACTGTGCTGTTCAGAGAACACCCCTTGACTGTTAAGTTGCTTTGTGTCTATAGCCTCTTTTGCACTGTGCCTAAAACTCAATTTTAACTCTGCTATAATCATAAATCAGAAACATAACAGTATACCTCAATTTAAAGGACAACTCCATAATCATGATGTACATAATCAACGTGCACTTAGCACTCAAGAGAACAACAGAGGACAAATCAGTGATATTGTAAACAGGATCTACAGTTCTTCCTTATACCTGCAACAACTGAACATGTCAAGGGCAGAGTAGAGGAAAGTGTGCTGCTTTATTTGTTCTACTGAAAAGGTGATGAAGTATCACATCGTCACTGTTGGAGCAAAATGTTGCACCACCAAAATGGTAGCCTTACAGGAGAAGGAAAAAAACGTATTAAAGTTATAATGGAAGTTCATGTAATTTTTTTTCTAAGTAAGACTATATTTTATTGGTTCAAGCATCAAGCAGCTGGTATTTAAAAATAATGTTAAAAAGTAAAATTTGAAGAAAATGTGAATACAAGGTTTTATTCTGACAGCGACAATACATTTGTTTATATCTGTGTCATTCAGGGACTCTGTCTTAGTAACAGATGGCAGAGATAACTGGGCAAGCTAACCACCAAAAATGGTAAAACATTGCAAAGTAAACTAAAACTGAAGGAAAACCACAGGAACATCTCAGAAGAACTTGCAAGTGGTGTGAAGTCTAAACTTGAAAACTGGAACAAAAACTGAGTGCTTTAACATGCACCTAATAATCCGATTTTTAGCGCATGTATATGCTTATTCTGATTACTCGGTCTTTGCGTGTGCAAAAACAGAACTAACACCAGAAATAAGCAAGCAGTGTTACAGCACCAACAAGATGGCAACAAAACACAGTGATGCTGAAACCAACCATATGATCATATTTTTTTTTACTGAAGTGACCCAATGTAAAAAAAAAACAAAAGCCACAGCATGAAGTTTGAGTTTTACATTCCGTTTACGTCACGTCTTACCCTGTGAGTTTTTTGGCCGGTTGCAAAGCAGAAATCCAATTACTGCTTGACTTATGCAGACCTGGAGTTTCTCATTATCTGATTACTCAAGTGCAAGTAAACGCGTTGATCAGATTACTGACAAAATTTGATTTTCTGCAGTTATCAGATTATCAAGTGCATGTAAACGCACCCACTGACTTGCCTTATTGGGGTGAAAACTGGGGACACTGAACTTCTGCTCACTCTTATGGAAAGGCCAAGGAGAGGGCAGGAAGAAGTGGAGTGAGACAGGGGGGAAATATAAGCATATTTTTCAATATCTATACTTATGCTGTCTGGCTTAAACAGTAAGGTTTAAGAGACAACTCAGGAACAACTTAGGAGCAACTGTATGAATTATTAGTTGAGTCAGCATATACACATTCATACAGCAAGTTAACTCTGGACTGAGCAATGTGACAGTTACATTTAAAAAGGCTGGTCACAAGTAATACTGGTTCCTCTGATTGCTAGCAAGGAGTGCTCTGTCTCCCCTTAGCAGCTGCACACAGTTACAATACGGTCTGATATAACATTTGACCTGAAGAAATCTCTCTCACGGTGCAAGACAGCTTGGCCAGGCTTCTCTGTCGCTATAGTGTCCAATTACACAATAAAATGCAGCTAGCTCTGCATTATGCATTACACTGTGACAATGAACACAATGCACAAAACTGTGAACACAAATTTGTGTGGTATACGGTTTTGCCATATTCATAGTCTCAGATGCTTTAACGCTTTATTACAGAAAGGTTGCTGCATTACCTCTTTCTTCTTCAGGACATGATGGAAGCCTGCCTCAGCAGCGATCTTCTTTACAAAATCTTTAGTGAGCCCCGCCAATGGAAAGATGGTCTGTCGTAAGGCACCCTGAGAAATCTGACTAAGGAAGAAGGTTTGGTCTTTAAGGCGATCAGCACCTTGGTACAGCCTAACAGCTGAAAATCAATAGAGATCAAAATGTTAGGCATATCATAGCCATGCATGACAAATAAAAAGATATCAGTAAACTACACCACAGGACCCCCACTGAACCAATATTATTCAGATGGTGGATTATTCATGGGGCATGAGGTAGAAGAACCCATGAGTGTAACTGAGCACCAACATGATTGGGGTTTATAATTAAATACCACATATATGTTTAAAAATAAAACACCAATGTGTACAGTACCTAATAAACTGACCCAAAAGACCATTTTATTATATATAGGAGGATCTGGCACAAGAATTAATGACAAATATAAAAATATTATAAATAAATATTAAAAGAAGTCGTCGATGGACAGCAGTGTTCTAAGCCACATGAAACATATTCATACCATGCCAAGAGTCAGCCCTGACAGTAAGAGGACAGAATGAACACTCACGATTCCTGATCTCCAAGCGATCTCTGAAGAGAGGTCGTGGTGTTGGTGTGTGTGTCTGCTGGAAAACCTCCTCATCTTCCAGAGAGGTCCTTGCATAATGACCTGTTGCCATGGCATCAGCACCTGCATATCAGGTAAATTAGAGTGGAGTTGTCAAATACTGTTTCTGAGCATGTTAGAAATAACAAGAACTAGGGCTGAAAGATTAATCAAGTTCATATCGAAATCGCAATTTAAGAGAGTTTAATTTTTAAACCACAAGAGCCGCATTTTTTTTATTACAACCTACACCATCAAAATCTTATCTTGAGTGAGGAAAGTGAGGAAGTAATTGAGGTAATTTACAGCTGAAAGACAAATAGCTTTTATACTGATATCACAATTCGACAGCATGCGTTTTTTAGATTTGCATGAGTTGCAATTATTGTAACTGTCCACATTATGAACTACATTACTACAACAAATTTGGATTGGAAAAATTGAAGCTAATAACACAGAGCTTGTGAACCACCTGTAGATAAAATTGGAAATAGGCCGTGTGCTGTGTTTATAAACTCAGCCATAATTAACTTGCAGTCTGGTGTATTAACGGGCTACATGTAAGGCTTGAGGGTATGGTAGTATTCTTGACCTGAAAAAAGGTGTGGACCTTTTTTACAGAGACTTATAGCAATTTAAATTGCAATCAATCAGAATATTGGTTAGAAAAATCGCAATTAGAAATTTGGCCCAAATTGTTCAGCCCTATCAAGAACCATTGCTTGCCCACCTGATTATTGTCATTTTCCCATGTGTCGTTTGCTTGAGAGAAAGTACTTTGTATGAGCCCATTTTACTTTTCAACATTCCCTACACATTCTTTCATGTTTCCAAGATTTATATGCAAGATATTGGTTCCAACCTACTGACCAGTTAAGCAACCAACTAATCAGCCAAACCAAACAACCAACTAACTAACTAACTGCCATTTTAAATGTTGTTTGTTCCATATTCCGTGTGCAAACCCACAAGCCAATCAACCAACCAACCAATTAACCCAACCAACTAATCAGCCAACAAACCAACCAATCAATCATTACAACTATTAGCAGTAAAGCAGTGGCCATAAGCCCTGCTCTTGGAGATTGACTGTGCTGCAGAGTTCTCTAATTATCTCTAATTCATATTAGACACTTGCCACATCTAATTATCTATCCACAAAGCCCTATGAACAGTTGGGATAAATGTGACTGATTTTGAGTAAGAGGTGGTACTTTCAGGAAAGTAAACGTTTAGAAGAACGGCTGGATTAAAGTATGAATACTTACCTAAATTATTGATTGCATACTGATAGAAGTGTTTGAATTTGATATGTTTGTTGCATATTATGTCTGGATTTGGAGTTCTGCCCTTCTGGTACTCCCCAAGAAGATTACTTCAAAAAGAAAGAAGATAAACACAAAACTAGCATCCTAGTTAACAGAGTAAGGCACATAAATGAACCCAGCAGAAGTTACTGAACTGATACTGTGACATACCTAAATACCTCGTGCCAGTACTCTTTGACATAGGAGACCTGATGGAAGGGTATATCCAGCGCCCGGCACACTTTATACGCGTCATCACAGTCTCTTTCTGAGGTACACACTCCTCTTTCATCCAAGGAATCCCAGTTCTTCATGAAAACTCCAGTGACCTGATACCCTAAAGAACAGAACAATGCCTGCTTTGAAGCAACAGTGTAATATTTTTCCAAAAATGCTGCTTCTACTTCACTACCTTCAATTTAGCACTATGAATTATTCTTTTTAATTACTGGTGCTAGACACATGAATATCTCAGGAATTATTCTTTGGTTAAAGAGCTGTTTAACAAAGATACATGTATTTACTACAAAAACACATGCTGAGAATCCAGGAAAAATATACTGGGATCAACTTTAATCAGATCAGTATACCAGCGACCATATTTACCATAGTACTCAGAGTAAGACTGCTGGTCTAGGGTCACCTTGCACCTTTTATATGCAGTCATTTGCAAAAGTTTAGACACCGATAGCCAAATTTATGTTTTGCTGACTGAAGTGAATTTAAGTACACATCCTCGATAGATAGCATACTACTACACATTTTAATGCATAATTGCTAGTTTAGAACACTGCAAAACATGTTAAAGCATACTGTATTGTTGTTTGATGTGTTGCAATATGCCAAACTTAACAAATAACAATTAGCAACTGTGCACAAAACTTATCAGAAAAAAACATTATATTTAAGTTTGTTCTGGTGTAGAGGATGTGAGAAACAGAAAGTCAAAAAAATATACACTTATGGTCAAAATAATAGTTGCACAAATAGTTGCACACAGAAGGAATCCACAGACAGGAATAAAACTAGGTTATCGTTGTACCTGACTGACCCAGCAGCCACAATTGCGGACATTCAGTGAGCAGTGATGCCCTCCATGAGTCATCCTGTTAGTGCCAGCACCACTGGCAGATGAAGTGGTGTCACGCCAGATTGTCACAGAGTGACTCAGAATGGCAGCTCCTCATTTTCAGTGACGAGTCCCGCTTTTGCCTGAGTGTATAACTTGACTGAGGAGTTTAGACTTCAGCATTCCCCTGTTCCACTGAACATCAATTGATAAGACATATCTCAGACCAGTGTTGATGCTTGATAAATACAGACTCAGATCAATTTTATTTATTTTTAATAGGAGATTAGCAGTAAATAGACCTGTAAAATAGTCCTAGACAAGTTGCATGGTTCTGAGATTTGATAAGATGATAATTTTACTGTTTTCCCATGTATATGCTCCATGGAAGCCTATGAAAAGTAATTTTATGGCAATTTGCCTTCATAGGGTTTGGAGCAGCCTAACCTAAAACCTCAAGCAAAAGTACTACTCCTGTAAAATAATGACTTAACTAGATGTAAAGTAAAAGTGTGTTTTTTCTAAAAACAACTTGATTACGAATAAAGAAGTAGCAACAAGCTACCTAAGTATTGAATAATTTACAGAACTGCAGAGGACGTTTTTTGGGGGAAAGCCTCTATCAGCATATAAACCTAAATTTGTTGGACTCTTTTCTTCTAATTTTGATGTACTCTTGTTCTAAAATTAAATGAAGCTCCAAAGTGAGATGAGTGACCATCACGCAAATCAGTACAGATGCTGTCAACAACATAACAATGGTATTAGTAATTGTTAATGATTAGAATGGAACTCAGTAACAAGCAAATATACTTGAGTAGTAGTAAATGTATCATCATTATTATCACTCAGAAACAAATATGAAACTAATTTCAGAGTGCACGTAAATGATTAAATGTGACTAGTCACACCCCACAAGGGACACCACCATGCACCATAACTAAGTATCTGCAACAAATCATTTATTAGACTTGAATGCTGGTCATATTGACTTTCTCACCTCTTCGCTTGAGTAAAAGAGCAGCGACAGAGCTGTCCACTCCACCGGACATAGCACACACCACATGCCTCACTACACCCATGACGTTTACCCTGAGTCTTTACAAACAGAACATTTATTATATTTATCATTCGCACAGCTGTCATGCTCTCCTAACAGGATACCTCCATGTTTGCGGTACGGCTCTAAATACTGTCCGACAAGAAACAGGTCTAGTAGTTATATATAGGTCCGAGAAACTTTTCCCACAAAACGCAACCGCCGCAGCACCGAGGACGTTTGGTTCAAAGTCTAACATATGTACGCTTAATATTCTGAATTACACTACGGTAAGTTTTGTTTATGACAAGATGTTTGTGACAAGATGTTTAGACAAATTGTTGCTCGAACAGAAGACTGAGATCGAAACTGACAATCATATACATTTATGCTGGGTTGAATGAATTGCATTCTTACTGTCATGCAGCGTTTACCATCGGTCATTAAAAATATGCACAATATGCATAAATATAGACATATAACGTAATAAAGACATTAGTATGTATAGACATTAGTAACGTACTAAAGCACTGGATCGAAATACATTATAAGTATGCAGTGGTATCAGTGGAGGTAATGTAATTTTTTTAACTTGTCATATATACTTAAAGGAAGTGATTTTTTTAAATCAGTATACAGTAGTGAAATAGATAGAGGACTAGGTTTAATGTAAGTTTTTAATAAGTTTGTGCTGTTATTAAAATGTACTAGGCCTCAAACTCAGAATGGCGGACCTGACAGCAGACAGCATTACTCTCCAGTTGCTTCAAGAAGCTCGGGACACAGTCACCTCCAGCCCTTTGGGAGTTATCAACACCCCCATGATCACCTTGTCCCAGACCACGCTGCCGTCGCACATGCCCTGCAATATTTATCTAAAGCTGGAGAACATGCAGAAGACCGGTTGGTTTATTTAAATACACATGTTTAAAGCAAAATGCCACGTTCTATTTCAGAGTTCTATGTTTTCCAAATTTCTATTCCAGAGTTCTGTTCTATTCCAAAGTTCTATTACATTGCAGAGTTCCCTTCTATTCCAAAGTTTTATTCCAAAGTTCCATTTCAAAGTCCAATTGCATTCCAGAGCTCCCTTCTATTCCAAAGTTCCTTTTATATTTCAGAGTTCCCTTCTATTACAAAGTTTTATTTTATTCCTTTAAACTGCATTCCATTCCACAGGATCCCTAACCAATACTCTTATCTTAGTGGTTGGTGTGGTGCAACAGATAACACCACTTGTCATTGAGCTACCACACCATGTGGGAGATTGGGGTTTGATTCTTGGTCTGGGTGACTGCGCTGTGCTACACCAATAAGAGTCCTTGGGCAAGACTCCTAACGCTACATTGGCCTACATGTAATATGATTAACTTTCTAAGTTACTCTGGATAAGAGCATCAGCTAAATGCCATGAATATAATATTACCTACATACTTGAGCATGGAATTACAGGAAGGGAACTGCACTTTATAAATACCTTCATTCTGAACCTCCTACAGCATCATAATCAATCACCTTTTTTGAAGAGACATACCATGACTGATGGGTGACCTATCCTGTAGCTTATTGTGAAGTGATAAACCTTCGTTCATTACTCCCTGTACAGTTTGAAGCTCCCTTCCAATGAAACATTTTCAGCCCCTATGGTTTGGAATAACCCCTAAAATGGCTGAATACCATGTGCAGTCCACTTTGCAAGGAACTAAATGACTGGAATGCAGCTATATTCATTTTTATTGATATATCTATATTAAGTTTAATGAAATGAAAGTTTTCATCTTGAATAGTTTTGGCCATATGAATGTGAACCTTAAAATATTTCATCTGTTTAAATATTTTAAACATGTTTCTGTTTCACTTTTCTTTTCACCAACAGGGTCATTTAAAATCAGGGGCGTTGTAAATCAGTTTGCCCAGCAATCCAAAGATGGTAATTTTGTCACTATGTCTGCTGGAAATTATGGGAAGTCCTTTGCATACGCCTCTAAACACTACGGAACAAAGGGAAAGGTTGTGATGCCTGAAACAGCCCCCGTGTCCAGATCTGTTCTAATACAAGTAAGACATTGCTATGCCTTCAGACATCAAATCCTTGTATAATGCTTGCAGTGCCACTTATTTGAATTCCTAATATACCAACAGAGTTTGGGTATTGAGGTAGAACGAACGACAACGCAGCATCTTATGGATGTAATCAATCGATGCGTGCGAGAGGACAACATGACTTTTTTGGACTCCTTCAGTGACCCAAGCCTCATTGCAGGACATGCCAGGTACATAATGACTCATTATTATCATCCTCTGTCTTTTCAGGATCATCTGTAGCTCTGTTCATCTGTAAAATTGTTTTACATCTTCCAAGTTTTAAAGTTTCCAACTAATGGCTGGATTAACACATTAGAATCATTCTGTACAAGTATAATCAAGAAAACTTGCTTTAATAATATTAAAGAAATCGATTTCAAACTTTTGTCCCAGCATTAGTAAACTGATTGTAGGAAGACTAAAGCCCTGTTCAGCCTGCCAGCCTGATTTTTAGCATATCCGGTTTGTGTTCAGACTGATTCTTGAATGTCTGGAGAGCAAAAAATCAAAAGGAAAAATCTGATTTTTGCTAATTTCATTCAGACTACTTTTGGAGTTGGTTTGAAATTGAATTCCAAAGAGATGTGTGTCAGTCTGGACGCTCTGGTCACAATTCAGATTTCAAAGTGTCTTTCTCGTCACTCTTAATATGACAAATGAAGATGATGCCAAATCCAGAGTGATGGACCTGCTGGGATTTTCTGTGTAGTTACTAAAGCCTACTCCGTTTCCACAGCAACCCATGCAGATGGTTGGTTGATGTGTGGACAGTACAGATAGTCGTTTCGCAGATCTGATTTGAGAAACAAATCCAACTTGCCTGCAGTCGGAGGATAACCATAAGAAAGGAAAGCAAACAGCTGGTCTCCTGGTGCAGCAGCAGTCACCTGCTGCTCAGCACGCAAAAGACAATAGAGATGGTAGTGGACTTCAGGCACAACACCCTCCCCCCAACCACCCCCCCCATACCCCTCTCCTCAACATCAGCAGCTCTGCGATTTCCACTGTGGAGTCATTCAAGTTCCACATAAATATACACACATAAATACAGATATTCACATATCTCTTTAGTGCCTTTCATGGCTATTATTATTTTTATTTTTTATTCTGCTTATTGAGTTTATTATACTTTTCTCTTAGTTACATTTCCTCTTGGATGTTACATGTCATACATGTCTGACTCACCAAGACAAACTTCTGTACAGTGATTCTGAACATATCATAACTCCATATCATGAATGCGATGCCCAGTTCCTGTGCCAATATCAGCAGAAAAAAGCTGGATTGAATATTTAACAAGAAAAAGATTTAATCTGATCCAATCACATACCAAACTAAGCCTATTCAACTGACACAAAAATAAATCTGTGCTCATGTACAGTGTTTAAGTAGTTTGAGCCTTACAATCTACCTTTAGATGCAAATCAATAGCTTGTTTTAAAGTTTAGTAGTCTAAAAAGAAAAAAAAATATCAGTGTTGACAGATTCTTCAGTTTTCAGTATTGGTAGCATGGAAAAAGTAGTATCAAGCCAGCTCTAATTGTATCTCTTTCTGTATGGTACTGTAGTGTTGCTTTTGAAATCCTGGAGGTGGTTCCTTATCCAGATGTTGTGGTAGTGTGCTGTGGTGGAGGGGGCTTACTTGCTGGAGTTGCAGCTGCCATTAAACTGTCTGGACGTAAAGGGACAAGGATCTACGGAGTGGAGCCAGAAGGAGGTGAAGACAGCACTCATAAAATGTTAATTAACAAATTTAACATACAGTATAAGAACTAATATAGCATACACTGATTGGATTGGATAAATGAATGGACAATTTCATAACTAACAGTGATTTACTCTTCATTGAAGCATCTCTAGCATTAGTCCTTATTCTTTACTTGGTTGTATATTAAACCTTTCACATTGAACAGCCTGCACCATGTACAAAAGCTTCATTGAGAAGAAGCCTGTCAGCATGGACAGCAAAAGCATTGCTTCTGGGCTTGCACCACCGTTTGCAGGTAACTTTTCTTCATTGCTTGAAATCATGGCATGATTTTGTGAATTGGATGAGGAAATGCCAGGTGTTATAGATGAAATGGGTGCAAAGAATCTATTTTTACACAATTTGAGAAAAGTCAGATGAAATGTTTTGTTGATTTTCCAAGTGAAAATAAATTCCTCCACATGGAACTTATATATGCATTTTTCTGGAGATGTTTAACACACTGGAATACATAAACATAAAATACAAAATGTGCAATGTTTCACAGGCAAAATTTTGTGCAGATGTTTTTCCAATATGTTAAATTCAGCAGATAAACAGTAATTGTGCATTAAAATGTGCAGGAGTCTATTGTAAAAAAAAAAAAAAGTCATATAATGAGTTTATGTATTTACTCTTAGAAAATCAACAAAAATGTAATTTTAACAAGGTTGCCAAAACTTTAGTATACAACTGTACTGTATATTCAGTCAGCCAATACATGGCTGTCTACTTGATACACTGATATTTCTAAAAATGGACAAAAGTGCAGAAACAATTGAGGCTTCAGATTAATCCTATTGGTGTTTTTATCTATGCTGCATACTTTTGTCCTTGAGATCTTGAGATCGATTACCAACAGTTTTACAGTTTCAGAGATGAATTAGGGATACAGTTTGTATGATGCTGATGGTTATGTATTTCCATTACTTGCAAGCTACATTAGCCTTGTAGCTCCAGTGCAAAACTATAGATGTAAACTTCCAACAAGTGTCTGTTGGCTAACTAAATACATTTGAGATAGGGGAAATAATGCAAATAACATTTAATTGTGTTGTCGCTGTTTGTATCCCACTGTCTGTTTTTTTGTGTGACGTCTCTCAGGTGCACTGCCATATGCATTATGTCAAAAGTATGTGGAGAAGATAGTGTTGGTGACTGATGAAGAAATTAAGTCTGCGGTGTCCACTCTCTATAAAGCTGGTCTGGTCGTAGAGGCCTCGGGATCTGCTGCTTTTGCTGCCATCGTTAACGACAGAATACCTGACATTACCGACAAAAACGTTGTGGTCATCCTGAGCGGAGGGAACATCGGAAAAGACGAGCTTACCAACTTCCCTGACTGAGTTATACAGTAGTTTGGATTGCGCTACTGTTGTAATGATGTAAACTCACATTGCACACATTGTCTCAAAATAATTTCATGGAATCATGAACATTTGAGATCACATGTTGCATTGTATAATTTTCTACAGAATCATAAAGGAATCTGATCATTGATTCGAGAGCGGAGGTTTACACTCCTAGGTTATTGCCTTATTCTATATTGTTTTGTGAATAAAACTTATAAGGAATGAATCCATGGTAAAAAACTCACTTATATGACCAATAGAACTAAATCAATATATTATTTTTCTTACATGGAAAACACAAACGTCTAATAAAAGATATTCATAATGATATACAGCACCATATTTGTCTGTTTGCAGTTTCAGCTGTCCCAGTGTTTGATTGTTTCCACCTGTAGTTTATGTCGTTTGCAGTCTCCAAGAGGTATGTAATGTAGTTGCAGTCATGTTTCAGGAAGCACATTACCTTTCTGCTGATCAATGGCAAGATCTGTAGTGCCCCAATTCTGTCAGCTTATATGAGAAGAATGAACACAGTATGACAGTGACATTTGTACTGAATCTGTTTTTCCCCACAGAAGATTGACAGGTTTATGAAAAGCATGGGATTCGGTCTTATGTAAATTCTTATGCACAGGTTTGGGCACATGCTACATTTTATGTTTTCATATTCTGATTTGTGTTCAAATTTAATTACTTCATTACAGCTACCTTAATTTAAAGTTATGTTTCTGAGTAACGTAACCAAAAGATTTACAGGGAAAAGGTAACGGGATTTATCCCAGAGGAGACAGCAACAAGCATGGTTGCCCTTTCAGTCATCTTTTTTGCACCTTTCCGGTTTGCGTGAACACAGATTCAGAATGCTTATGAAGAAAACATTTCTAAAAGAGGCTTAAAAAATATATAGAATTATAAAATAATGAAATCATTTTTATTTAGTTTTCAGTCATAAACAGTCATTATTATTATTAAATTATTATTCATACATCACTGTTTTTGCATCATGTGTCTTAACGAGTGCCTTTCTAGCAGTGATGCTGTGCTATACAATGTGACCTGGCCTAAAACTAATATTCCGTTTAGGTGCCCTTCCAATGGAAAAGGGGAATGGAAGTGCCCTCTATTCCAGCCCTATATGACAAGGTCTTAAAGTGCACCCTATGCAGTAGATAAAAAGGGATGCTGTATTGTATAGGTTACTCCTACAGTTGAGAAAACATAATGAAGTACCCAATGAGGTGCTCCCCTAACGGAGAAGTGCCTATCCAGTGATAGAGTGCTGTGAAGGATTTACCTCCAGAAGGAGAAAATGTGATGTGGTGCCATGTAGGTGCCCTCACAATGACATTCCCTAAAGGTGCCCTTGCAATAGGAGACAAAAAATCCTAGCAAAGACAGTAAAGACAATGAGATGCGGGGCACTACTATCCCCGACAACGTGTCCTCTAGGGCAGGCTTCCCCATGGGTCCCGTGATGACAGTCTAGAGGTGGCCTCATATACTTTGGTAAGCCTCTGTGTGGCAGTTTGACTGTGTCTGAAACGTGACAAGCACTGCTGTTTGAAGGCTGTGTAGATGTATCCTTATATGCAATACTCCTGTGTGTCAGCTCCAATACTGTATCTGGAAGGCCATTCTGGTTATAAAGTGTTCAGGCTGCGATACTTAGTAAAAGATGCAAACATTTAACTTTAATGTCTAGCTGTATCGTATCTTGGCAACGACATGACATATATTGACATATAGTCTTTTTTGTCATCTTGTCTTCGAAAAGGCCTGGTGTTTGTCCAGCTTAGTGAATTAATTAAAATTATCTCTCCGTCTCTTTGACTTTACTCCTTCTATCCTCCCTGGAAAAGCTGGGCCCTTATTATTTTGTAGGTCTGTGCTCTAAAACAGTGCTCTTTAGCCTGTGGCCCCTTGCAGGATGTGGTGATACCACTAGGGAGCCTTCAGCTGTCAGTTTTGTTTTGTTTCGTTTACTTTTCTTTTCGTTTAACAAGTGAAATAGTCACCATATCTCAGCAGAAACCAAAACAAAGAAAATGCAGCAGTGAGTACTAAGCACTGAAATTCACATACTCGAGAACAAACAATGAACAACTACTGCTGTGTTGTATAAGGTCTTGTCAAATTAAGCTTTGAAGCCAAATGTGCATGACAAATGTGATTTCTGACATTATACGTCCAGATTGTATCCAGATTGATTTTTGAATATCGACACCAAACAGACTTTTACAGATGTGTGGCTTTTGCGTCACCCACAACGCAACAAACAACGACAATGTCAGATCCAGAGTGACAGGAATGCTGGGACTGTACTGACACCTACATCGCAGCAACCCATGGAGACAGGATGGTGATGTCTGGACACACAAATCCGATCAGATCAGTTGCAAACAAGTTGTCTCAAAAGATCTGATCTGAGAAACAAATTTGCTTGCAGTCTGAACACAGCCTAAACACAGCCTAAACATAGCAAGTGTGCATCTAAACCAAAATGAACTGAACTCCAATTGCAACTCCATTCAGTCTGACATTCGGCTGCTTTGTCTCCTTAGTTAACAGATCGGTTAAATGTTTTTACAGGCTGTGGTCATTTGTGTAGTCCTGAATTACAAAAAGTGGGAACCCTTGCAACAAACAAAACATACAAATAATTCACCCAGATTTATTTAAAAAAGGTTTTGGCAAATGACAAACATAAATAAACAGGCCTTTTTATATAATTAAAACTATTTACCACTTAAAAATGAAGGTATCAAAATGATTATTAGGAGTGATGCCATAAAAGAACCATAAAGGTTCAACAGAAAGGTTCTTCAAATTGGGAATGAAAACGTGGCATCGCTCCAGAGAACTCTTCTTGGACACCTTTATTTTCAAGAATGTTATGTCCTGTAGGTACAGGCTAAGCTATACAACGTCCTTAGCAGCCATTCTGCAGACAACAGCATCCAAAACGCTTCCACACTTCTCCTCTTGAGGTGTGATTTTGTAAAGCTGAAAAGAAAACAATGTAATTTTACTTTTAACAATACATTTAACAATAACAGAAGAAAGCTGAGTTTGACTTTCTTAAATTATAATTACTGTTCAGTAACTATAATATAAATTCCAATATTTAAATATATGAATGAATATTAATTTAAATCATATTAAGTAAGCACACAAATAAATAAAAAAATAAGTATAAAATGCAGGGTAACATTAAAGATAAATTTAACAAATAAAGATAAATTTAAAACATTTTCTTACTGAGCATAGCAGACATTTCAGACACTTGCGATACTGGGTTGTTTTATTGGTCAAATCTAAGCATATGTCTAAATCTAAATCTAATGCTGTTTTTGTTTTAAAATTGACAAATAATGATGATTGCTTTATGATTATGACTGCATACCTCTTTGATTTGTCCTGCTATTCGTTCTTAAATACTTTAATTTTGCAAACACAAAAACATCTAATCTGAAATTCTTTATAGAAGCCTTTATAAAAGTGGCACACTCCTTTGGTGGTACAATTTGTGTATTTTGGCTACCTGCCAAACATCAGAAAGACTATATATCATAACGCATATCTTCAAGGCATGATATTATATTTTCATCATAAAAGAGTTTATTAATAAAACAAACCTTTTTAATCTTGGCAGCGTCACACAGGGTGGATATTTGATCAGCTGGTATCTGTTGGCCATCCACCTTAGACACGATGTCATCCTTATTAAGAACGTCCCCTTTGTTATGAACCAGGACAACGAGTACTGCATTGTCGCTGTCTGAGATTCCAAACCGTTTAAAAGCCTCTGAGATCTGTAAAGGCATTGGCAGCATAATAATTACACCACAAATCCAAATCTCAAGACAGAAAAATGGTAATAAACTGTCACTGGGGTGGTACCCTCAAGAGTACATCTTCAGCATAACTAGTTTGGGAATGTAACTGTCCAAATTCGATTGCACTGACTCCACACACCTTGTCTTGGCACCACCCTTTTAATTGCACGGCTACATTTTAAAACAAGCAGTTAAGAAAAAGTACAAATGTGTATATATATATACTTTTTCTCTGTGAACATATGATTTAAGCTTCTCAACTTGGCACAGTTATGTTCTCCTGACTGTGAACATATGCTTGAGATGCTCTTGCCATTAAGTAGTGATATACATATACTGACATTGTTGGTGGGTGAAAGACTGAAGATGATTTCAGAGTATAAGCTCCTCGTCTTCATTTTGCCTGTCTTCTGCAGGTGAACTGCTTTATTTGCTGCAAGTAGAGACTGGAAGGGATCCAATACCTTGAGAGAGTGAGAGAGAGATGATGACAGGAATAAAGATGAAGAAGTAGATAACAACATGAGAAAAAGTGAGAAAAAAGCAAGAGATATAGATAAAGAGATGTAGTGAAGGACAGAAAGTAACGGTGGGTGTAGAGAAACAGAGAAAGTGAAAAGGACATAAAAGAAGAGTGAGTGAAAGAAAAAAGTGAGAGAGCGAGAAAGAGAGAGAGACCAAAGCCCAGAGAGAGAGAAAGGGAGACAGAGTCAAAAAGACAGGGGAGAGAGAGAGAGAGAGAGAGAGAGAGAGAGAGTCAAAATGACAAGCGTGGGGAGAGAGAGAAAGATCAAGGAGTCAAAATGACAGGAGTAGAGGGAGAGAGCGAGAGGAGAGAGAGAGAGAGATCCGTCAGATTTACATTCAATATTCCAAAATTTCAGTTTCACACATTATCTACAGTGGTAGTTCATGCTGCCTCTGTATGTTATACGTCCCAAACATAACAGAGACTTAAAGAAGTTTAACAGTGACTAAAGCCCCTCTAATCTTTACCATGCTCGGGTTAATTAGCGCGCCGGCTATTTGGCCCTCCACTGCCATCTTTCTCAGCTCTGCACAGTTTTTAACATCCCTGAAGAGCAGCTGAGTTACTGATTGTTCTGGGAAAAGCTCCAGCTCCTGAGTTAAATGCATCCTGAATGTTAAGCACGATTAAAATGCGAACTCGCCAGACTAACTGCAGCTAGCCACATGAACACATCAGATCGGGACAATAATATTGTAACACCGTTTACTAGCGTTCCGACCGTGTGACTTTACGCAGTTTAAGCCTTCGACAGACGTTAATAGGCAAATCAATTGACACCAACATAAATCTATGTCAATCTTATTAATCTTACTTAATATATATTTAAATACACAGGCGACGGCGAATTGTAAACATCAGACGGAACGTCTTCGCTCACAGTCAGGTTTCCGCCCGGAAAGTTGTAATGGTCACCCTGCTACTTGCTAGTTTGCTGCAGTATGCATTCAGATAAAACACAACAGTCACACCAAAGTCTGAGTTTAGTAAGGTCAGGTTTGAGTTAGAGGATTGTTAGACCTTTTGTTAGACGGAAGTTTGCTATAGCGGTTTGGGACGAGTAAGACAATGCTGGAGCGTTTCGAGTGCTACACGTTCACGGCGCTATGCAGCGTGAATTTCTTCATATCGTGTTTGCTGTTCTCGGCAGTGAGTCGGGAGCAGAGGGAGCCCTACATGGATGAAATCTTCCACGTCCCACAGGCGCAGAAATACTGCCAGGGCAAATTTAACGAGGTACGTATGTATGTACATTAAGGGGTGGGTGGATCGATTCTTCCCTCTATACTTGTTTTTACTTCTTGACAGTCAGTCTTCACAGGAAGACATGCATTTAAGACTCATCCTTTAGTAGTACTACACGTATCTGTCACTTTACAAATCTGAATGTCTTCAGTGCTGAGAAAGCAGTTAATAACGTGTGCATGATAGAAACTACTAGCCAAACATGTTTTCAATATGTTGGTACAGAATGAAAAATGGCCTGACCGTTTTTAAAGATCTTTTACAGATGCAAAGTCTGCCTGAAAAGAGAAGGATATTGTTTTATGATGGAAATGTAATTTTTGGCACATTCATTAATTGTAAATTCTAGCTTTGAAAGCTATATTGTTATTGGTTCTTACCTGTGTAATTTATGGGTAAAATGAATAAGTACAATAATAAATCATTACACTTTATGTAATATGAATCAATCAATAGGCATTATAATTTAATATTTGCTGTCCACATTTACTGGTTTTCAATATAGCTAGTGCAAAGACTTCCAAAGACCAAATATCTGTATTGGTTACTTATACAGTGGCATAATGATTCAGGAATAGTCTAAGTATCAGAAATCTGTATAAAACATGTTTGTTTGTCTTAGAAAAGATGGCCTGAATTAGTGATCTTGATATTGATCTAAATATTCTTAGCCTTGTGGTTTTATTTTCAGTTTTCCAGTGCCTGCTCTTTAAAATCAGAAATTTAAAGGGGATCTGTTATGCTTTTGCATTTTTCCCTTCACTTTAGTGTGTTATGTAGCTTTTTGTGCTTGTAAATGGTCTGCTGAATATAAAGCCCAATGTACACGCCAGAGGGAGAAACTCTCTACCACAGAAGCCACTTTTCATTTCAGCTGCCTGAAATGACTTTTTGGAATTCTAGTCAGCAGGCAAAAAGGATTGTGTTACAAGATGACATCACTTTGTAATAGAGCAAGGAGCTGGCAGAGGAAACATCTACCATACCCTTACACAATGCACAGGAAGCTAAAAAAGTAAAAACGTACCTCTCTGAAACTCATGCTCCAGCCTAGCTTGCAAAGATGGATCAGGTCTAGCCGCAAGCTGAAGTGGCATCTATGAGCTTGGAGCCACTGTGCTTTGCTGTCTTTGTCACCCAGTCATGATAAACATCACCTAGATATTGGTATATGTGTGATGACCATGAATAAGTGTTTTTTAAATGTGAATGTTTTTGATTTGACAGTAAAGCAAATCAGGTTAAATGTGTATTTGTTTTCTTTCCTTAGTGGGATCCTATGATCACTACTCTGCCTGGTCTGTACCTGCTCTCTGTGGGAGTTATTAAACCGGTGGTGTGGCTGGCAGACTTTTCCGGGACAATAGTGTGCTCCACTGCTATGCTGCGCTTTGTCAGCCTTCTCTTCAACTGCGGAAACCTCTACATTCTCTATCTTATTATCTGCCGGCTGCACCTTAAAGACAAGGTGATTATTAAATGCTCACTTACCTTATTAAATTTGCTCAGTAATATATCATAATAACATGTAGAAAGTAGTCTATTTTGTAAATAAAGAAATTCAGTAGAGAAGCAGCGAAATGAACATTCTTGTTCGAAACCTAAGCTCAGGACACACATTTGATTACAATAACAACAGTTTACATGCAGTACAATTGTAAAACAAACTGTCTTTGTGATTTATTTTCATCATTGCACTTAACTGGTGCTACCAACGCCAACGCCTTCCTTTGTCGGGAGTTGTTTAGCTGTGTTCTGTGCACTGAGCAGAAGGTTGTGTTTTCAAGTGATATCAAACCTGTAGTTGTTTGATGTTGTTTGGAGTACTTATGCAGTGAAGGACCATATATATATGTAAACAGAAACAGATGGAAATGAGGTTGTTTTTTAGAAATGAGGTCGTTTTTTAGAAATGCATGCATGAAACAAAATAATCAGTTACGGATAGCAACAAAAAATTCCAGAAGACACAGAATGAAAGGCAATAAATCACTTTTTTTCTACAAAATCAAAGCAACAGGGCAACAATTTACTCCAAAGCTCCACTTTTTAACCACTGTCATTACTTATTGTCGGATTAGGACACCCGGCAAAGCTTACAAACCCCTTAACACGGGGATGCTCAACTCCTGGTGGGCGAGCACAGTTTGGTGATTTTCTGCTTAAACAGACCTGATTACACTCATCTTTTAATTGCCAGGTTTAGTGGGAGTGTTTGAGAAGGGAAACTGCCAAAGTGTGCTGCACTCCAGCCCTCCAGGACCAGACAATGTGACACAGTGCACCACTACCTTAACGTCATGTGTTTGTTGTAGTGGTGGAGGGTATAGCAGTATACAGTTACATACAGCCATGCCTTGACAATATAAATCTGACTTTCTTAGGGATTACAGATGACAATTTGGCACATTGAAATAATAAAACGATTTTGTGAATTAGTGTGTGCCGTCCCTATGTAAGATTTGGGGAATATGAAAACATCTCTGGTGGAAATGTATATTTGCGTGCAGCCTGCCGGACAACATTTTAGGCTTTACAGGGTCCCTTGGTTCAGTAATCCTGCTTCTTTTAATTTTAACAAAAAATACATAGTATAGCTTTATTAAAAAAAAAAAAAAAAAAAAAAAAAAAAAAACAACAAACATTTCAGTACATTTTACTGGATTGTGCCTAATATTGGTGGACCAGAAACAGCCCCGCCCTCAGTACAAATTAAAAGTAAAGTTAAACAGTTGAAGTAATTCTTATAAACTTAACAAAAAGAATAAACTAGTTAGTTAAACTTTCTTACATTGTAGATTTTTACTTTGCGAACAGGTTTCCTTTTATATCATTATCGTAAATTATCAAGTTATAAATTTGAGTTCATTGAGTTCATGTTTGTGCCCAATTTGATCTCAGCCCAGTTTCTCTTTCTCTCTCTTTTCTAGTCTCGCACAGCTGGACGAAGAGTACTCTCTGCCTTGACACTATCCACCTTCCCCGTGCTGTACTTCTTCACGTTCCTCTACTACACAGATGCTGGTTCCACCTTCTTTACCCTCTTCACCTACCTCATGTGTCTCTATGGGTGCCACAAAGCGGCGGCTCTTCTGGGCGTCTGCGCCATCCTCTTCCGCCAGACCAACATCATCTGGGTGGCATTTTGTGCTGGCACCATTGTAGCTCAGAAACTGGACGAGGCTTGGAGGGTGGAGCAGTCGAAGAAGAGGGACGAGAAAACACCCTCACAGATACCATTGACGCTTAGTGGGGTGAAGAGGGTAGCGCGTTTTTTACTGGAGTATCTCACAGCAACAGCCAACATAAAGACAGTGATCTTATCAACATGGCCATATGTCATAGTCGGGTTTGGCTTTGTCGCATTTGTGGTTTTGAACAATGGCATTGTGGTCGGGGACAGGACTAGTCACGAAGCCTGTTTGAACTTCCCTCAGCTGTTTTATTTCTTCTCCTTTACTTTGGTCTTCTCCCTTCCTCTCTCACTTTGCTACCACAGGCTTCTCAGGTTCGTGCAATCGCTAAGAAAGCACCCTTTACTGTTTCTTCTAATGGTAGCTGTCTCCTTGCTTTTGGTCTGGAAGTTTACTTTTGTCCACAAGTACTTGCTGGCAGATAACAGGCATTTCCCTTTTTATGTATGGAAAAGGATCTTCCAGAAGCATCACCTGGTCCGCTTCCTCCTAGTTCCTGGCTATTTGTTTGCAGCTTGGAACTTTCTAGACATGCTGAAGTCAAAGTCGTTGTTTTGGATCTTAGCCTTTTTCGTGTGCCTACTGGCAGCTACGGTTCCTCAGAAACTTCTAGAATTCCGCTATTTTATTCTTCCGTATCTCCTGTATCGTGTACATATCCCTCTACCGTCCCTCCACAGACTGCTGCTCGAATTAGCGCTCTATACAGCAGTCAATGCAGCCACGCTCTACATATTCGTCTACAAGACATTTCACTGGCCCAATAGCACCGCAGTGCAGAGATTCATGTGGTGACATTTGAATCCTATAATCAGTTCCCTTTTTTACCGAAGAAAGGGAAAAGAGAAAGATCTTTTCTCACTGCTCACCAGATACCTCCCTACTGTAGATTCATGTCAGCAAATGAACATGCACAGACCAAAATAGACACTGTAGACACATGGGATTATGTTTCATTAACCCACGCATGTCTAACAACTAGATTTGAGAAGGAATTGGAAGGAATGGTGAAACTGAGAAATCAGAAGGAAATCAGAGTAAGGATCTCCATGCACTGAGAAGTCTGTTTTCTAAGCTTAAATAAGCTGCAGCTGCAGAAATCCAATTATGATCTCATAATCAAGTACATGTAAATGTACGTATCCTATTTATGGAATAGATTGTTACTGAAATCCAGCTGTGGATTTGCACTGGTTGAATGCGCTGGGTGTGGGTGTTTTTTTTTGTACCATTTCAGCAGGTACATATCGTGCATGTACAAAAAGCTGATTATGTTGCAGAATACATGTGGGACCATCCTCAGACCACAGCATCAATTTTCGAAAATTGCGTCAATTTTCAGACTTCTGACAAAATGGCTTTAGGTCTCAGGAAAAAACGATGTTGTGTCTCAGCCATCAGACGTTAACCAGAACAACCTTGGAGGGTAAATTTGCGTGAGGCTTTTCTAATGTTTGTTATTTTAGTAGTCTCATGTGACCAAAAGACAAAATTTTATATGTTGAAATATTTAAATAAAACTCACTTTTTTTGGTCACATGGTTTCTCAGTCAAATCAATTTGAAAGACTTCTTTAGATTTATGCTCAAAAAATACATGAACTAAAGGGGATGTAAAAAAATATGATCCAATAATATCACATATGGACATCAATGGGTTAATGTCCATGTCAGTTTGGCACGTACATACTTAATTATCTTATTTTAAAATGTATTTTTTTGTCTTTAAAATAATGTTGTATCCTGTGTTTGTATCTAATTGCCCTTTACGTGTCCCGATCAGGTTTTAGTAGTTGCATTTAAGTCTCCAAATGTGGACCAAGCACAAGCATTGATGTTTACAGCCCCTCTGATGTTTCTGTGTGACATTTGAGTCGACAGAATGTGTTATTGAGTTTTTCAGATTCCACTGGCTCCGTGTTGTCTTTCAAAACCATGTCTTAAACCATATTATAGGAAATCAATCTTGTTATTCAGACTTCTTTACCTGTACATTTTTTGTCCCCTCCCCCATGTGAATTGCTTTTGTCTACAAACGATACTCGTTCTGTGTTGTCAGTGTTCAGTGTAAATCCACTGTACTGATGCAATAAAATCATTCATTGTTATGTATTGATGCTCCTGTTGTTCAGGTCTGGAAGGTATTTTACAAAGTTGATTTGCTTGACTATTTAAACCCAGACTTAAGTCTGTCCAATAGGAAAATAGCTGAGGAATGTTCCAGTGACTTTAGGCTTGAGTAATCTGACTCACTAAGAAATCCTGCTTTGTGACATACCGCCTGCTATGTTGGATTGTAAGGTATTTGGGCATATGTACTGCTGACAGAATGTATGGAATTTACAATTCAGCACATAACACATAACAAACTTTCAGTTACTGCACTTTAAGTCCACTAGGTGCCAGTCTAACATTGGTTCTGTACCATCAGTTGTCCCCATGTTTCCCGTGCACTGTATGGTTTTGAGGGAGTTTGTGCCGGAAATCAGTACCGTCCATTACTTGTTGTTCTGCCTGACAGTTTTAATTAGACTTGAGAATGTTTGTTTCACATAGTTATCATATAATTGCCAACTATTGGCTGAGAAATCTCCAACCAATTATGAGCGCTGTTAACTTTGTGGTCTCTGAGCAGAGGTTGTTATGCAATGGATGTGGTTCTCATGCTCCTCCCACACTAAGTTAACAAAGCCAAGATGCATGCGGTATATTGCTAATTATTCTTTTTTATGCATGTATATCTATATTACCACTGAAACCCTTCAAACTTGGCAAGAAGCTTTAACATGCTGTGAGAAAGCCTCTTGGAACGCTCGGTACAGGTTGTATAATAATGCTCAGGGTTGCATTGGAATAATGACTACACTGTCATAAATGTGTTTAATAACACATTCCATCATAATACATACAAAAAGTAACTTATTCAGGATACATTGTGAATATGTCTTGAGGAGGCACTAACAGTGTTCTAACTTTGACTGTTCTTTGGCGATAACATACTAATTGGATGTTTCTGGATGGTGAAGTTGTTAATTAATTCCTTTGCATAGCATGGCTGGAGATCCGATCAACATGAATGGGCTAGAAATGTGAAAGGACAGACTACGTGTTAAAACCAACTTACTGTACCAGTATTACATTATTAATAGAGGACAAATGAACACATGATACAGTACATGTTTTTGGGACATACAGTACCAGTTTAGACACACTAAAAAGATGTTTTTGGTTATCTTAAAGACTACAGGCTTATGCTTAACAGTTCCAACCGATGAGATGTCTGAAAGAATAAATATCCTGATATACCCCATATACTTGTGATGTATACAATATTCTATTATTGCCATATTGTTGCCTCTAATATATATTTAGTTGGGCAAAAACTTTTATCTCTTTCTTTGCACAATTTCAAAACTCTAGGTACCCTTTTAATTTAGTGAATATTCATGATGGACAGATCAGTAGAATTGGTCCAAAATTGCTTAGAAAAAAATCTTGTTATATCAACCCCCACTGCAAGTTAAGAAAGCTGTTATCTTCATGTAAAGTTCCAGGAAAATTTTGAAATATATATGTGTATTTATTCATTTGTATATGCATTTATTTGCTGATGTTTGCAGAAGGAAGCCAGAACGTTAATATTACTGCTACAAAGCCAAATATCTTATTGCGGCTATATAATTGTAGTAACTGCCTTATTAATTAGTATTAGCCCACAACTCAGTAGTTATACTAGTCGTCAGTATTGGTTGACGCCACATTGGTGGACGAACACTGACAAACAAAAACTAGAAAATAATGAATTCTATCAAACTGATAAGACCATGCTAGGAAAAAACATCCTATCGTTGCTGTTGGGACCAGCCGGTATATGCAAATTATGTCAAAAACTGAAAAACAACAAAAATGAAGACAGAAGGTTTTGTCACGTACAAGCCAAAAAGTTGGCCAAAAGTTTCTGGACACCTGCTTATCTGATGCTTCTTTCAAAATCGAGAATATTAAAAAGGTAAAAAGAAGTTTGTCCACCTTTGCTGCAGTAACTGTCTTTAGTTTTCTGGGAAGAAAGCAAGGATATGATTGCCTTCAACAAGGAGAGCATTACTGAGGTCAGGTCCTGGATGACATGCTGGATGATTGGATCTGGATCACTCCAGCATAGCCCAAAGGTATTGGTTGGTGCTCCATTACTCCAGAGAATGCAGTTCAACTAATTCACAGCCCAATACTGCCACTTAGCATTGGACATCATAAGACTCATGTGTGGCTGTTCCACAACGTCTCATTCTGTCAATACTTTTCTATGGAGATAGATTCTGTGTGTGGATTTTAGCATCTGTGGGAGTACCTTAATGCAACGAAATACACTAATATTAAAAAAAGGGTGTCCACAAACATTTGGACATATGGTGCATGTTGTGTATTGGTTGCTGGTATGCTGGGTGATCCACTATACCTGTTTTTTTCAGCAGGTTAGTTTTGGAATTAATTGCAATACTAATTGTATTTCACCATGAAAACTCTGCGTAGTTAAGGTTTAGCCATAGTCTGGGACAATATCAACCAATAAACTAACTGTTCTGAATTCTGCCTGTTCAAACATATTATGGACTGGATATTGCTACTTCCTTTTAGTATTCTGAATCTGTTATTTTTCTTTAACAGCCCAACACTAATTGTACTCCATTATTTCAGCTGAAATGTTGTGATTTTTTAAATGCCTGTTTGACCTACGGATGGTGTGCCTACAGCCCACTCCCAAACCACAATCACATGCCCAAATCCCAGCGCGCCGGTGCTTTCCCCATGCCCCAGATACAGCTTCCCGAAAGTTCTACTAAACAGGGAGTGAGGGGATGAAGTACAACAAAAGTTTTATTCTGTAACCTATATTTGGCTCTGCATTTAACAGCATCAATATTACACACTGGTGATGTAAGGATGAATCTATTCAAGAAATTAGAAATGCTGTAAAAGTGTTCAGATCTGTGACGTTTTCAGTGTTATGTAAAACATGCATAACGCATCTAGCCTAATTAATCAGTATGCTAGGGATCCAGGTTAGGACACATGAATACGAGGTACATTTGTAAGTACAGAGGCAGGACAAGGACTATTTGCATGCTTTGCAAAGGATTTATATCTTATACCATCCTGTTAAAAAAGACTTAGTAGAAAGAAAGCCGTAAGCATAGAGAGATATTGGGCTGACAGAGGTTCCTAATGAGTTGCTAAAGCTGTGTATTAATTGGAATTACCTACTAGCTAACACAGTGGACTGCTCTTCATGATGCGCCCTTAAATTTCACTTTTTAATTATGCGGTTAATAAAAGTTATTCAGAGTGATTTGATGTGAATTACGTTATGCTAGAAAAACGTATCATGTCAGAATAGCACATAGTGATAGGAACCAGGTGTCTAAAATTGATCTTACTGAATTGATTACACAAAAAATATTCTTTGTCAGAAGCACGAAACATTGTTTTTCAGTAGTTTTGTAGTGTTGTGTTGGCCAATAACATATTCTCTGTAAAATATATTCATGGTGGAGAGGTGTATGCAGGGTGCACCTATGCAGGGTGCTGTAAGGCAAAATAGCTAAAGTAAACTTTTTTCAGATTTACCACTATTTTAATATTATCAGCATTACATAAAACTCAAATCTAGGTTACTGGATGTTTCAAAGGCAAATGAAATGGCTACATTTCTGGTGTAGACATGACCCTGATTCCTATTACCCCAATTGTAAAGACATCAGAGTTAATAATTTTGCATCTACTAATCAGGATTACTAGCAAAAGTATGTTATTTACATCCTATTTATTGAATTAGGAGGTTTTGACTTGAACTCAAAGAGCCATATAATCAGGGGATCTTTTAGAGAACCAAAAGTAAGTTTTATGCAATCCTCTCCTGGATCTGACAGTGCCTTGGAGAGTTTTGTGGAATTAAGTCCTGCTGTCCATTAAGATGAGTAGCTGGAGTTATTTAACCAAGGCATGTAGGTCAGTGAAACTGAGTTAAGTGTGTTGTTTCAAGGGAATTAACTGACTTGTCAGATTTACTTAATAAGTGTTTGTTTGCTCAAAGTAATCTTAATGAGTAAAACTCAACATATTTCCCTTTGGCTGCTGCATCATCTAATGCATGCTGTATTACTCTCACTCTTTGTGTTGTCTGCCTCCTCTATCCACTTTCCATTGTGTGTACGTCTAGCCACACTGGCCACATTGTTAGCCACAGGTTGCCATGTATTCCTGTGTTGAGTGTAATGTAATCCAGCTCTGTAGCACAGTAATTATTTATGCAGAATCTACTAGCATTGTGTTCTTGTTCTACTTTATTTAGTTCAATTTCACAATATTATATTGGATTTTGTGGTAAAACAGAAAAATGATCTTCTAGTTCCTCTAATTAGCACTCACTTTATTGTGATCAACTTAAATTCGGTAAATATGTATTACTCAGTCAAATAGCTAAGTTGCTTAACACAGACGCATGGAATCACGTATATTAACCCAACATTTTAATTGCTACGTAAAGTACAGAGCAAATTGATTTCCTCACATAAACTTCATTTCATTACAGAAGTAAATATATCATTGGATAGTACACTGAAAACTACAGATCTATAAAACGTTAATTAAGTACATAAAACAGAATAACTGGAAGTTACTACCCATTTTGTATGCCCTGAATTTTCATGAACAGCTAAAAATCATGTCGGAGGCCTAGGCAGAGACACAGATTCTCCTTCTTTATTGTATTATTATTCCAAATTCCACTCTATCTCTCAGTATTTTTCTCTCCCATCCTCATTTAATAGAGAACCTCAACACTAAAATTAGACCTGTAGTTTCAGTTCCAGTTTTTCCACATCAGATCTTCTCAGAGTCTTCACACATGTGCAGCCACAAGCCACTGCATGAGCCCGTAATGAAGTGGATAAAACTTCCCAGCATGACCCAGTGGCCACAGAGAACTCATTAAACACATGTCATGCAGCATGTGGCCGCTGCTGACGCTTTATAAAAAGTGGAGCTCCGAGGCTGAGCAGAGCATCATTAAGGAGGTACGGTTAATCAGCACCATCTTGCTCCTCTGTAGACTCTTACTGCTCTTTATAAGCTAAACAACATTTAAAACTCTAATAAAATGCAAATTGACTGGAAAACAAGGCGGATTTTAGGTGCAGTGCTCTCAGCGATGTTACCCTCCCATATCACAGTATATCAGAGTCATATCAGAGTCATATTAAGTCACCAAGAATGAAACCAACCAAAAAAGGTGGGTAACTAGAGTTTAGCAAGTGTGCTGGTTGATTTGGGAGAAAACCTGCAATTATATTCCCACAAGTTGCAATCGAAGTGATGCAGTGCCATCCCTCCATAAAGCATGGCCTGCCCCTTATGGCCACCCCAGTTATGGAAAGAGGGATAGTCAGCCATGGATGTCATGATGGGAATCTGCCATTAGGGTAGTTACCTGCCAGTTATAATGGAATAATAATGCAGCACTTAATAATTAGCATTTATAATGAGAGAGAGATGCGCTGCCAAGCTAGGTTAGCGAGACAGACAGAAAGTGAGGTCCCAGGTGAATAACGTCAATGGCACGTCTACGTGAAATGAATTTATTAAAGTTGACTTTGCGAACTGAAAAAAAAACGATACATTTTATTTACAAATAAGGTTTTGCTGTTGTGTTATTTTATGTAGTGCGTCAAACTTTTTGCATCATTTCAGTAGAGCATTTTTCTCTGGCGGTGTGCCATCCTCATAAAATATCTGGGTCTAACTTACCTGTTCCATTCTAAAAGTTCTAGATACACCCGAGTACCATGTAGGTGAGGTATTGGTTTAAGTATAAAGTGAAGGGGAAATAAGTATTCAGATGCTTTAGTTTTTGTTATCTCACAAACGTCTAGTGCATATATCTGCTTCAACTTTACATGCATAATGTCTTTTGGCCTTGTACTTATAAACTTACAAACAACAAAAACGTATGCAATCATAAACATAAATAGAGATATGTTTAAAAAACTGACCTGATAGGGGAAAAAGTACTCAGACAAGCCAGATGAATAGCATGCATACTTTGATGCAAAGCCTATGTCAGCATTACACTTTTACATCTATGGTAAGAAGTAATTTACCTTTTGTGGCTTTTTGGCCTTTTTCTTTTGCCAAGCCCTTTTTAATTCTCCAATGTTAAGAGATTCCCTCTAATAGAATCATAATTTAATTTGAATTAGAATAATTTCAAAATTCTCCGTAAATTCAGTGGTCACACTTCAAGTGTCTGAGAGGACACACATGCAATACCCTCCCAGCTTGGTAGCATTGTGTGACTGGGGGAGTAGTAGCTAGCAAGTGGGACTAGATGACTAATTTGGGGAGAAATGATGCTGTCTTGGGTTCCTGGTCATGGATGGCATTGCTGGGGAATGGACCTGTGATCTAATGACAATAGAGCACTTACACAGTTTACCACTCAAGAGCTTTAAGTGCTTAGTAGTTTCTAAAGGGAAGTTAGAACAGGTATCAGCTGATACACAAGGTCTCTGTATCGGGAAATAAAAGCTGGATTTGTGTTGGAAGCTTTCCATTTGCTTATTACACCTTTGCTGAAAGGTGCTGCTGTAGTTATTCCAATGGATGGTGTCCCAGTGACCTCCTTTTAAGGAGGGCAATTCCCAGAATACCCACTGACCTGGGACACCTTCTTACCATTTAATTAGTGATAGCTTTGATCGGTTTGTGTGATCAGTGAACTAACCCCAAGAAAAAGTTAGTTCAGATTAGATTAGATTTGTTAGCTTTGTAAAATGGGTCATCATGGAGCAAAGTATTACCCTTTATTATAGCCTCTTTAAATACTCTCATCAACATCAACCAAAGTCAAAGGAAACTGTTTGACTTGCAAAATGATTATCAGGATTGTATAGTATTACATATGATTTATTATATCATTCAATTTGAACATTTGGTAATACATATGATCAATTGCAATTTTATGCTTAAGGTACAGAGTCTGTTTAATGGAATGAAAAGTGCAATTAAATCAAGTACAATAATTTATTTTCAGTGTGGAATGTAATGCAGGTTATTCATTTAGAAACAATAACAATGACAAAGCTTGAGCTCACCTTATAAAGCATCAACATGTGAGTGTAACAATGAAATACAATAAAGTTATTGTTTTCTTTTTATTCTGTATAACAAATTATGGTACAGTAGAATCTTCAGTACATGGTAACAGAGATAATGAAGCAGAAAGTGGGTACCAAATACCATAAACCAAACTGGCCTCTTATCACATAAAGTCATTATCTATGACGATTATGTAAAGACATACACTGCTAACAAGTCTTGATGAACTGACATCATAAAGTGTGGCTCATTTGAGCAAGATCCTTATTTACACCTCTTGCTCTCTCTCACTTCATACACACACACACACACACACACTAGCAAACATGGCGCACATGCGTTCGCGTTAGTTTTCATCCGTTTTTGGCAAGTATGTCCTAAACATGCAAGAAAACCTCAGAAAAACAGGGCTAACTTACCAACTAAATGACCCTGGTTGATTATATTATATGGTTGATTCATTTATGTGTGCTTTTTCAGGTTAAGATTAAGGTCAGGTTTAGGGTTAGGGAATTCTATTAAATATAGCACTGTGGAAAAGTCAGAGACCACCCTTTTGTTTATGTAATTTTAGGTCAAACCAACTATTGCATATTAATGTTATGCCATTCATTTTTCAGTATCAGGACAAAAAACAGGAAACATTTATATTTTGAGGAAAATTACACTGTTTAGTATTTGGTGTGTCCACCCTTCCCTTTGCCTTCATTACGGCTACCATTCTTTTCCAGAGTCTTACATTCAGTTCTGCCGGGATATCGGTTCTGCCTCCTGACGTTTTCACTTTTACTGATCTGTTTAATCCTAAACACGTTCAGTGATGTAGCGATCTAGACCCATGTTTCTCAATCCTGGTCCTGGAGGTTGCATGTTTTAATGGAATCCATGCTTTAATACGCCCCCCACAACGCTGAAAGGGCTTATTAATGAACTGATAAGTTGAATCATGTGTGTTGTGAGCAGGGGAAGCACTAAAATGTGCAGGGCAGAGTGCCTTCAGGAGTAGGGTTGAGAAACACTGATCTACTTTGGAGTAGTCAGTCCATTGTTCTGACAAAAGCAGCAGCTTCTTTCTTTGATCTGTGAAGATTCTTTGTTTTCTATTTTCTTTACTCAGTAAGGGTTTCTTAATGGCTACACATTCTTTCAGACCCACAGTGCTGAGTTGTCTCACAGTGGAAGGATGGACAGTAACACCTGTGGGGTTTTTTGATATCTGGAAAAGAGAATGGAGCTTGATTTTTTCTTTCAGAGATGAAAGCTTTAAGTGTTGTTTGTCTGTTGGAGACAGTTTTGGGGGTCTAAAAGGTTGTGCGCAGCTGTTAGGAGTTTATTTTTGTCTACACCTTTAAATCGTTTTTTGAACTCCTCTCCCTTGAATATAACTTGGTACTTTGTTTATTTATTGTAATATATATGTATACAATACATGCAGTGTATGTATCATATATGTATTGCGGTGGCCCAAGGTCTGGGTACTACCGAGTGGTCTGGAAAGCACGCCAGAGGCACCAGCAATGTCAACATTGTTGTTGAGTCAACCAGAGAACAATCCAGTGCCATTGCCCCAGCCATCAGGTACCCTCTGTCCACCATAGAGCCATCAACTTCGTCAGCAGCATCTCTCTCACTCTCGCCCTCTCTCTCTGATGTTACAAACTTGTCATTGTATCGACAACAAAACCTTTTTTGTGCTATATAGAACCATTGTGCTATATATAAACCATTGAATAATGATCTTTTTTAAGAGTTAAAGACCTTCTAACTGGGATGTCTAATACATATGTCTAATACAAGCTTTGAATAATGTCATTACAAGTTTCAACTGTTTAGATGTTTAGCCTAGAACAGCCAAAAACATCCACATGAATTGCTGTTATCTTATTGCTAACAAAGTATTTGAATCCCATAGGAGTGATTAGCATTAATATAAATGCATCATGTGAACACAGCAGCTGCCGTTTACACCGTGTGAAAATTCCATGATGAATGGACCAACAGAAATGGCCCAAAATCTGGTTCCATTGACGTACATTAAAATTCAGTTGGATTGTTCCCCTGTCCTGTAAAGTTACCATTCTGGAAATATTTGTTTTTCTTTGAACAGCAACGATTTACAGAGAGAGCGAGCATTTAGGTACTTACATATATATAATACATATGGGACAGGTGTATGTATGTCATGTGCCCTGTGTTGTAATAAAAACTAAACAAACAGCAGCGCCAATAGAGAACCAAAGTGAGTCCTGGCAGAAGCATAAATTTGGATGTTCTGTATGAAACAGGCTCTCAACAAAGGACAAAAGGACATCAACTCCCCTTTTCCAAACTCCACTACCAAGGGCAGAGAATCCCCCGACACTGCTAAGTTGTGTGTGTCGGGGAAGCAGCTGTACTGAGGCTATAAATATCACTCAAGACTGAATTTACATTCACTGACCGCTCCACAAGCTGCTGGATCTAAACACACCCGTGTGTGCTACAGAGGTCATAATCTATGGATGAAAATTAAATATTCAAAGCACTATGTTTAGACAGAGACCTGAATAGAAGGGCTTTTCTCGGAAACGTTGAGTTCAGCCTGAGCAGCCTGAGCAATTTACTGACAAGACCAGGAAAGAAGATATAATGATTTCTGTGAAATATAGAAATGTGTGTCTGTAATGAGTTTATTTTTAGTTTATTTTTATTTAACTCAATGTGTTTACCAGACTTGTTGTATTCAAACTTTGCAAGTACTTAGTACAACTCCTAATTCATTGTTACATTTTAATTGTAGATAAAATGGGTTAAATACTTGAAATGCTAAACAGAAAGTTGATAAAGAAGATAAAGTCAAGCTAGCTCTTTCATAGGTTAGGGCTTCAGGAGCTGAACCGAAGGCCTAGGTTAAGGTTTCTGTAGTAAAGACAGCGGTTCTGTAAAGAACTGTGAATATTCAAAGAACTATTAGCATGCAAAACAATTCTTTTCTTGGTGAAAAGGTTTGTCAGATTTGTGGAAAATGTGTTGTATATAATTGTATATAGAACCTTTTTCATGGTTCTGTGGTATGGAAAATGGTTCTATATAGCACCGAAAAAGGCTTCTTCTGTTGTAACAAGTGGTATCAATAGCAAAACCTTTTTTGGTGCTATATAGAACATTTTTTAAAAAGAGGAACCTTTGAATAATGATCTTTTTATAGGAGCGTGAGGTCTTCTGGAAGTCCTTGATACACAACAGTCCCTGTAAAGCTGCTATAAGGTAACGTAATATGTTAATGTCCTATACAAGTCTGAAATAAAACATGGAATAAAATACAAGCTTAGAATAATGTCTTTTACAAGTTTCAAATGTCAGTGTTTAATCTAGAATGGACAAAAAAACATTCACATGAAATGTTGTTAGTTTAGTGCTAACAAACTATTCAAATACCGTAGATCAGAATTATCCCAGACCAAATCCGAACCAGAAATCTAGCACTACTAGTCTTGGTTTATGACTGCATTCAGTGGTATGCTAAGTACTGGTGGTGCTTGAGTATCTCTCTCTCTACTTTCTCTTTTCATTTTTTTTATATCTTTCCTCGAGCAGGCACGGTTTTTACATGACATAATGTGGCTTGCAGTAATAATTGCAGTAATATTTCAATTAGGCAGTGTGTCTTTAGGGGTTTTCAGCTAAGGCGCATCTGGGACATCAAACCAGCATCTGCTGCCCTCTGTTAAAGGTGTGTGTGTGCATGTGTGGGATTAGGGGACACGTTCAACACACATCACATCCCTCTCTCTTTCCCTCTCTCTCTTTCTCTCTGGGACTTTCATTACTTGTTAGCTGCATTATCCGTATATCTCCAGTGCAAAACTAAATAAGCTCAATTTAATCAATATATTTAAATAATTAAAATAAAAATACAAACCCAATTCAAACCCATATTACCTGCTGTTGGCACAGCAGGCAAAATGCAAATATAAACAAAATGCAATGAGGTGATGAACCTTAATAAACACTGTCTGTCACTGCACACACAAATGCAAGTTAAGACTGTGCTATGGACAGAAGATGTCACATGTTAACGGTGTCCAGAAACGCCACCAGCCTCTCTGGATCCAAGCTCATCTGAAATAGATTGATGCACTGTAATCAGATGAGTCAACAAGATATTAATGTAAATAAGGCCAAGGAAGCAAAGAAATTTACAGATCGTTACCAGTGTTAAGTTTAAAAATCAGCATCTGTCATGATATGGGCATGTGTATTAATAAGCAAACAGAACACATTTTGTAGGAGCATATATTGGATTATAGATGCCGTCTTTTACAACATAAATATATGCTTTCAAAACTGAATCGATGCATTTTCAGTCAGCAGAGTGTTACTGAGTAAACTGTTTAACATGCTAAGTGACTAATTTTATACAGTGTTTATTTTTAAATCACCTGTTATTGACTGTGTTATACTTAGTTCTGTTGGATGGATTGAGTTGTGTATAGTTCTGTTTCCACACACAGGCCTGAGCCTTTTGCCATCAGCACACAGCAGAAGATGGGAGGAGAGCAGTTAAGTAGCGCTAACGGTAATGTCAGTCAGGGTGGCCAGCCTGTCCATCATATCTGCCAAGGGAGCCTCTTTTAATATGCTCTTTGTTGTCTGTGATAACCAGCTGTCACTGAGGACAGAGTCCTCGTCATTTATGCATCGTGCTGCAGAACTCCACAAAAGAGCTTCTGAGGCTGAAAGAATTTTTTCAGTCTAATAAATGTATGTAATTTCTTGCTGTATCCCAATTGTACACTAACTGCCAAAAGGCAATATGAGGAAACACTACTGTATATACTAATCCTCTGAAGCATACTAACTAGCAAAGCGCAAGATTTTGGCATGTTTGCTTACAAAATATATACTAAATAATATAGAAAATATAAACTATACGTAATATATTATATAATGTGATAAAGCCATGTTATTGTGCCAACATGCATCATAAAAAACTATGACTCTGCAGACTACTTTGACAGTACCACCAAATGAACTTATTAGTTAGGAACCATTGAGTGCCTTTGCATCTGTCAGATTTCCAAATGTTCCTGCCATGAGTAGCTCCTCTATTTCCACTTCACCTGCATAGTAGGACAACTGAAAGTAACTAATTCTAAGTTAGATTTATACCATTGTCTCCCGGATTTAATCATATCCAATTCTACCCACACATGGTAAGGCCTTCTTACCATGGAGGCTGAGGTGTTACTGGATTCAAACTCATGAGCTCTCATAATCACTCATTTAGATTTAGACTGACGGACCACTCTGAAGCCATGAAAATGCACTAAACAACATATATCAAATAATGGGTCAGTAATACAACAGTAATTTATTTATTTTGTAGGGAGCTGCAGGTGTAGTTGGGGAATAAAGACTGTAGTGTTCTACAATAACACAGCCTAGAACAAAACATTGTGAGTTTATTATACTACTGCCATGTCAAGGATAAACTGCAACATGTTGCCTCATGGGCTGAGTGACACTGTGGGCCAATTAAAATCTGTCCATGGGCTGCTTTTCTTCCAGGGGTTGGACTTTGGGAGCCTGATATACCCAAAAACACAAATTTTTTTGATACATTGTGCATACTGCATGTTTTAGTTTATGTTCAAATTCCTGAAATTCTCATATTACCTGGATGCAGAAAGTGAAACAGGGATTTTAATAATATACCAATATATTTCAATAATATCACAGACTTCCAACGGCACGTGGTATAGAACTCAAGCTCAGGTCATCCCTCCAAATAAAAAATGAGCATGTGTTTCAAAATAGAAGGTCAAAATAATCATTCTCTTATTCTATTATAAAGTATTATTATTATTATTATTATTATTATTATTATTATATCTTATCACTGCTATGGACAATATCACTAAGTCACTGTATAAGAACATACATACATACATACATACATGTANGGCACATCTTGTTTATTTTTTTTTTAACACAGGCTTTGAAAACAGTTCAGCTCAGATACTTATTTAGGAATTCTGTAAGCTAACTTAAATGGTCGCTTATTGTTTTTTTGTTTATTTTATTTGCTTATTTCCTGTTGAGAAAATAAATGATAAAAAATTACGGGACAGAGCATTAGATAAAAACATGCAGTCTTTGACCTTTATGGAAAATCAAAACAGAGATATTGTAATGCTGGGCAAACAAACCAGACACTTGCGGATATTAAAAAGGGTTTGAAGTTTAATCACAAAGGGAAGGTCCAGAAGGGTAGTCAAAAAACCAGGCCAAGTCAAAACCGTGAGGACAAAGAGCAGATACATGGAGGAGGCAAAAGAGAAAAGACAGGCAAGGGTCGAAACCAGGAGAGCAAACGGTCCAAACAAACAAAGCACAAAACAACAACCAAAAGCAGGGTCAAAAAACAGAAGCAGATCAAACAGGGGAAAGCAGAAAACAATAAACAACGCTAAGTATGCGAGCAGAATGTCGATAATACCTTGCAAAGGACGGTGTGAAACAAACAGGTATATAAGCGCCAAGCAAATGGAGAACAGGTGAGAGTCATCAATATTCAGGGAAGAGTGATCTGTAGACTGAGTCCTAATTGGTGGCTGTGGGACATGTGACGGTGATGTCATACACCAATGACTCCTGGGAGTTGTAGTTTGGAGGCACAACACGAGCAGAGGGAGAACAAGGAGGTGTGACAGATATCGTATTAGACTATGGAGTGGATTCCAAACAGGATTACTATTTTCCGCAAACATTGCCCTTCTTTTCATTTGCGTGGAAGTTATTAATAGATAACCTACTGAACTGGCCAACCTGACCAGCACAAAGTGTCGGCAAACTGTTGGTAATGTTTTGTCTTATTAAAGCTACATCCTAATGTTTGGTATACGGTTTGGTACACTGCAATGTATCTGTCTTTCCTTCTCTCAAGATTGTCTTCAGTTCTGGGATGAAGCAATCCTGATAACAATTCTGATATATGAACTTCCTACCGATCTGATACCATCGCTCTCTTAAGGCATATGTGTTTCATATTGATAAAGTAATCATACTTAAATATACAGTCAATGTTAATGTGGTGCAGTGGAAGTGGTCATGTACCAGCAGTCTATTTCATGGCCATTTTAAGAATGTGTAAATATGTCAGATATACTTTATATTATTGTAGAAGATATGTAAATCAATATGGAT
Source organism: Semaprochilodus insignis (assembly GCA_034552555.1). NCBI lineage: Eukaryota > Metazoa > Chordata > Actinopteri > Characiformes > Prochilodontidae > Semaprochilodus > Semaprochilodus insignis. The sequence continues at coordinate 16,362,314 of CM067474.1, read as the reverse complement.
TTATCTGAAATTTGATCTATTTACTGAGATTATTACTGGAGCCAGAAATTCCAGTACAACATCAATACTTCAGTTCACTTTCAATCATATACTATTTTATAGCCATACTGGCGACATAAGTAGGACAAGTATTACATAAGTATAGGATAAGTATTACAGTTATGACACTCATTTATTGTAGTAGTGCATGCATTTATTAAGAAAGCATTTAACAAGCTGTTTTGTGAGCAGTTGCTATTTTGTATTTATTCCCATAAATAAACAAATGCTATTTTGATTCTAGGTTCTCTTTAGTGTTTAATATAATTCACTGTCTGCCTCATTATAAGTGATGCATTAATACTGGGCAAATGCATTATGAATTGCACATATCTCTCCACATCCACTTATGCTAATCGAGCTTAAAATAATTTCTCTCCCATCCTCTTTCTTCCCGACTCAATTATTCCTAATTATTGGAATCGTGCATTTGCTGATTCGCAGGGCCAAAAAGCAACCTGTAATAATTCATTAAGTTGTTAGGCTGATGATTTGATCAGCTTGATCATTAGAGACAGATAGAGAGATAGAGGTTAAGGGAGCTAGCGGGGTGCAGAAGAGCGTACTTGTCCTCCCTCAATAGCTGCTTATTAAACTCATATTCCCATGGTTCTTGCAGGCTCTCTGTGTTGCGTAGCAACCAGAGCATTTGCTTTATTATAAAAAAAATGTTTGCTAAAAAAGTCGCTTCTAATTCTAAACTGGAGTTAAATTTGCTTTCATGACCTTTGGTTAGTTTTCTGTTGAAGAAGTGTGGCAGCTTAATTGAAACCATCTTTCAGCTGCCTGATAAGTGTACCTTACATCGGTGGATCTTTATACCACAGTTTACATTCTGTGTTGAAAGTGAATTTGTGTTTGTTTTTGTCCCTAATGTTTTAAAGTGGCAAATACCTTTAACACCTTGGGCCTTATTCCCAGGTATTAGATACATAAATCATGCACAATACCAATATGTGTGTATAAACGCTTGCAATATCCATCCACTATAGGTTACCAGTGTTGGGAAGTAATGGAGTACCTCAGGCACATGGCCAGAGGCTTCTATGAGAAATGTGTTTTGGGTTTTCTGTTCTTCTCTAAATACAGAGAAACACACTGGAATTATTGATCGTGGTAATCGACTATGCTTACAGCTGCAGCAGATGAAGATTAGGTTGAAAAATGCTGGAATATTACGGTAACATTATGGCAGGCGCAGACTTTTGAAATCAACCGTTGTTTTGTAGTCGGCCATTTCTGAGTTCGGGCCATACTGTGTTTTTCAGGTGGTAGTGTAAAGGAAAACAGATTGAGGCAGGGGTGAGAACTCTGGACCTCCCCCTTCATAACTGTAGTAGGACTGACATAAGACTAAGGAACAAGGAGGAGAAAATCCAAAAACACACTCACAAACAAGACATTATAAACAATGCTAAGAGGCGGACATATTGCACACAGCATATTCATATCACACACACACACTTCTGTGCACTGAAATGATGTGGTCTGTCATCAACACCATTTACTTAAACTGTAGGTTTCTACGGGCCGAGAAACTGAACTGCCAAAGCTTTCAATGAAGGTGCAATTCTTACAAGGTCAATTCATTATACTGCTGTGCAGGAATGTTCATAAGCTTACCGGACAAAAAATTAGTCACCAAGGTGGTAGTAACTTCAGGCTCCTGCAGAGGGTGTTGCACGAGGATGATGGAGCTATAAATACCTGTAGGGTGTGTGATGGGATAGATTGAGAGGAGGTGTTACAGTGCAGTGAATGTCCCATTCAGTGTGTGGAAAATGGGTCCAAAGCAGATGTTAATGATTGGCTAAAAGGAGTGATTCTATTTGGGCGTGTCAAAGACTATAGTGTGAAGGAAGTAGCTGAATCTGCAGGTGTATGGAAACGTACGGTCATACGGGTCTACCAGCAGTGGCAAAGGTCCCAGTTTACAGGAACTCCTCAGAATTGTGCCAGGTAAGGCCTCCACGAAATCTGTCGGAACTGTGCAACTCTTTGATGCAAGAGTAGCTGAACAGTGAAGTTGCCTATATCCAGAAAGTTGTCCAGTCCTTGCCAAATCGAATTGTAGCTGTTATTCGTGCTTGTGGAGGTATTACACCACTATTAGGTATGGTTCAGTCACAGGTGACTAATTTTGTCTGGTGAGCTTATTTTGACTATGCAGCTACCTTGTAGTTTAGAGGTTCTACTGATGTTCGGCGGAAAAATGCACGTACACCGCAGGGTTTGATGCATTTTAGTTTACCACAGTGTTTGATAGAGGTGAATAACATTCCTCTTAAAGAAAAAAAGGTTTACACCCAGAATTCCATGTCACCAGCTATACAATGTGGGAAAAGAGAGTGGGAAAGAGAAATCTGTGAGTGACAGGGAGTGAGTGAAAGAGAGAAAGAGAGAGAGAGAGAAAGAGAGAAAGAGGGAGAATATTGAGTGTTCATTTGGACAGGCAGGTCACTATTAGCTCATACATTTCTCCTCTATCAATCTGGATGACCCACATATTTCACTCTCTACCTCAGTGCCATTCTGCTGCTCAGCAAGACCACACACACACACACACACACGCACACACACACACACACACACACAAGGCTAAATGCACATTCCTGCCTTTTTTCAAACACTAAATGTCATTAATAAATTGTTAAACACACAATTTTACTCAGATTGCAAGAAATCTAAGGGAGATAATATTGGAGAAATTATTTACCACCTAATATTGACACTTGGCCACAAGGTTTGGTTCCATTTATTATATTTTACATACAATATTTGCTTGGATTTAAGCACTAAGCACAGTGACAATTCATTTTTACACAAATTTTACACAAAGATATTATACCACACCTCCAAAGTTCAGTCTTTGAACTTGGTTGTATATACTGACACATACTCAATCCAAATAATTCAAATATATTTAAGGAGTGCATGTACATGCATTTAATTATCTGATCATAATCAGATTTCTTTAGTTATTTAGTCATTCAAGTAGTTATGTAAACAGCATACCCCTATTTCCTAGATCGGATCTGGTGAATCTGGTTAAGAATACCGACAAAAAGAGCTGGATTTTAGCTAGGTAATCAGGTTTCTCAACACATATGCACTCTTACTCTGATTTCTTTCATTTCTCTCTGTCTGTGCCAAAACAGTTCACGTTGATATTTGACTCAATGTTTTAAAAAGCTGTAACATGAATTTTGAGTTTTGCATTATGTTTATGTCACGTCTTATAATGTGAATTTATCGGCTGCCTGTGAAGCAGAAATACGATTCCTGCCTGATTCCTCAACTGGATCTATAGACTGAGAAGAGGAGGTACAGTGCAGACTCTGAGTAGCACTGGGTTGTCTTCTCACAGCTGAGGGTCGGACAGAAATGCCTGTCATATCAAAAGTGGAGTCTGAGGTTCTTGGTCTAGATGAATCTAAGGGTGGTCTCTGACTTTTGCACAATACAGTATGTAAATGACCCTTATAGCTGGCCTGTATTTTGTCTTATTCAAAAAAGTCATTCAAAAGTAATTCTTAATGTTTTTTTCCCTGCATGCTCTTTTTATACCCAGATAATTACTGTATTTTAAGCACAGTGGCCTTAGTTTGCAGAAAACCTGTAACAGCGCACATTTCTTTACCAGTTTTACGGGCTGTAGTTAAATTGACGTGGTACCGGGAAACTTGTGGCACTGCATTATCTTCAGCATGCCACAGGCACTGATTCTTGATGGAGGCTTTGAATTATAAGCAGATCAACATCTATTATTTAACATTAAGTGGCCAAAGTAGACTTTCTTAAAGAAATGCATTCCGCTGAGTATACCTTATCCAGGATTCATTATTAAAGGAACATCATTTATCAGCATGTGACAGCCTTCTACATGAGCAAATGCAATGCAAATGGGTCTATATATAGAAGAAGCCTGGGCTTAGAGACGCCTCTGCTTACCAAAACTCATTCATTCAGCTCAGAACACATAACTCTTCAACCACTTTTGCCAAGCATTAAACTTTCACGGAAGGCATGGGCGTAGGATGAATAATTTACTCATCAGAGCAATAAACAAATACGAGTGCCATTTTAGACTGACTTTCTGTCTCATTTAGCTGTGTTGGAGGTAGACTGAGTTAGAGATGCAGGAGAATTCAGCTGGCTTCCTGTCCAATGGCAGCATTAAAACTTTATAGCTTGACAGCAGTAATGACTTATTGATATAAACAGTATTATCTAAACTTCACATGTGTGCTGGTTTTATAATAATTATTATTATTATTACTATTATTATTACAGCAGTACAGGAAACGATGTGCTGTGAAACATCATATAACACTTGTACACAGTGCAGGGTTACATGACAGGGTTAGTGATGTAGTCCAGGTTGTACTTGGTGACAATTGCAGTGCTGAGAGTCAGCCACCAGCCAAATAATACCTGCTCTGTGGTGGTCCTGTGGGGGTCCTGACAATTGAAGAACAGGATAACTATAGTGTTTTTTAAATTATTAATTATTTGTATTTTATTTTATTTTATTTTATTATTTACATTTTACACAGCAAGTGCCGCTATTTTGCCACTGGGCAGCTCACTGGGCAATTTGAGTTATAGCAAACTTGTTTCATTAAAAATGAAATGAACACATAGGTGTTCTCTGGCTCTGGAGATTTTTTTTTTCGATCAATCAAAGCCAATGTTTTGAGCAGGTGAACAATATGAACTAAGCAAAACATGTATTTCAGATCAATGTATTCCTCTGATAAATGACTCCATCGAAATATAAATGGCATCCATCCATAAATATGTGTTCGGGTGACAGTAGTAATCATAAGTGGCATTTGCGACCGGGCTGTGAGATAATGTCATTGCTTGTTACGCACAGCATTGTGTGTGTGCGGGGAGAACACAGTCTGCCCACATTAACAAAGAGCTCCTCCTGCTATTGCCTTTGAGGGATTAGAGAAGACATTTCAGTAATCTGCCAGCTTGTTTCTGTTCATCTTCCTCTCCGCTGGTGCTCGAAAGGATATGATTAGACCTCAGCTTGCCTGGCTGGTCGCGCTGCACAGGTCTTCTTCATTCTATACGGGGAGGAACACAACCTGATGGGTTCATTTCTCAAAAAGGCTGAGGCGGTTTCTGCTTTCACTTGCAGTCAGCAAGAAGAAGCGGGTGAACGTGAATTGTGGAATGAATGCTTGGAGGTTAATTAATTAAAATGAAATGTGTCTATATGAATTATTTCACACTTTCAATCTCCACATTGTAGTAGAAGAGGAGACATTTTATTATGATTAGATTAGAAAATGAATAGTTGTGTATGGTCCTGCTTTGCCAATATAAAACCGGTTAATTGGCTATCACTAAGCAGAAGGAGGTCACAGCAAACCTCGAGCCAAAATTTGTTTTTAATTGCTGAAGTCTACAGGTACTGTACAAAATAGCAGCATGTGTAGCTCTTATAACTCATGGCAACTGAAATGACACTCCTGTGTGCACTGCTAATTACATTTGGATCTAAACTCATATGAGCTGAATATGTTTTAAAAAAATTTGCAACAAAAATTCACAAGTCTCTGGATTTTTTTCACAAACTTGACACACCATGTGCTATAGCTGTACTGAAAGCTGCTGGTGAAAAAGAGCTCTAGTATGCTGTTTGTAATAGCAGAAATAAAGTTGTCTCCCTTTATCAATAATAAAGCTAAATATGCAACTAATGTCAAACATATATAGTCCATACAAACACAAATCACACTTAGTTTAACTGCAATTAAAAAATTTAATACTATATGCACTATACATACTATGGTGTTCCACAGGGTTCAGTTCTTGGGCCACTTTTAATTAGTATTTATATGCCTCTGCTCAGGTGCATCATCCATGACTTGAGATATGATTTACATGCCGATGACACTCAAGTTCATATTTGCACAAAGCCAGACATTCCAGTCACTTTGAACACATTTAACAGTTATTTGCAGGACATTAAAACCTAGATGCATAGTAGTTTAATTAAACTTGTGACATGATTCTAATTGGCCCCAGGTCAGTTGTTGAGTCTGTTTGCCAAGTTACCACTGTCTACCAATAATGCATGTGTTACATTGTCAGTATATGTTAAAAATCTTGGTATTGGCATTGTTAAATGCACACGCAACAAAACTAGGCAATCTGCATTCTTTTATTTATTGTTTTATTAAGTAATTGCTGACATTTGTAGATGCTGAGCACTTTACATATGCACTTAACTGTTCATGTCTCAGCTGTAACACAGTCCTTACTGGTGTTCCACTTCGCACTCTAAATAAACTGCAACTAATGCAAAAAAAAAAAAAATAATAATAATAATTGCAGCTACACGGATGATGACCTTTACCACCATGTTACACCCAAACTCAAAGATCTGTGCTGCTTTTTGTAGTACTTTACAGTATTTTCAGTTTGAGACTGTAAACATATATATGGTACTCAAAGTTTTAATAAACAACTTATTTGCATCATTGCCAATTTATTTGCTAACACTTTCTTTTAAAATCTCAGTAGTTATATGTATTACTATCCTGTCCTAGTTCTATATATTAACAAAGCATAAGGTACAAACTACAAACTCAAAAGTGCTGGTACTTAACATAATGCTGAGTTTCAAGACACTTCAATTAAATTACAATGAACACACATCCTATTCTGATAATTGCTTGGAGTACCTATTGTGTAAGTATAACCATATACTAAATGTCACTCATTTAGTATATGGTTATTGGAAGCACTTGTTTATTAATACTTTTACTTGCACTCGAGTGATTTATACCCACAGTACTGTTACTTAAGCAGATATTTTTAGTGGTCTTTCCACCCCGAAAAAGGTGTGCGTGAATGTTTGAAATTACAGAGTGTACCGTGCAGCTGATGGACACCATGTATTGGAAACTTTCCTTAAAAGAAGGATAAAGGGGGATCCTCAGTGACCCTCTGTGACTTTACTGCTGGACGTCTCGCTCAGCGCACAGATGTAATTGGAGCCTGGCAGGCAGTGCATGTTCTCCTTCTGCAATTAGGGTGTCGAACTAGCATGGAAAAACAGTCATTACTCCTAATGGGCTTTCAATCCAGGGGATGGAGAGAGAGAGAGAAAGCAAAGCAGGGGAAACAAGATATATACCATGGAATTTACTAAATATGTANTGTTCTCCTTCTGCAATTAGGGTGTCGAACTAGCATGGAAAAACAGTCATTACTCCTAATGGGCTTTCAATCCAGGGGATGGAGAGAGAGAGAGAAAGCAAAGCAGGGGAAACAAGATATATACCATGGAATTTACTAAATATGTATATGTCCGACATGCACGGAGTGACCAGTCGTGAGCAGTCACAACTGTGGACATTCAGCGAGCAGTGATGCCCTCCAAGAGTCATCCTGTTAGTGCCAGCAACATTGGCAGACGGCTGCACGACTTACGACTACATGCACGCAGACCGTTATAAAAATAGCCCTTAACACCACGTCAGTGTCGACAACTACTGAACTACTGCCCATCCTGTGTGGTCTGATGAGGAACTACTGTCCATCTGATGCTGCTTTTTTATCTGCCTTGACTGGGTGCCCACTGCTTGCCTGCATTTCTGATCAGTTTACCTACCACAGAGCTTCCTGCTGTCCTATGCTAATCGGAAACTTCACCTGCATCCTGCTGACCCATCCAATGATCCTGCTATTTAATCACAGACTATTTTCTTTATATAGCTGCTGATCTCCTGGGATTTGTACACACAACAGTCTCTAGAGTTCCCCAGACAGTGCAATAAAGAAAAACATCCAGTGAGTTGCAGTTCAGCACATGGAAATGCCTTGTTGATGTTAGAGGTCAATGAAGAATGACCAGACTGGTTCAAGCTGAAAGAAAGACTATGGCGTCTCACCTAACCACTCTATACAATTGTGATGAGCAGCAAAGTATCTCAGAATGCCCAACGCCTTGAACCTTGTGGTGGATGGGCTACAACGGCAGAAGACCATGTTGGGTTGCACTTCTGTCTGCCAAGAACAGAAAGCTGAGGCGGCTGTGAGCACAGGCTTACCATAAACTGAGCTGTTAAAGGTTTCTAATGGTCTATGAGGTTATCATTAGCCTCTAAGTACAATAATAACTTGATCCTACCTTCAACCTTTGGGAATGATAACTTACCTTATAATATGTGATTTCAGGTGATTAATTTATGCTCAGTAAATGTGTGCACACACATTATAACAGCTAATAACACAATTATTAGTGATTTTCACATAACAGATGACCCCATGTACTAATATAGGTCATAATAAATAAAGCTTAATGAATCTTAACAGCATTATGTCTGTGTGCGCCTTCATTTTGCTTTGTAGTGTGTTATATAAAATGAGCCTTTGAGCGTAACTTGTTTAGTAAGAATGTTTATTCCAAAATCAATACTTTGATACAGAAATAATCATTTCATTATATGGATTTACCAGACAATCAGTACTGCAATCATGCTTTCTCTGATTAATCACTGATTTCCAAAAGTACAATATGGTTTTCATTTTTTTTCAATACATGAAGTTGTGCAAATAAAATATACACTAGAAAGCAATTATACACTGACACAAAATATAGAACAATTCATATCTGAAGGCATTGCACAATTCCAAGAATTCAGTGAGAGATTAAGGCAATTTTGTACAGTTGTTTTCATTTTTTGTCTTTTTTTGTCCCAAAAAACACTCTATTAATAACAAAAAGACTGGTGCATCTCCTGTAAAACTGTACATGCAAACATAGTGCACATTATAATAATTATAAGATATGACAAGCATACAATATATTATTTGGATATCTTCAGTAAACAGAGTCCATGTGAATGGAATCACACGTTTAACCTTTAGATTAAAACTTGCCAGACTGGCACTCATCAGCATCTCCAACCACCCCCCACCCTCCACCCCACACACACACACACACACACACACACACACACACACACACAAATATGCACACACACACACACACACTCACTCTTGCAGGCATGCATGCTCTTATGTGGTGGAGCTTGGCAAAAGCTGTGGCACCAGCAATGGAAATGACAGTCAGATTGAAGAGCTGAAATGAGCTGCCAAGGAGCAAAAGACTGTCCAGCGCTGCCTTTTCACTAAATCTACTTTACATTGAGTATCCACTTTATTACATCCGCCTACCTTGTACCTACACTTATCAGGCATTATATCTGAAATCTCTGTTCTGATCCGTGTTGCAATTTCATGACGTGCATTAGTGTACTTTAAATATTTGGGTGCTGCTGCTACACTCATACCAAAATGTTGTAGCATAATTACTAATGACTATATTTACCTCTTAAATTTTGATTTGATTCATCATGGTCCAAAAAAAAGAACATATAATGTTTTTTTTATTGCTACTTTAACTAATAGAATGTACTGGAAATGTGCTAATGTGTTTCATGTGTCCATTTAGCCCACACACAGCATGAGCTCTGGGTTAAAAAAATGGCAAGAAAATAATCTGCCAAAAAAAATCAGCCAATTTGGCTGTAGACAAACTAGAAACGGATGCAGCTATTAAAATTCATGATCGGTGCATCCCTAGATTGTAGGTTTACAGTTACTGACTGTAGCCCATCTGTTACTGCACAAAATATCAGCTCCCCTCTATCCATCGACTGAAAGAGACCAGCAGATATTATTTGGGTGATGTGTCATTAACAGCACAGCAATGACATTGACGTGGTATGTAAGTGTTGCACTGTTATGAGGGACATGGCAGTGTCACTGCTGGGTGGAGAAAAGTTTATCAACTGAAAACATAGTAGTGTGATGTGATCAGAACCTGACCACTGATTAAGGGCTTACATACATTATGTGGATACAGATTATATTAAGGTGGACCAGCAAGGTACTGGTTGTCGATGAAATGGCCAATCTAGAGAACACAGTGTTTAAATACTTCATCAGTACCACTGTACACTCAGACCAGTGCTACACACTTTACCAGGTCAGTGCCACTGCTGTGTTCAGAATGGTCCAGCACCTAAATAATATCTGGTCAGCTGTGGCTCATGTGATAGAGGGGGTAGAAGGTTTATCAGGTGATAGCTGATAAACTGTGCACCAACAGATATGGCGCAGTCAGCAAACCTACGAAGTGCATCTTTATGGTTGGTGTTTCTGATAAAATGGCCAATGAGTGTACGCACAAGGTAGGTGTGCTTAATAAATGGGCGACTCGGTGTATGCTTTTTCTGAGGATTTTCTCTGAGAATTAACTTTTTTATAAAGACCTGTGTAAATTCATTTTTACAGTATAAATTCCTGACAGCAGTTCAAGGCAGTTTAGCGATGAACTTCATATTACTACCTCAAGTTAGAAAAATAACTTGTAATCCCACACTCACAACGGCAGCGAGCTACATGAAAGATATCAGACGACATAAGGATGTCAACCAAAACACATCACTACATTAAAGTCTGTGAATAATGTAGAAAAAAATCCAGTTTAATATATATATTCCATTCTATTTGCTACATACTGTGGCATTCACATTATATAATGTGTGTGTTTGGGGTTTTTAAAGGTGCAGTACATCCAAACCCTGTCTGGCTTTTCTTCTGTTTGCTTTCTCACCTGTATGAAAAGAATTGTTCTATGAGTGCTCGCCCCACAAATTCATTTATGGCTGCTGTTGCTAAGTTGTACAAGCTTTATGTTGGGAAATATATTATGTAAAGTTGTAGTGCACATTTAGTCATATTTTGCCATATATATATATATATATATATATATATATATATATATATATATATATATATATATATATATACTTCAGTGTCACTGCTGGACTCAGAATAGTCCACCAAACAAAACCATTCAGCCAACAGCAGCATCCTGTGACCGCTAATCAAGGAGTAGAGGATGACCAACACAAACTGTAAAAACTATCGTCTCTAACTTTACATCTACAAGGTGACCAGCACCAGTCTCCAGCACCACTGCTGTGACTGATCCACAGGCACCCAAATAACACCGGCTCTGTGGTGGTTCTGTAGGGGTCCTAACATTGAAGAACAGGGTAAAAGGGGGCTAATAAAGTATACAGAGGACAGATGAACTACAGCCTGTAATAGTAGAACTACAAAGTGCACCTTGCATGTGGTAAGTGGAGCTGATAAAATAGATCATGAGTGTAGATACAAGAAGGTTTTCATATTATTCTGATATGACCATTTTTAATTTCAAATGGTAGCCTACATGTCCAAAAGTTTCTAGACACCCCATCTTATTAGTACACTCCCACTGCATTAAGGTACAGCCTATGCTGACACAGAAGCTCAAAAGCAGGTTGTATAATCTCCATAGAAAGTGTTAACAATAGAACAGGATGCTCTGCTGCAGCTACACATGAGCTGTACAGTACAGTTTCCCATTGCACTGATCAGGATTTTTCCAAATGTTCTGTAAAACTTTTCCAACTCTGTAACAGTTGCCATGAAAAAATGCATTTGTGGGCAGAGCATGGTTAGTTCAAGTGGGCCTGACTTTAGAAAATACAAATACAAGGGCTACAGTGACAAATACTGGTCTCTACCTATGATTCATCATTCATAGATTCATGATTTATCATTCATGACTCATCAATCATCAACACAAGTTTTTTTATTATATTGATGAATCACGAAAATCCTGGACTTTGTGTTTTATTAAAATGGAAACTGTAAAAAAAACTGTATCCTTCAGCTTCGGCTCACTTTTCATTTTTGACCTTTAAGACCCTTAATATTTATTGGCCTAAGCGACTTCCTTCTTTGAGGGCCACATGTTTCATACACACCAATCATATTCTTTTGAATGACATAAAAGAACAAGAGTAATACTTGCCTAACACTCTGTTTCAAAAACATTACAATAAAAATACATAGAAGGCTCCCCAAGCAACTGCTTATACTGCTTATAGCTTGAAACAGCACTGGACCCAACTAGTTAAATCCAGATTTCTTGCCAGTTCAAGAGGTTTGTGAAATCTGGGTTGATAGTTGTGCTGTTCAAAGAGAGACCAGTTAAGATTAATAATAGCTGCTTTTTGAAAAAATCCCAGTCTTTCGAACATTACTGAAGATGCTCAGCTGCAGCGATACTCAAATGCACTGAAATCCTGAATGTAGAACGGTGAGGTGAAATTCGGAGCTATGCCTTTTGTTTATATCTTTGGGTGTATCCGACAAGTCTGAGTAAGATCAAATATAATAAATTCATATAATCTGACTGGTTCACAAAACTGGAGAACAATTCACAGACTTAAACACCCACAAAATGATTTACTAACGTCAACAGAGAAAAACAAATGGAAGAAAACAATGGCATCTGTGTTTTTGACCACTGGGCTCATAGTCTCAAATCTTATTTGAGAGCAGCTGCTAAAGTTTCAATGCAATGGAACACACTTCTGCACACACATGCAAACACGCGATCACACACACACACACACACACACACACACACACACACACACACACACACGCACACACACACACACACACACGCACACACACACACACACACACACAACCACGCTTGTGCCAGGGCGATGTGACAGAAAGAAAGAAAGAAAGAAAGAAAGAAAGAAAGAAAGAAGAAATTAGATGAGCGCGAACATGCATCACAAATCTGAGCTGGCTGTTACTCCACGCCATGCAAGAGATGCACTTTTTAGGTGACGCTAAATTGTCGCTGCGACCTGACACGCGTGGCAAAGACAACACGCGGAGAGAGTTCCAAAGTATTCCAAAGTTCATATTGAAAGTTTTACGCATAAAAAAGTATCCAACAGTAAGAAAAATCATCAACATGTAAACACTGAGTGAGAGCTTAGAGAGAGAGAAAGAGAGAGAGAGAGAGAGAGAGGGAGAGAGACAGAGAGGGAGAGAGGGAGAGAGAGAGAAAGGGATGGGGAAAGAGTATATAGAGAGACAGAGAGCTTATAAAGGTAGAGAGAGAAAGCATAGAAAGACAGAAAGCTTAGAAAGAGAGAGAGAGAGATAGGGACAGAGAGAGGAAGTATAGAGAGACAGCTTAGAAAACAAAAAGAGAGAAGGGAGATATAGAGAGGGCACACAGGGGAGTTTCTAAACAGAGTTTAGAAAAATGAGAGGGAGAGAGGAAGGGAAAGAAAACTGAGAGGTTTAGAAAGGGAGACAAAGAGCACAAAGAGAGAGAAAGGAAAGAGAAGAGAGAAACAGAAAGAGAAAAAGAAAAAGAGGAGAGAGGGAAAGAAAAACAGAATGAGAGAAAATTACAGAGAGAAGGAAAGAGGGAAAAAAGAGACAGATAAAAAGAGAGGAAGAGAGAGATAGAGAGAGAAATATACATGAATTAGAGGAAATATCTATTTCCAAAAGTTATTTACAACAGTCGAGAGTTGATTCGTGGCCAGAGGAAGATGACCCTCTGCCCTTCTCCTGGGAAAACGTGCAGGTCCAAGAGAGGCTGTCTCATCCCTTCCTTTTCTGCTTTCAGTCCCAGAATGAGACCGAAAGAGAGCCAGACTCTTGTCCGTTGTAGTAATGAGGCTACAAGAGATAAGCTAGCCAGGTTCTGAGGCAGAGAGAGAGAGAGAGAGAGAGAGAGAGAGAGAGAGAGAGAGAGAGACAGAAAGAGCCCCTGACAGAAAACGCTTGTAATGGAAGTTAATCTGCCCTCACTGGTCTGGTCTGACCATGCTGTCTTCCTTCTACTGCCCTTAGTGCAACGAGAGAGAGACAGATAGAGAGGAGCGAGCAAGCCCCTCCACATCACTGAGTGATTCAGAGAGAGAGATAACGAGATAGAGACGGACTAGAGCAGATCAGATCTGGGTCTGGAGAGGGTGTCCTGGGGGTGTGTAGGGAGGGGGTGCAGGCGAGGGTTTGATGCCCCTGGTCCTCATGTAGGACAGGAACTGGTCGGGTATCTCAGCCAGAACGTCTTTCGCCAGCCGGGCCATGCTGAGGATGTGGTTCCCCGTCCGGTCGATGTAATCTCGGAATGGGACAAACTGTGACAAACAGAAAAAACAACCATTCAGTTCAGAAGAATTTATGAACATTTGAGATAAAAAAAATTATTTAAAAAAAAGTCCAAAGAATGTTTTTTAAAAGAATAAGGTTCATGTTTTGGAACGGCCAATGTCCGGACCTTAATCTTATAGAAGTGTTGTGGAAGGACCTGAAGTGAGCAGTTCATGTGAAGAAACATCCCCAAGCTGAAGCTGTTCTGTACAGAGGCTAAAATTCCTGCAAGCCAATGTGTGGACTGATGGACTGATCACCAGTTTGAAGCATCACTGTACAGCTAATCACCAAATGTCTACTTATTTAGGGAATAAGTCACAACATACATCACATCTCTAAAATGCATCTTATAGTGGAGTGTGCAGTGTAGCCCTTTACGCTAACAGTGCACAGAAAGCAGTGTGTTTGCTGATGACGTTTGGTTGGTGGGACATTGCCCCACTAAATAACCCCTGACACTTAGTGAAGAAACATGCTGTAGCATGTGACATAGGTCTAAGGTTTCAGTTTCTCTGCCTCCACCACATATTTTTGGTGGACGATTACAGGTAATCTGTATTTAACCTTTATTTAACCAGGTCAATTCCATTAAGATCACAGGTCTCAGTATTCACGTTAATGGTACATTAATAATAGGATGTAACTGTTTCATATCCTACGTCAGATCATTTAAACCCTGTAACAGGTGATGAAAGTGACGACAAGAGTGATGGACATCTCATTTGCTCTCCTTTCCTCCTCTTATTCTTGCATTTCTTCCTCATGTTCACAGAGGGAGGAGCTAGAGGGTTGCACAATGAGAAGTCACCTAGTTACAAGGTTACAACTTCCATTTAAAGGGTCCTGCATTAGAAACATGCCTATAGTCTACCAATAGTGCAGCTACACAAGGTAACAATGGCCAAGTCTTAAACCGGTTATTAAAGCCTTGTTTTACTTCTTTAATCTACCACCATCTACTACAATAGGTAACAATCTGCTAATGTTTTTGTTTATATGCCATGTAGTGTGTGCACGCACCTGTTCCTTGTTAATTAACTACGAAAAAAACAACAATAAAAAAGCCAAGATTTTGGGAGTGAGTGACGATCACATCAAACCCGTCCAAAAAAAGCAGCACTGGCGCAGTAGAGAGCGATTTTAATGAGCCTAACGCAGTAAACCCTCCGCAGAGAGTAGGAAAGGGCCTAACCGGCTATGAGTGAGTAGAGTTTATGATAGCAGTGTGGCACACTGACAATGAAGAAGAATCTGTCCACAACTCTAGAAGAAATTTGCAATGCTGATTTGCAAACAGCAATTATCCAGCATAGATGGCATTTAAGCAGCCGAAGGGCTCGGAATCTGCATAATAGTACTGCTGAGGCATCAAACACACAACGGCAATCAGGTTAAAAGCCTCTCGAAACGAGAGCCAAATTACCGTAAGAGTTACAGCTTTTAACTCGGAGTGCTGCTCCAGTGCTTGGCTCTGAAAGATGGGACACAATGTGAGCAGAGGTGTGTGTGTGGGGATGCAGTCAGCCGGGCAGGTCTTTAAGGCCCGCTTATGATGAGTAATCAGATCAGAACTTGTCTCGTGTTAGAATGGCGAGGAGAGGAATGCAGCAAGATAATGATGGCTTTTACTTTTACACTGCTGAAGAAGGGAGAGAGAGGTATGCAGGGAGAGATAGAGTTGAAGCCATGACAGAAAATTTTGGATGGATGCTGATAGGATAATAGAGAGACAGGAGGTTGTAAAAGTCTCCCTCCATCTGGTCTGATGAAGGCAGGGGTCTAGAGCAGAACACAGAGCATGCACATGGTCTGAATGGATTTGAAAACAGCAATTATCCAGCAAATCAGCACACAGATGATTACTGACTTCAGGAGGGGGGAAAGAACGCACATTGGTGAAAAGGGTGAGCAGCTTCAAGTTCCCCGGTGTCTACTTAGCCGAGGATCTTACTTGGACGCTAAACACCTCACACATTGTCACACATTTTCTACGAAGGCTGAAGAGAGTCAGCCTGCCATGGCAGCTCCTCTGCAACTTCTATAGATCCACCGTGGAGAGCATACTGATAAGCTGCATCACTGTGTGGTATGGCAGCGCCACTGCTGCTGAGCACAAGGCCCTGCAGAGGGTGGTAAAGACTGCACAGCACATCACCAAGCTGCCCTCCCACCCATACAGGACATTTACGACAAGAGATGTCTAAGGAAAGCAGTCAACATATCCTCTGACTCCAAACACCCCAGCCATCCCCTGTTCCAACCGGAAAGAGGTACTGGAATATCAGAGCCAGAGCCACCAGGTTCAGGAACAGCTTTTACCCTAGAGATGTCAAACTGGTCACACCGGCAGCACCTACCAGAATATGACTGCAACACTAAAGACTGCTACTGATTTAGCCCTGATCACCCCAGCCCACACACTGGGCTCCACTAGCTTACTAACTAACTGCACACTTTGCTACCTCACCACACTGTACTCTCCTACATGTACACTTACACTGCTTTTGCCTCCTGCATATGCTAACTTCACCTCAGTACTAGTATTCACATTCTGACATACAGATACTCCTCTTACACACTTTGCACATGTCCTACTGTTACTGTTTACGCACATATTGTTTATTTGTCTATTTGTCTTTACACCCTGGAGAAGGAGCCAGTACAACCCTGTATTGGTATAATAAACAACAAACAACAAAGTTGAATTGGATAGGATGTAATTGGATGTAATATCTGTATCAGTCAATAGTTTAGACACACCAACTCCTACAAGAAGCTTCCTCATTTTTAGAATAGAATAGAATAATAATAATAGTGATGATACTAAGCAAAACTATGACACATATTGAACTATTCAACTTCCAAAAAGGTGTGGTCATCGCATCTAAGGGACCTACAGGCAAAGTGAGGACAAAAGGTTTTCAATCCATTAGCCTTCCTTGGTTAAATTCCAAGTATGCACCATATAAAAGAAAAAATCACAACAGGAAATTCTAATGAGGGCCTTTAGTTACGTTAGCTTTAGCTTCTGGACAATAACTGGACTAATAACTTGCTTTACCTGGGTGGTTGAACAATAAAGATGTTTGTGTGTCAAGCAACTGCATACACAAACATCAGCTTTGCAATTTCTATCTGTCTTAGAAATATATAGCACAAACATACAGTACTGTGGAAAATATAAGTACTGTGCTCATATCCTCCAATTTTTTTATTAATTTTTTCTCCTCGTGTAAAGTTTGGGCCAAAGTGTAATGCATTCAGATGAGGTTAATAAGGTTTATTACCAAATCACAATCCAAGGTCAAAGTCAAAAAACAAGCGAAAGGTCAATGCAAAGGCAAACATACACAAAAGGGAAATACAACAAGTAGAGGAAGGCTTGGTATGCACTGAAAAGATACTTTGCGAAGGGGTAAACATCTTAAATAGACCATGAAACAGGTGAGAAATCAGTAATCAGGTCAGGTCGATCTGGGATAGGTTGCTGGCTGCATACTGGAGGTCACATGCTTACCCTGGGTATCCTGGGAAATGGAGTACCCAGGGGCTAGGCTCTATACTGAGCCTATATGCATGAGTGTGTGGAACTGAACTGCTGTTAGTTGAAAAGATGGATACATGTGACTGAGCTGGTTCATGTGACATCACAGAAACAATGAACTGAAAACAGGCTGTTTTTGTCCATGTGGACTGTATGGATAGGGCGAGAGGAAATGAGGTTTTCCGTTATACAGGCCCCTTCATTTAACTGCAGGCCAAAAACAGCCATCAAGTACAAGTCACATATATATTTATTATTTATCACACACAACATGCATAACCCACTTGTAGATGGAAAGAGAACATCAATGGAAAATAAAGTAAAAGACTCAGCACAATGAGTCTGCCAAGAAGCTGTTACAGACCCGAACACCAAAGAATATGTATCTAATTAAATCCGACAAGAGGCCTCTATAGAAAGATCACATGTGTGTGTGTGTGTGTGTATGTGCATGTGTCTTACAGTGTTCCAGTCCACAGGGAGATTGAGGAGAACATACTGTACCTGCACAATGTCCCTCTCTGCGTATCTGCCTCTCGATGAAATCCTCACTTCATCTCCATCCAACTCCACCATCGCTGTACACACACACACACACACACAGAGTCAGATCACTAACAGACACATGCACAAACACATACCCAGGCACATCACAGGACAGTGTAAGAGAAAGAAACGGAGAGGCAGAGGGTGAAGAGAACATGGGAAGGAAAGGAAAAACAGTTTGCAGAGAAAGATGAAATGAGAGAGAAACAGAAAATGGTATAAAAAGAAAGAGAATGAGACAGAGAGCATGATATAGAGGGAAAAAGAAAGAGAGGATGATATAGCAAGAGCACGGAAAAGAGAGACAGAAAATGATATAAAGAGAAAGAAAAGTGCATGGTACAAAGAGAAAAACAATGTGTGAGAGAGAACATGGTATAGAGAGAAATTGAAAGCGAGAGAGCATGGTACAGAGAGGAAGAAAGGGAGAGAGAGAGAGCATGTTATATATGCAGAGAGAAAGCGAGAGAGAGCATGATATAGAGAGAAAGAGACAGTGATAAGCATGGTATAGAGAGAAAGAGAGAGAGAGAAATAGAGAGAGAGAAATAGAGAGAGAGAGAGAATGATATAGAGAGAAAGAGACAGTGAATAAGCATGGTATAGAGGGTAAGAGAAAGAACAGTGAATGTACGAGTGAGTGAATGTATATATATGGTTGTCTCTGTTTATGTTGTCGTCTCTGTTCCTGTCAGTGTGTAAGCAAAGTTGGGGGCAGCAGTGTGTGTCAGTGTGTTGAGAGTGTTCTGTGTTGGAGAGAGAGAAACGCTGCTCTGTCACAGTACACAGACCCCCCCCACACACACTGTTCACACTCAGACAGATTTACACAGCAGATCACACTGAGCACCACAACCGCACAGCAGCCTCTCACAGATTTACACTCAGCCATACAGAGAGAGAGAGAGAGAGAGAGAGAGAGACAGAGAGAGAGAGAGAGAGAGACATGAGATGAGAGGTGGTAACAGGAAAAACATGCAAACAAACAAAAAACAACAAACAAACAACAACAATAATAATAATAATAATGGGGATGTAAAATGCATTGACACATTAATTTGAAGATGGTGATGAATTGATTATGAATGTTATAATTATTTGTCACAGATTTTATAACATCCAATAAAATAATGAAGTATGCTATTTGTTTTCCCATATCGCTTTGTTTACATTGTTATTATTATTTTGTCCTTTTTACAAATGTCCTTTTTTGGACTATAAAAACAAAAGTGTCTGCTACTCAGATTTGTGCATTCTTCTGCTGTGCATGATAAACATTAACACATATAACTTATATCTTAACACATATAATCACAGTAAGTGCTGGAAAGTGGTCCTAAAGGGGTATTTCTCCACATGTTTACGTACAGATTAAAAAAATCAACAGGATTAAAAGGGAGGATGAAAATATTAAGAGGGACAATGTAAATTAGATTCAACCGTTTAAAAACATAAACCAGATCAAAAACCTTAACAAAAGGAATCCTACCATCAAATTCGGCTGGTCCAACGCCAACAATGATGATTGACATGGGAAGACATGAAGCCTGAGTAAAAACAAGGAGGAAACAGAAGATTAAAGCTGATGATGAACCAAAACAAACTAACTATTACTGAAAGATATGAAGAGCTAGACATGAAGAGCTAGACATATCTGTGTGAGATTGAGTACATGATTCAACTTCTTATTTAATTCTCATAAAATATGGGAACATAAGACATGTCCTGCACACTAGAGTATCCCTCAGTAAGTTAGCACACCCTCTACAGAAAGCACACTTAAATAAGACATTTTTCTGTGATTTCTATTTATTCTATTTAACATGCAAAATATACAAAATACAAAAGGTGCCATCATTTTTGCACAGGCAGCATTTGATGTTTAATTCCTCCATTATGAACTCAGCAAATAAACAGCAATTGTGCATTAAATGTGCTTAAGTGTCTTCTCTGTAGAGGAGACTGTAGAGGGCTGCACAATATATCGCTCCAGCATTACGATGTACGCATGTGCAATGCAATGTTCAGTAAAACAAATTAAATAAAACATATGCCAAAACTTCTTTACTGCTTCACAGAAAAGAAAAACTTCCACGCTTCCTGGACTTTAATTTAAGGCTTCTAGGATACACAGAGAACAGAAGCCACAGCACCCACCTGCTTTCCTGCCTTAAATTAAAGTCCAGGAAGCGTGGAAGTTTTTCTCAGCTTTTTTATTTTCACCCCAATTGATTTACAATGAATAAATATTTCTAAATAATGCGCTTCAAGTCATCTGGTGAAAATGTCTGAATATTTTTTATATATGCAGTATATACAGTATATTGCAGGGGGAAAAAATGTCAGTTTTTTCCAATATCTTGCAGACCTAGAGGATGTATTACTATATTTTCAATTAGAAGACCATCAAAACATGTCATTTGACCAGGGCACCCATTTGCTCACAGCTAAGTATCACTGAAAGGTATTTTTAGTTTATCCTCTGATATTTTGCTCAAATCCTAACAAAGTCCTACACTCTTAAAACAGACATGTTGGGAACAATACTTTGAACCAGTTTGCACCCGGTCATCTGGAGTGTAACCTGATAAGTTTTTAGCCACATACATTTACACTTAAAGTCAAATACACTATTCATCAAAATATTGTTGCACCCAGAAGGAATCAGATGACAGGAATGAAACTTGGTTGGTAGGTTTGACATTATGAGACGTGCGAATGATTCAAGTTTCATGCTTGGCTGCGCATGTGACGTACGCCAGGACGGGCCTTATCGCCGTACCTGACTGAACCAACAGCCACGATTGTGGACATTCAGTGAGCAGTGACGCCCTCCATGAGTCATCCTGTTAGTGCCAGCACCACTGGCAGACGGCTGCACAATGCAGGACTACATGCACACAGACTGTTACGCTGACTGCCCTTAACACCACGTCAACGTCTTCAAAGACTGCAATGGTGTCGTGGCAGACTGCGAGTGACTCAGAATGGCAGCAGGTTATCTTCAGTGAAGATTCCAGCTGTTGCCGTGTGTGGAGGCTCCGTGGTCAGCACTAAGATGAACAGTTTGTTGTCACGTGTCACATGTTCAAAAGGCCTGGTGTTACTCCACCTCCACCCCTACCCCAAAATCTGCAGGAACTGTGTGAGAATATTCAAGCTGCATGGATTGGATTATCGTAGGACACCATTAGGAACCTCTACAACTCCATGCTGAGATGTCTGGCATTATGATTTGGAGACAAATGCCATTTCTGAGTGTGTTCCATGTAGAGGATGTGTTATTTTCCCTTGTAATTTGACCAGGGTGTTCAAACTTTTGCTGGCTGTGTCCCTTTAAGAAGTTTAGCCAAAGCAAATCAGAAATAGAACCGGTGGCCTGTGAAACTGTACAAACTTGTAGGTGTACACTGGCCCTGCTGCATTAGTGGAACATCGCACTGGCCCTGAGTGTGACAGGTCATCCATATGGATGAGGCCTCGCTGCTCAGGCTGTCTGGAAGCCTCTGTGGATCTGGCATGAAAAAGTAATAGGGACTCCTCAAAGAGCAATTTCTGTGACACTTTTTAAATGACAGCCATTGGCTGAGGTGAGAAAGAGAGAGCGAGTGAGAGACAGAGAGACAGAGACAGAAAAGGGAGAGTATGTGTGTGTGTGTATGTGTGCCATTAAGAATGATTGATCTGAGCCAAGTCGTGCTGCTCACCCACTCCATCAGTCTTACTTATTCTCTTTCAAACAGGGAAAACTCTGTCCTGTTCATAAAGCTCCATCTCTTCTGATAATAAACATGGGTGGCTTTCCAGTCAGTGTCTATATTTGGGCTGCACGATATTGACAAAATACTAGTATTATGGTTATATCGTTAAATATTGTCTTTGCAATATGCCTTGCCTAATAAACTCATCATCAAAAGAATAGTTGCAGTCAGAAGGAATCATCCGACAAGAATGAAACTTGGTGTGTAGGTTTGACATCGTGAGACATGCAAATGATTCAAGTTTCATGCTTGGCCGTGCATGTGACATAAGCAGGGTCGGGCCTTATCGCTGTATGTGACTAACCCAACAGCCACGACTGCAGACATTCAGCATGCAGTAATGTCCACCATGAGTCATCCTGTTAGTGCCAGCACCATTGGCAGACAGCTGTGTGACGCAGGACTACATACATGCAGACCGCTACGACAACTGCCCTTAACACCGCGTAAACATTGCCAAAGACTGCAATGGTGTTGTGCCAGACTGTCATGGAGTGATTCAGAATTGCAGTGGGTCATCTTCAGTGATTAGTCCCTATCTTGTCTTGGTGGAGACGACCAACGAATGCAGGTGTTAACATTAACCAACACACCAACATTTTTGCTATTAAAATATCACAATACTACTTTTATATCCAGTTTATATACAGTTATTAATACAGTTATTATCAAAATACCACCAGAAACCCTCATCTGGAAGGTGATTTGTCATATCTGTTATCAGTACTGCAAAAGCCAGTATCATGATAATGATGAAGCTACGATATTAGGTGCGTCCTGGCCAGAAAGAAACGCACATTCCAAGTTTGTGTGTGAGTATTCTAAATCACTGTTTCCCATCCTTTGTCCTGTGTGTTCTTGCTTAAACACACCCACTTAAACTCAGGAAGGGTTTTTAATTAGTGGATTTGTTGGATCAGGTAAGCTGGGATCAGACCCAGCACCAGGATCGTGAACCACTGTTTTAATGACACCCTACTAGTGTGCCATGAGCTTTGTGAAAGTTTTGGGAAACAAAATCCAGGCCAACCTATTTTAGCCAGACTCCAGCCTGTGCCACTGCCCTATCTGGTCTAACAGGCAGATGCAATACAGAGTAATATCTAAACCAGCTTTGTGCAAGACTGGCAGAGAGAATTGCAAAAAGTGGTACACATGATTTGTCATACACAGGCAACGAAGCTGCTCTTAAACTTTTCCTAAGTTTTCTAGAAACTGCTATTACTTTAACTCTTGGAATCTGCAGTTGTTATAGTCAGTAATAATAATTTATTATATATTTCAGTGAAATTAAGTTAACACATCCACTGCAGGGACCACACAACTGCACTTTTTAATGCACAATTACTGATTTGTTTTTGCATTATTCAACATATTGAAAAAAATATGCAGAAGGTACAGCACATTTTATGTTGTGAATTATATTTATTTTTCAATATGTTGAATGAAATACATTAACAGAATTTGTGCACTATAATTTAAGGTTTAATTTGATATCTAAAGAGGATGTGTTAACTTCATTTTCATTTAGAAACTAAATACGCTATTTGATTAGGGAGATCAAACATACATGTATGTCATCATTTTTTTTTCACTCATCACTCTCCACTATACCATGTTTGTATTTGTAAATAGAAGATATGTTCTTGCCTTTGTTATCGTTACACTATATTACTGTATTCAATGAAAAGTTATTATGTGCACAGTTTTGTTTTTCACACTTTTGCCATGTTGTGTCATATTCTCTCTTTAAAAAACAAAGTAAGTATAGTATCAAACATCAATATATATATGCAATATATATATATATATATACATCAATATATATATGCAATATATAACTTGAATTGGGGGGGGGTGTAGCCTGTTGAGATGCCTGTACAAAAACAGAGAGATTTTTGTCTAAATAAAATCACACTGTGAAGTAAATTACGTCTCTGCTGTTGGCTTGACAACAACAACTGAGATGATGAAGCAGCTAATAGAACTGTTTCACAAACACTAGAAAGAATCAAATCTCCAAAAGCAGCTCAAACTGGACTACAACTACATAATATACAGTGTGTGGAAGCAGCCAGATTTTTAGCTTCTGAATGAAGTGATTTCCACAAAGGACAGCAGCCCAGTGTCACTATTTGTTCTTTCTGCTGGGAGCAAAGAATCAGATCTTATTTACACTTAGAGGCATTCTGCTATTTGTTTTGTCCTTCATTTAACAGAGCTGCATCTCCAAAACCAACTCAAACTCAGCTGAGATCCCAGCTTCCAGTGAAGACACTTACAAAGTTTCAGCTCATGGTCTGTTGTGTGAATAGCAAGGAACCTTCTCACAGATGCTGTTTAACAGTATGTCTAAATTGTATGATTAAACAATTTAATGAAATCCCCCCAAAAACTGTGGCTTGCTGTGATTCTGCCCAGTCACTACTGTTTCTATATCATTTATATAAGACTGTTCATTTATATTCATTTATTCATGTCTAACATTTATAAGACTGTTCCTGGTTTCACTAGAAAATCATTCATCAATTTTTTTTCCTGTGGAGTGCCACAGATGTCAGTTTTAAGGTCTTTGCTTTTCGCTTGGTACATGTTACCTCTAGGTGATGTCATTAGGAAACATGATATAAACTTTCATAGCTATGCTGATGGCATGCTAGTATACTTTTCCAGTCCTTTTAATAATCTACTTTCGGTAGACTTACAAGTCGTGTGTCTGATATTTTCCATTTGCTCTCACTAAGTTTTCTACAACTAAGTCAAGAAAAAACTGAAATACTAAATCTTGGTACTAAAACTCAGAAAATATGTTTTATGGCAGACTCGGTTCTTTAGCTACTAACATCAAACCTGACATATGAAACCTGGGTGTGATCTTAGGCTCTGTTTTATCCCACATGTATATGCAGTAAGTAGATTTTTATCATTTGAGAAATATCACTAATGTTTGGACTTTTCCGTCTCAGAGCAACACAGAGAAACTTGTTCATGCATTTGTTACAAAAAGGGTTGATTACTGTATTGGTTCTCTTACTGGACTTCCTATGAATAATCATCCATCCCTTACAACTCACATTAAATGCAGCAGCACAGATACTAACAAAAACTAACACAAAATAACAAACTAACAAACACTAACAAAAAGCTGTAATGGCTATCTGTATGTATTAGACTAGAGTTTAAAGTTCTGCTACTGGTCTATAAAGCATTGAAAAATCTAGCACCTGCTTACATCACAGAATGTCTCTCTGTACATGTTCTAACTCTTAGTGATATTAGATCTGCAGATACTGACCTTCTGTAAACACCTTACGTAAAATACAGAAAACATGGAGAGACTCTATCAGTTAATCTGTTTCTAAACTGTGGAACTCAATTACAACTTTTTCGAAACTTGGTGTGTAATTAAATTCCTTTATCTTCTTGGTACCTACACATTTGATCTGTGTCTTTGGCTTCTTTGAACTCACAGATTCTTCTATTACTGCTAACAACAGTCAGTAAAGCACTTTGAGCTGCCAATGGTATAAAAAGTGGTCTATAAATAAAGATTATTATTATATAGTAGCAAATAAGCATTACAGAAAGTGATGGAGGTTCTGTTATCACTCACATTGACAATGGACTCTTTGGTCTGGGCCATATCGGAGATCACTCCATCTGTGATGATGAGCAGGACAAAATACTGAGAGCCATCCTTCACTGAGGCAGCGTACCTACAAGAAAACACATACTCATCAATCACATGTCAGTCACGACCCAACAGTCTAGGACAGTGTTTCTCAGCCCTGGCCCTGAAAGCCTGTCCTGCACATTTTAGTGGATTCCCTGCTTTAACACCCCCCCCCCCCCCCGGTAACTCTGAAAGGGCTTGTTAATGAGCTGATAAGTTTAATCAGGTGTGTTGGGAGCAGGGAAAGCACTCAAATGTGCAGGGCAGGGTGCCTCCAGGACCAGAGTTGAGAAACACTGGTCTAAAACACTGGAGGCACATCAACAGCTTAGGAGCTCAATTGATTACCAATAGTCAATTACCAGAAAACTGACTCATTAAACACTTAGAAATCAATAGGCAGGTGCTAGTTAGTCTAAATTTTCGCCCATGGTAATCGACCAGATTCTACAGAAACAGCAGACAGGGATTAGATTAAAAAGCCTGGAGTTTTCTAAGGGTGGGTTAGGTTAGGGTTAGAACAAAAACTTGTAGTCATTGCAGTCATTCTGCCATTGCAATGGCAAACAAGGCATGAACATTGAAGGGTAAGACATTGTCTGTTATAGAAAACAATACTGGTAAAGTTTTTAACACCACTGACATAAAAGATATTATTCATTTTATCAACACATATATTTTCTTTAAAATGTGCATTTCTGTAACACCACTGATGAGAAAATCCTGAGAAAAAATTTATTATTGAAGCAAAAATATATTTACATATTTTTGCATCATCTTAACAAGGGATAGATAATCATTTTAATACCTTTTGAACTGAAAAAGAACTGTCAAGATAATGAAGTTGTAGGAAAAAACTGTACTTAAGTGTTGCTTTATTTTAGTCAAGTTGGTAGTTACTGTTCTGATGGGTCTGGGTGTTATAAAGGAACCCATACCAGAGCCCTGATGTACTGCATTACCATATTCATGTTTACAGTAATTTGAGTGGATATTATAGTGTGTTATCACACCTATCATTATAAAGTCATATATGCTTGCTTTATAAAATGCTATGTATCTAATTAGAACTAACTAAGAGCTAACTATGTATGCTTACACCAGGTATTATGAGATGCTATATATGAGGTATTTTGAATGCTATATAATGCCTTATAAATGTGTTTATAAAGCATGACTCATTTCCACCAAGGGGATCCCCAAATCCCCAAATCCTATATAGTGTTGCTTTAAAAATAGAACATAGAAAATAGAAGTATACACAGAGAATGACTTTTCTTATGGCTTCATTTGCCACCACAAACCCATTTACTAAATGGTCACGGACATCTACTGTACATCAGCAGTGAACCTGGCTTGGTGTTAGCACTAAGTGTTAGCACTTTTTGTATGATCAGATTTAGTTTTATTTTTGAACACAGGAGCGGGTGTACGTATTTCAGTGACTCTCCTGCACTAGAAATAAAATATGCCCATGTTATGAGCACTGAGTTCATCCTTGCAGAAGTTCTTTCATCAGGAACTTAATGAAAGGAATAACCCCAGAAACGGCTGCAGGTAATTACAGCCAGGGCTGCTTAGCAGGTCTGTATATTTGTCTTATTTCCAGATGGAATTTTAGCTTTCTCTGATATGATGTGTGTGTAACCTTTCCTTTCCTTCGGTTCCCAAAGGCTCAGTGATATTTAAGAAGCAAACAGAGGGAGGCTTGTCTTTAACAGTTTGCTAAAGGAAAGCCAGTCTCTCTCTCTCTCTCTCTCTCTCTCTCTCTCTCTCTCTCTCGTCGTTACAGTTTGCGAACACATTGCTGTGGGGTAGATATAGGACTGTGAAGAGCACAGGGGAAGCAAACCGCACAGTTTCTAAGTGTTAGTGCCACAGCACAGCGGTATATTATTAAACCGCGTGGGCGTGAGACATGCCACAAACGCTGGGATTAAACACAGAGAGAGAGAGAGAGAGAGAGAGAGAGAGAGAAAGAAAGAGAGGGAGATGAGAGCAGCGCACACTGACAGCTCAGCCTTCAGCGCTGATGTGGCACGGCAAGTGTGCATGTGCCCCGAGAGCATCAGTGATAATGACTTAGAGTCCGTTAGCCGAACAGCCTTACTTGTCACCTCTCGGACATGGTGTCATTTGGCCACTCGACCAGATCGACACAGCGAGACCCACACGGCCGCGTTTCTTTCTCCAAGCTAAACTAATTAGCACATAAACCACTATGGCAGGCGCATGTATAGAAAGTTCTGGTCTCCAAGATGTCGTATAGTGGAAAAACAACAGCATATTTGTCATTTCAGATGAAAGAACTTGTCGTTTTTCATGTGGAACAAAGCAGTCTACTATACAGTACTCCGATTTGTGCCTTTATGATTTATATGCAGTCTGCTTGCTGTATGTTTGTTGACAAGGTAATGGGCAAATCGAGTTTTCCTATTCTGGGGCCCTGGAGCTTTTGTTTTCCACAAAAACAGAACAAAAGCATTGTTCACATCCGCCGTACAGTCATTACTTTGGGCAAAAGTAACAGTTTTACATCAACTGCTTTAATTAACGTGCATTAACCCTCCTGGTTCTCCTATGGTGTATCTTCTTATATGCTATTTCCCTATTGTTTCCCACTAGCAGGCGAAGTTGAGAAATTCAGTCGAAAGCGTAGATTCTAAACTTTCAAGCCGCGTCACATTTGTGTTGGCAAGTAAAAGTAAAGGTTGTTCCACTCTGACATGAATTTGACATGAATTTACATTTGTTACATTTTACATATGTTTTTGCCCCTCGTTTGCATCCTAACAAATAAAAGGCCTTGAACCTGTTGTTACAGACAGTTAATTGATTATAATTATAGCCCATTACGTAACTAATAAAATCGTTAACTGTGTTAGAAATAGATAAGCAATGTAGGTTGTGTTTGTTCATTACATTAACTGCATGTTCTCTTGAAAACAAGTTCATTATGCGTGACTTTTCTTCCCCTTCTTGTCTTAAGAAGTCAATTACAAAGTGCAAATTATATCTATAATTGACATGGACTCAAGAACACCCAATATAAACAACCTGCATACGCATACACATTTACACAAGACACATATGTTGTTGTGACAGTTCATCTGTGGCAGACTATCCAGTTCATGGTAGAACATTCATCTTAAATACACCACTGAAAAACAGTTGCTTTGCGTTTAAGTGGTCATTAATGAACATGTTTTTTATATAAACACTGTTTTGTTGTTATATAGATATTTTTAATTAACCTCGTCAAACAATGTTTAAGCATACTGAATTAATGAATGCTGAATTAATTTCACCAGAGCAAGGTAAAGTTTTAAGATCAGCAGGCCATACCCCGAACATTCACACCTGTGTTAAGCCACAAAACCATACTCAGAGTAGCTAAAACCACATCTCATGGCCAAGTTTAGTTGTTTAATTAGTGGGATTAAAAAAGAGGACTATTACTGCATTGCTGAGGCTGCTCTGGGCTCAATCAATTAAAGAAGACCGTTCACTCAATAAGCATTACTGTCGCACGACAAATTCTATAAACACAGGATATTCATACTGGATTAAAATCACTCCACAGTTATTACTGCCTGACTGTAAAATCTATACACATTGGAGATTCAAACTGGGCTAAAATCACCCCACAGTTATTACCGTCTGACTGTAAAACCTACACACACTGCAAACTCATACTGGATTAAAATCACTCCAAGATTTTTCCTTTTAGACTGTAAAATTTACACACACTGCAGATTCATATTGGATTACAATCACTCCACAATTATTACAGTCATACTGTAAAATCTAGACACACTGCAGACACATACTGGATTAAAATCACTCCACAATTTTTATTGTCACACTGTAAAATTTACACACACCGCAGATTTATACTGGATTACTATCACTCCACAATTATTATAGTCAGACTGCAACAATATTGTATTTGCAGAAATGTGTATGAAGTAATATGGATTAGTCCTACACAGTGTGTAAACTGTGTGCATTTGATTCAATATGATGCATGCCTTTAAATGCCAGCACTATTGTGTGCAAGACAACCGCCTTCACTCACTTTCTTAATCACTTACATTACAGTAAAAGCTAATGCAGCTCAAACAGGATTGTGTACTGTGTAGTGTACTGTGTAGTGCTGGAAGCATCATAGTGCACTTTTTGGTCCATAAATCCTCTTATTAACTTGCGCTCTTCTCTGCTATACCCCATCAGCCTTTCCCGAAGCCTACAGGAAGCAATCGATCCCGGAGTAAACTAATTATGACAAGCTCCCACACAGGCCGAGCAGAACACACAGCTGCTACTTCATATTGATCTGCCTGGAGGTGATTTGATATTACCATATAGAGGGTGAGTGGACTGAAGGTTTCATCAGCTTTATTACGTTTATTAAGGCTCTTTATTTCCACCCTCTGTGATCAGAATACTCCAACAAGTAATTTTGAGTTTTGCTTTGGCACTGCAAAGGTTTTGGGCAACAAAGGCTTTAAACAATATATCTGGGCAGTAAGTGATCGAGAGCTGGTCTGCATTCAGCAGGTTTGGTTTAGTAAAAGTGAACCCTGGTGTAATTGTGGTTTGGTGCATTACACCAATCACCAAAACAGTCTTCTAACATCCCAAAAATACAGGCAAAATCAAAGGCTTGGGGTCTCAACAAGACCTAGAGAAGCTCATGCATACTTTATCTCCAGGAAGGGGGGGACTACTGTAATGGCCTCTTAACTGGATTTCCTGAAAAGACGATCAAACATCTATTTAAAGAACAGATAATCCAAATTTTTAATCCTGGTTAAAAACCTTTCTCTTTTCATGTGCCTGTGACTGAGCTCTTAGACTTGCACTTTATTCCTTCTGCACTTTACCTTTAATATGCTAATTTTTAATACACTTAGGCCCTATGCCTATAAACTGCTTTTTATATTTTTATTTTGTTTTTATGCATGCTGTACTTTATTCATATAGATTTTCACTCTCACGCACTTTCACTTTATTTTTCTTGTTGATGTTCTGTTTCGATGTTCTTTGCTTTCATTTATGCAAAGCACATATTGTGTATGAAATGTGCTATATAAATAAACTTGTCCCAGGCAGCCTAGAACAAGTGAGAACACTGCTATTCAAACATTGGTGTGACCTGCTGTATATTTTTTACTTTGATTTCATGTGTTGTCATTTTATTCTCTTGGAATGTACAAGAATGTGACCTATTTATGGGTCTCTAAAAACAAACAAACATTACAGAGGACACACATGGCTTATCACTGTATTTACCAAACTTCCTGTATGCCCTGTTTCTTGTCCCTATGTGCCCGGGAGGGAAATTCAAGCTGTAACAGCTGCATCCTAGAATTGGTAACCAGACTTGCACTGGGCAAGAGCTCCAAATAAACCAACATTCTGAATCCACTGAAGCAGTTTCCTCTCTTTACCTCACATTGGCCAAAGAAAATACACCAGTTCTGACGTCTATTTAGAACAAAGCAATAGAAACCAAAGATGTCTTTATAGACCAAAGCAACACAGACCAAATATGTCTATATATTAAAAAGACATCTATATGGACCAAAGCAATATGGACCAAGGATGTCTTTACAGATGAAAGGCATTGATTAATACCAAAGCAAAACAGACCAAAAACATGCATTTAGCCTAAACCAATATGGCCTAAAGACATATATATAGATCAACGCAATCAAAGGACCAAAGTACCAAAGCAGTATGAACCAAAGAAATCTATATAGATCAATGCTATATGGACCTCAGATGTCTATATGGACCAAAGCAAAATTGACTAAAGACACGTATATGAGCCAAAGCAAAATAGACCAAAAATGTCTATGGACCAAAGCAAAAAGAACCATATATGGAACAATGTCATATGGACTACAAATGTATATACAGACCAAAGCAAAAAGCACTATGGATGTATATTTGGACTAAAGCAACAAAAAACAGATGTCTACATGGACCAAAGTAATACATACCAAGGATGTCTATATGGACCAAAGTAATACATAGCAAGGATGTCTATATGGACCAAAGTAATACATACCAAGGATGTCTATATGGACCAAAGCAATATGGACAAAAGATATATAAGTACCACACACAGAATGAGCCACTGTCTCTTTTCTGAAGATCTTGTATGCTACCTACAACAGATGAATTCCTCATGCTGTACTAACATGTGTTTTATCATCTCTTCATGAGCTCTAAATCAGTAATTATGAAAAACTGAAAGTTTCCTTTTTTACAAAATATCCCATATACACATATATAATGGCACACATCAGTTATATTATGTATTATTTTACCAAGTTTCCAATGTTATGTAAAGCAGTAGACTGTACCATCTATTACAAACATTTAGATTGGTTTGTGTGACTGGACACACTGGACCATGTTTACAGCTGTACTCTCTGCTGTACAGTGTGAACAGGGTCACAGAGCAAACAATGACAAACGCTTACTTTGTTTTTGTGATCAAATAAATACTTAAAAATAAATAGCTTTGAATATAATTTTCTTAATGGTCACCTTTTGCACAGTACTACAAAGTAAACACAGAAAGAAAGAAAAAAACAAAAACCCGGACTGATACAGAATCAGTTACACAAGCTTTGGTTCTGTTACCTGGCTACATGGTTGATGACTGGGGAGAAGTTGGTGGGGCCATAGAGCTGGACAGACTTCAGGCTCTGATAGTATGCCTCCATTACACCATCTATTCCATTACAGTATGGGTTCTGAGGGTTTCCGTTCTATGGAGACACAAGAGGAAAGAAAAGACACATCAATCTGTGGATCAATAGATTGGTCCATGTAACTTTTAGTTCCTGAGGTCAAAAACTAGAACAAGCTTAACAATGTATAACATCCAGATCCAGCACATGTACTATTGGCACAATTTCTTCCTACCCATTCCCGCTGAATAAGAACAGAAATCCATAGTCTCAGGTATATTTGTTATTCTTTTCAAATTAGCTATACAATTCAAATTTAATTACATAATAAGATATGCACTTCATTACATTTACATTTGTTTTACATTCTGTTCATGGCAAAAAAGTAAAGGAGATTTACTTTCAAAAAGCAAGACACAAGACACAACAATAACTGTTCATCAAATTCAAATCTTCATAAATCTCCTCTTATACTTACAAACAGAAATGTCTATTGAGCTGGAGTTGTATGATCCATAATGACTGTAGCTAATATCTAATAATATATAGAATACAGAATTTAGTAAGTATATGTCTACTGTAAAACTGTATAATGACTTATAAGCTCTACTGTGTCCATCTGTACTGAATAAGCAAAATATTAATACATTTCTTTTTGACCTGCGGCTTCTTTATGATTATGGCAGGATTATGGTTTAATTCTTGACAGATTACCTCTTTGCAAGCAGTGACAAACTTTCATAGGGTTCTAAAAGCAAATTAAATGCAATGCAGGTGTCCTCTTGTAGTGATCTATGTTTTATTTTACATTTTATGTAGTGATGTATTTACTTCAAATGTGTCCATAATTTCCATATAATAAAATAAATTTCATCAACACATTTTTGTCTCTCAGTTTACTTTCTTTTGGAAATAACTGTAATGGTGTAACTTGAATAATCAATGAACAATATATTCAAAAAGCAATACTTTAGTATGTATGTCAGAATTTCACAAGATATGAAGTAAAAACTATATTGACTAAGTGCCAAAGTGACAGACAAACTGGTCATATATTTAAGTATTGCTTTTGTGCAATATATTATTCTGTGCTAATGCAGGTGTTTTGAAATCTCTATGTATGTGACATACAAATGAAGTGTTACCCCCTTATGCAGTGTAGAGTAAGCATTGTGTATTCTGCATATATTTGTTAGTAGTGTTCATGGTGTCAGTAGGTGCTGATGAGCCCTGACACCATCTACTAAAAATGTGGACTGATCTCAGAACTGATTCTGCCAAATAGCAGGAACAGAGGGAAAGTCCCTCTTGATGTGTCAAGCAGAGTCCTATTGTAAAACGCGATTGACATCTATAGCGGTCATTCACTAAGCCTTTGTGCCATCTTTCCAGCAGATATGCTGTCATCGACTTGTCCGACTCACCTGTCACTCTTCCGCTCCACAGATGTCAGGTTAAGTTAACAGCTTTACTTTAAAGCAAATCACTTTTAGCTCTCAAAGCTGTACTTTAAAGTAAACTTACACTTTATGGTGTATCTTATATTTTTCACTGGAACTATGAGCTTACAGCAGCTAACAAGCTTTGCAAGCCACAGATTAGTATTAGTATTGTCTAAACTTAAATGCCTAAATCATTAAACGTTTCTTTTGTAATCTCAAATAGACTTGCTTATGTTGTTTCTTACACTATATGCCACTGAAGTAAATTTGACTAGAAAAACTGAGAAAAGTAACTGAAGCTGAAAGCAACGGGAGCTTATAGGCATCACTGCATTACAGCATGGTTAAGTCATTACACATTTGCTTTAGGTCACATTGAGTTGTTCAGTCATTTTAAATGCTCTGTAGTTTCTGACCCTGTAACTATAACCAATCTATAATAATGGACAAAAATGCATGGCAATAGCTATGGCTACGGTTCATATAGCTGTCCAGGCTTCTTTTTTGCAGATGACAGCATGTCACACAATTACTCTCACAGTCAGGCCATTTTTAAAGCTTTAAAGTAATAGTATTTACACTTCCACAAATGCAAAAGTCAGAGACCTTACACTGTCAGGCAAAAAGACTCCAAGACCGACGTTTGCAGAACTAAAAGTCACAGTGGTTTATTTAACAATAGGGCAATCCAAACCAGCAGCAAACAACAGAGCAACGAGGGGGAAAGGCAAAACACAGAGTCAGGAACAGGCGGAGGTCAGAACCAATAAGAGCAGTCAGCGAGGACAAACAGGTTTAAAGGGCGAGAGGAAGAGTCCAAAGTGAGAAAGCAGAGATCCAAAGCCAGAGATCAAAAACGAACACCAGAGGAGACAAGCGAAAAGGATAGTTAAAGAACGAAAGGGAGTCGGAACCGGACATAGACATAATATAATGCTCAGAATTGCTAACCCAAGGTTTGGCAAAGCTTCGCAAGAAACACATGGAAACCAAAGCCTTAAATACATGCAATAATTGAACACAGCCGCGCTAAAACTCAGGTGACCTCGAACGAATCAGAGAACTCGACCGAGTACGCAGAGATATGACGTCATCGAGCGTAGCCCTCTGGGAAGTGGAGTCCGGGAGATCGAGGGAGTCGGGGAAACCCGGAAGCGTGACACACTGCTTATTTACTTTACAGTCAAAACAGCCATTAAGTGAATTAGTGTTCAGCATCAGGATGAAAAAACTAAAGAAAAGAAAATTACACAGAATAATAATAATATCAAAGTTTTCATCATTTGATGTGCCCACCCCGTACCTTTATTACTGCTTCCATTCTCTTCAGGAGCTTTTGCTTTCACTTTTTCAGAGAGAATCTGGTGGGATATTTTTCCACATTTCTAAAGTTCAGTCTTAGAGGTTTGGAGCCCGGGGTGGGCACTCTATTATTCTGAGAACACCAGCAGCTTTTTTGTTTGATTTGCAAATGTTCTTTTTTTGTCTGTTTCCTTTTCTCAATAACAGTTTCCTGTCAGCTA
This sequence comes from Semaprochilodus insignis, assembly GCA_034552555.1. Lineage (NCBI taxonomy): Eukaryota > Metazoa > Chordata > Actinopteri > Characiformes > Prochilodontidae > Semaprochilodus > Semaprochilodus insignis. The sequence continues at coordinate 16,327,012 of CM067474.1, read as the reverse complement.
CACATCCTTTCAGACCCACAGTGCTGAAATGTCTTCTTGTAGCAGAAGGATGGACAGAAACACCAGCACATTTTTAAGATCTAAAGCAACATCGAAGCTAAATTCTTCTCCTCCCCTCTCAAAGACTAAAGCTTTTAGTACTGTTCATATGACGGTGATAAGTTGAGTGGTCTACCAGGACTTGCACAGTTTTTAGCCACCATTTTTAAGTCCACTTTGGGAAATTCCTTTCTTATGTATGGGAACTTATATCAAGTCTACTCAAAATATCCCCTGGCAAATAACTTGTATGTAATGACTGTTTTGAAAAGAAATAAATAAATAAAGGGTGGTCTCAGACTTTTGTACTGTATATAAGCTTAAGCAGCCTGGCATGTGTGAACGCCTGGATGAGTAAACCATTCCCCATCCTTTCTTTTACTCCTTTCTGTGTGAAACGCATTCACAGTGTCCACAGCCCAGATGGTGCAGCATCTGTCTGCCATTAAGGACACAGCATGCTCTTCGCTGCCCATATTGCAACTTCCACAGAGCCTTCAACAAACGAGCAGAAGCATGGCATGGGGACCAACTCCAACTGGGCTGACAGAACCTAAAGGTGACATGCTTCAAAAATAGACTCAAATTCTTGAGGAAGGTGTAATTTAATAATTGAGAGTCAACGGATATGGATGTATTTGCTTGATAAAAACAGCACAAAGGGAACTCTACTACATTGACTTTATGAGGAATGGCAACAGAAACTGTAGGTACTGAGTCCTCCAGAAAAACAGTGTCTGATATGCCGAGGCTTACAGATACACACTCATGGCTCTCTTTCATCTACACACTCAGCCACTTGCTCTCTTCCTGTCTTTAATCTAGTTCCATCAGATTCAGCGGCCTCAAAGAAATGGGAAATTACAAAAAACTTAAAGTGAGATGCTTGTGATATGACGAGGAAATAAAAAAACAAGCAAATAAACAAACAAACTCAGTCACAATGCAGTAAGCCATCACTGCGCCAGCTGCAGGAGTCTAAGCAGCTGGAAATCTAAGGGTGAAGCATCACAGGAGAAGTTTTTCTCTGTTTCACTTCTTTCATTTTCAGAATAATTCTCCCTAGAATAAGGAAAGGAGAGACATTTTCATAATTAATGTAGGACTAAATTAGGTATATACTGAATATATGGCAGATGCTCCAAAAACTCTTTTTTTCTATGACTACATTTTTGTGGAAAAGAGCTCATTATGTGATTACAGATAAAGTACTTCCTTAAACAGCTTTTAAACATTTTAAAAATACTTTAAAAATCTAAACATGCAATAAAAATGCTTGATATAAAAAAATCTACAGGAAACAATCTGCCCAAAACTAGGCTTGAGTTGACTGATACCAGTCCCATCAATCACTAATAGACTCAGACATCAGGACGCACATTAAACAACTTAACCCCTTAAAAGGTCAGAGCCCATTAGCGGGCCCAAAGTGTTACTACACTCTTTTGTAACCAAAGAATAACCCAGTTTCCACTGTAGTCCTTGTAGTTACTGAACAGTAAGCTGAGTATATAATAAGTCTGGGATTTCAAAAGGGGTTAAATGTTAAAAAAAATTAAAGCCTTTTGTAGCTTTAAGATGAACTAATGGAAATCAGATTTGTTTTGTACTATGTGTTTTCTTTCAATGTGCAGTGCATGTCATATATGGTGTCTTGTTTTTTTAGATGTGAGGAGGCACCTCACAGACCTGAAGCTAACTAACTGAGTGACTGACTGAAGATCCACAACAGGGGGCATATTTTGAAGTTGACAGATTTTGGTATTTTAGAACAGTGGTGCTTCATTTCAGTGACACTGTATGTCCTTATTTATTTATTTATTTTATTGTTTTTATTTTTTTTACCATGGCCATGCATGCTTAACACATTAAACCACGCAATAGTCTTCCCACATGAAACAATTAGCAGTATGTAGGAGTAAAATGTCACGCCTACGGGTCTGCCTGGTCCCGTCGCTCCTCCGAACTCCAGTTCCCAGAGTGCACCGTCCGAGGACGTCACGCCCACACGCCTGCGCGCCTCTAATCCTCCCCGCTCCGCCTCCCCCGTGTATTAACTAACCACCCACAGCTGGCACCAGTAGTATTTAAGACACACCCTCATACACAACCCTTTGCGAAGCTTTGCCAACCTTATTGTTGCAATTCTGAGCGTTTTTCATTCTACTTCCGACTTTCTGTGCCTCGACCTGATTTCCTACTTTACGCCGCTACCTGGATCTACCCCTGAAACTTGTCTGCTCGGTTCTGACTTCTTCTCTGGCTCTCGACCCTGCTTTTGTCTTCCTGGCTTTCGGCTTTCCCTTCTCCTTCGGATCTCGTTCGCCTGTTTGCCTGACCTCTCGGTTTCTGACCTTCGCCTGCCCTCTCATTCTGTGACCCGGTGTTGCCCTCGTATTCCTGTGCATGGTGTTCTGTTGCTGTGTGACCCCCCGAACTGCTCTAGTAAAACCCTCTTTGATCTTCTGGTTCGGCACGCGTCGCTCCCCGTTTGTGTGCGTAACATAAAACTACATGCTTTTTTTCATTTTCCAAGTGATTAACTTCACATGATCTTAACAAACGTAAATATGACATTTATCTGCAATTTTATTTACTTGCTGACCTATGTGCTATTTTCTACAGGTCTTATTTTAGTTTAATTTGATTTGGCAGTATGTATTGCATTCAACATATTGAAACGATTAAAATTAAATTTAACTTATAATAATAAATTGTGCGGTAACTTTTGCACTGGCCGCATTTTATGCTTATTCTTTCCAATATATCAAATAGTAGAAAAAGAGAAAAACAGAATCAGTAATCGTGTATTAAAATGCGCAGAAGTGTGTCCTCTGTAGAGGATGTGTTCACTTATTCTCATTTCAGTCAATCAACAAATCTTGTCACTTGATCAGGAACACCCACATTTTTGGCTACATCAAAGCTATTTAAAAAGGCTGCTTAAGAATAATACTAGACTTTAAGCTAACTTAGCACAGCAAGCTTTGGTTCTTTTATTATTTTACCAAAAACTAGACTGAACTACGAGCAAGAACTACCAAACTATGGTAACTACCACACCACAGACTTAGATAGCTGACCAGAAGCAAAAGAATATGTATTTTCTTCAGGTTAAGCCAGGCTTCTCTATGGAGTTGCTACTTTACCTGCCACAATGGGTTTGTAAAACGTCTCTCACTGGACTGCCACAACCACCCTTTACCCCAGCAATCAGCTAGGAGGGCTCAATCGCTCATACTGCACACAATCTTAGAAGCCTAGCCCAAACTCTATTTGATAAATACTCTATTGTGTTTGTGCTATTAAGAGTACTGCATTTATACACATGTTTTAGAAATGTAACTGATAAACACCCATTCACTATCTACATCCTTCTTGTTCTCTAGCATATCGTCGCTGTCCAAAGAAAAACAGGTATCTCCAAAATGGCAACTTTATAGGAGAAGCCAAAAACCTCATTCAATTTGAATGGAAGTCAATGGAACCAGACATCTTTCCAAGCAGTTTTGGGGCATCTCTATTGGTTCACTCTTCATGAAATTTCCACACAGTGTAAATAGCAGCTCATTTGATCAAATGAGGCATAAAAGTAAAAATCAACAAAAATGGAGATACATGTTTTTCTTTGGACAGCGACGATATCCTAGCACTCACTGGGCAGGAAACACCTTGGAAAGGTCACCAGTCCATCACAGGCCAAATACACATTTGCTTACACACTCACACCAGGGGAAATTTAGCATCTCCAATTCACTCTTTGGACTGTGGGAGGAATCCTACGCAGATACAGGGAGAACATGCACACTTCACACAGAAAGGACCCCAGTCACCTAGCCAAGGAATCAAATCCAAGACCTTCTTGCTGTGGCTAACCATTGCGCCACAGTGCATGCTAACTGGTAAGCAGCCAGCTGTCAAAAACCCTGCGTTTTAAACATTTAGAAGAACATTAAAAGAACTGTATTTTAAGAAATCTAAATAATTGGCCATATCTCTAGGTTCATTTTGTCATGTACTGCTTTTATAAACCACACTGTATTTTACAAATCTAAAATAATTGGCCTATTGAAAATAGTGGAAAGGCTGTTTTTAGGCTCCAAAATGTTTCATTTTAATTTGCAAAATCGTCTCCACACAAAGTAGAGTGTGTCAGAGCTTGGGGTCGAATCTGTCTTTAAATTTACATTTCACAGATTCCAGCAGCAGAAAGAGTATAAAGTAGCGCTTTAATAATTTACTTCTTGTCTTTTATTTTTTGTCTGTATGTAGGCGGTTGCCCTGCATGTCAACTAATGAGGAAATCATTATAGGAAGAGCTGGAAAGTAGGCATATTTTAACTCTACTGTGAGTTTTAGACTAGGCTTGTTATGCATTGGTCACTGAGGTTTGTGAGCGGTTGTCACTGCCAGAAACAGATACAAGCAGTTTTCTTTACTGCAATACTGCTATATATTAAGACTGTTTACACAGCGCTGTAGCACAAAGACTTGTGACGTGAGTGTAAAGCCCAGTATTTAAAGTTACCATCCAATACCTAAAGTTTGGCCATCCCTGGACAAATTTCACATTTTGATGGCTTTCTAAGTGAAAAAAGTTAACAACATATCTGCATGAAACAAATTTTTGACTTATTACTGCAAGTTGTTATGGATAATAATTGTGTTTTTGCTAAATAAATGAAAAAAACATATATATATATATATATATATATATATATATATATATATGAATAAAACATAAAAAATATTATCTAGCAGTGAGCCATGAGATTTGGCTGGAGCAGGAATAATGATGCACTGGTCCACTGTGTAGTGTTATTAGATAAACATCATAATTGTGAGAGAGTCATCAGAAATCACCTGTGATCTCATCACAAATGTTAATGCCTACTTTTGCACCTTTAACTTTTTTGTGATCAATTTTTATTTATTTTAAAACAAACAGCACTCCACATTCCAGTCCCAGCCACCTCCAAAGGGGATAAAAAAGTCACATTAGCATCGCAGGACACTTACAGGTCACATGACACTATGATGACCACCAACTAATATCCGGAGTAACCGCTGTGTGCAGCACAGACAGCAGCTAGACAAGGTGGGGGTGACTCAATAAGGTCCTGGTAGGTTGTCACAGATATCTTGAGCCATGGTGACTGCAGTGTATCCCACAGCTGCTGGAGGGTGTGTGGGGGAGGATCCATAGAGCAAACACAAGGATTGAGGTGAGCCAACAGATGCTCAGTTGGGTTCAAGTCTGGGATTTAGGGGGTCTGGGTAGTACTTTGGAGTCTTGGTCATGCTCTTCCAACCAATATTGGACATTTCTAGCTGTGTGACATATTGCATTGTCTTGCTGGAAGATCCCATCCATCCTAGGGAAGACAATCAGCATGTATGGGTGTATGTGATCTACAAGATTGGATGGATTCATACCATCCAAATTGGTTGAGAGTGCCTTCCACATGGATGAGTGGGCCCAGAGAATGCCATGAAAACATGACTTCCTTCATGAACTTGATGTGCTGCTGCCATCAAAAGTAGGAAGTGGTCATAATAATATGACTCAACTGTGTAGAAGTTGACGTCTTAAACACAGTACAAGATTAGGAAATCAAAAAAGACTTCACACATGGACTAAAGGAATATCCAAAGTGAAGAATTCTAGGGGTTGCAATGTTAATTCTTGCAGATGACAATTCCAGAAAAAAGAATGTCCATTGTACCTTCTGCTTTAAATTTTGTGTTATGTTTATTTGTATATATTGAGTTGTAATGAGTAAAAAACACACATGTTCACCCAAATATTTAATGCAAGCCTAAGGGTTGCAAATCAGTATTCAGGACCTTCAGCTGGTGCACGTTTCATTTTGCAACATATAGGAATAAAAGAAAAATGTAGACTATCTGGGGGGCCATGATGACCCATTTGAAAACCACTGGTTCAAAACATTTTTCTCGGATGAGTCCAAGACTGCTGTAATGCATTATTTAAAGGGTAACCAGTCTTCTACTCATGTACTAGTAAATTACTTTTTCATGTATTTTCATTGATTTAATTATTAGAGGTTCACCAAAAGACAGAAACATCAGTGTGTAACTATAGACGTTATGATGTATAGGAGCACATTCTTTGCAATTTTCTGTGCTTGCGTATCAGCCCTTGCCATATTAACATTCTAAAATAAAATACATGCCTTGATTGACTAAAATGCCCCGGAAACTCATTGGGCAAAATATTCATAGTGTGCAATAGCCAATTTGTTGGAGTGTAATTTGCATACTTCAGCTTTCTGTATTGGAAGATTTTCTTACTGTGCAACTGCTACTGTGCAGCCTTGTGTTTACAGTGCATTTCTGTGTGGTCACTCACCAGGGCAAACTCATGGGACACTCTCCCATCGGGTGGCAGTTTGGCACCGAAGCCCAGTGCTGGAAACATCTTGTCACTGTCATAATCCTGAATGATTTCACCCACAGCTTTGAGTGCCATGGCGTAGGCGTTGAGCTGGTATGGACTCATGTAGTGCAGAGAGGTTGGCTGGGCAGGATTGCCTAGAAACCACAAAGAAATACAAGTCCAGTAAAGGTTCAAGACTCCACTTCCACCTCTCACAATGACAAATCAATGCACTTGGTTTAAATGTGAACATCACTTCCAGCTGAATAAAATAAAACAAAACTACTGCCAAAAGTAAGTAAAATTAAATATATAATGTGCTAAAAAGTGTTGATGTAATATGTTTGACTCGTGTGGAAATACTAGCCTACAGAGAAAAGCCTTTAGAATGTCTTGAATAGCATGTTTGTCATTTCCCACTTTGCACATACTGTTATTACGGCATGTCTACCATGCAGCATATTATTATATTACTTTACTTCAGCACAATCATAGCATACTTGCCCTGTTACTTTGTCCTGGCCCATCTATAGTGTTCTAATTGCCCAGTACATTTTGTTTTCATACTTTATGTGCACATTTTGTGATGTCCTTTGTAGCCATATGTGGTATTTATTTGTATTTATTTACTTATTACTATATGTATTATCTATTGTCCATTCATGCAAACAGGGTTTTACCAAGATAGATTTTTCATGTATGCAATTGTGTTTGGTGTGGTCATTAAAATCATGCTGATCCTTGAAAACACTTTGAATAAATAATTACTTCTAATTTTACATGTATACTTTATATATGATTACCTAGTTTATAAGACGCTGTAAACTCTACATGCACCTTTTATAATTCCGAAGTAATTAATTCCTGCTTTTTCTGACTCAGGAGTTAATTAACGCTGGCATATAGATCACATAGAAACTCCTACAGTGACAGTGACAACATGTAAAGAACTCTGCTAACTCAAATTTAGCTCGGAATTTCATTTTGTGTAGTTAGTCTCTTCCTGCTCCATAGCTGCCTCCTGGATTGAACGGTTTGAACCCAGAGGCCACGCTGCTGAAAGATACGCCGTATTTTGTCTGAAGTGGGTATAATAAAAATGGCCCTCAGATACAGTGCGGCTTTGAACTCACTGGTGCTCCCTGCGCCCCCATGAATGGATCTAAAAGCCAGGTCCTTCCTCATAATCACAGTGATCACAGCTCTTTACTGCATTACACCTTCCTCATTATATTAGAGGAGGGTCGTCACTGGCTGCCGTGTGCGCCTCATTTACATACATTTCAATATTTCCCAGCCGTCCCCCAGATGACCAATGCACTCACCGTTTGAGGCGGTGAAATCAATCGCCACAGTGAAATTAATCTGAGTCCTGCAGAACAAAGAGAGGGAGAAAAGAGAACATTTATTTCAGCCGTGCCTCGGCCTTCTGCACATAATAATCACAGGTGAGAGCCTGCAGGCTGCTCCAAAGTAATATCAGCATTCTATGAAGCTGTCACCTTGACAGATATAAGCTACACTTGCCTGTGTGGGAAAATGAACACATCCAATAATAGGGGTGAGCCAGTTAAACAAATGTGCATAATAGAAAAGAGTAAACCGTAACATTTAGGTGATATAACGATGAATCAGCGACTGACTAGCCACACAGTTTCGGGACACAGAAGAAGCTTCACAGGTCATTCAGTCACTTTACTGACAACACTGCAGAGTTGTTGCAGACTTTTCCCCTGGTAACACTACAGAACTTGCAGACATAACTACTGTACATTAACACTGCTCCTGATCACACTACAGAGCTGAAATATAGACCTAATGTAAAGTAACATGGCTAGATTAGTGTAACCTTTGGTTACTTGGGTTTAGAACGTCTGTGCAAAAACTAGAACACTGTAAAACTGGTGCAACCTTTTCTATTTGTCATACGAGGAAACCAACAGAATGATGGTAGAGCAGCATAGTAAGATCGGTGTAATTTTACTCCTTAGTCATACTAGAGAATTTGAATACACACTGCCAGGTCAAAAAACAGTCGCACACTCTAATAATTTATTAGATCACCTTTGATTGAAACGTACATTTGCAGTGGTATCGTTTCAACAACCTTATGCAACGTAACAACGTTAGTTTCAATCCAGAGCTGCATTAATTTTTGGCTGAGAACTTGTATTGATGATGGAAGTGTGGGGCCACTCCGTAAAGTTATCGGCAGCACATCACAAAGACTTTCAATGAAGTCAAGATCAAGACTCTGTGGTGGCCAACTGATGTGTGAAAATTATTCCTCATGTTCCCTGAACCACTTTTTTTTACAATATGAACCTGATGAATCATTCAGGAATTTGACTGTGGAGGAAAAAAACCCACTGTTGGAATAGCTGAGCAGGGACCTGACAAACTGAAGCAACCCCAGATCATGACGCTGTCTCCAGGGGCTTGTACAGTGGACACTATGCATAACGGGTGCTTCACTTCATGTGTTTTTGCTTTTTACCCTAACGTGCACATCATTCTGGAATAGGGTCAGTCTGGACTCATGACCTGGACTCTGGACCTGAACTCATGACCTATTTCTGTTGCTCCATCTTCAAGTTTCCTAGGAAAGTGAAGGCAGATTAGCCTCACCAACAAGTGGCAATGGCCACAGCTGTTTAGATCCAATCCTGTGAGCAGCTCTCATCGCATTGTGCGTATGGAAATGCTGTTACTTGCACTATTAAACACAGCTTTGAGTTCTACTGTCCATTGTAGCCAATGGACTTCACCAAGCAACACATTTCACCACCAAGCACATTTCTTCTGCAAAGTTGAAGGTTCACCACCCTCAACTCACCCACCTCCCTTCGAGTCCTAATAAAATGTTGGACAGTTCTTTCAGCTTGTTTCTTTGTTTGACGCAGGACAATAATTTGACCCTTCTGAAACACTGCAACACCTTATTCATGAACACAAGATACGTCTTCCCACATGGTTCTTTAAGCAATGAGAGGCTACTCACTGCATTAGTTAGGGTTAAAAGAACTGTTGCTAGCAGAATCATAGTAATGACTGCAGTAATACAATCAAAGGCTCTTAAATATTTGCTTATTAAATCCAAACAACAACTTTTTATGATCAGGCAGCGTAGACCTACTGTAGTGTAGCGAAGATCGGCAAGTTATGTTCTTCATCATCGAAATTTGAACTTAAGTCTGGTTTATACAGGAAAGCAGATGTGTATTAATTACACTAGGCTTTTTTCTCTGCCACTTGTGATGTTGACCAGTTAGGTGGTGTGTTGGATTTTAAGATATCACAAAAACAAGTCCAGAATGGGATGTTTTGTTTTTTACTTTCCATATGTTACCTGTATAGACTTTGGAGTAAATGGCAGGTACATTTGGGAAACTTTAATAACATACTACAATGTGCAACTCTTTCAAAAATGCCAGGAAACATCATTTTTCCAGGACATAGGGCTTTTGAGTCGGTTTCCTTAATTTTTAAATGAACTGGGCCTAGACAAAGTAATGGCAGTGTGTTACACCCAGAGTATACATCTTTCTTTGAAAATGTGAAAATGTCTCTTTCTCTGTGTGTCTGAATGTGTCTGAATCGTTTTTCTGGAGCTCAGATATCAGTAATGCCAGGAGGAGAAGACGAAGAGGATGGATAGGGCTGTGTATGTGTGGCTGGGTTTTGCTGGGACACAGAGCAAGCCAGACTGATGCCTTAAGTACGGAGCTGTCTCCTCTTGTTACAGTCCCCTCATTACCAAGGTTACAGCAGTTGCACACAAACACATAAACACACACAGTAATACCATGTGTTAATATGTGTCCGAGCGAAAGAGTGAGGCCTCATTTACCCCAGCCCATTACTGCCTGAATACACTAAAAACACTCTGAAGCATGTTTTTTCCCCAAACTTCAGATGCCCAAGAGGATAACAGTTGAATTATTCTGGATTGCTGCTGTCCATAATTCTCTCTGGGAATACATTAATTTAACGTCACAGATTAAGGGCTGAACTTGTTTGATAACAAAACAGAGATCGAGCTGAAGCTTGCCTCTGTTATTTCTGGTTTTTCTTCTTGTGCTTTCTGTGCACAACATCATAAAGAGGACATCCAGAATAGCACATCATGATTGTAACACTAGTGATATTCACACTAGTGAATGCAGAATGTGAAGTAGTTAAAGACTGGTCTTCATTAATTTGGTTAAACTGCTAAAAAATACTAACAGTCATGGGTTTGCCTTGTATGGCATCATTCACACATACAATGCAACCAATTTAAAAGGAGACTAAGAGGATGAAAAGAAGGAGGAGTTTGCAGGGGACCCTGAGCAAGGACAGTTAGGAGGAGTGTGTGTGTGGTGAAGTGTTTGGTGATCTCTCTGCATGAGTGCTGGGCTTTTCTACGGTGGTCTTACTGCTTGGGGGGATACTGAATCATACTTTTAAACACACACACACACACACACACACACACACACACACACAATTCCTTTTATTCTTAGTCAGGGACGTGCGGTCATACATATCTTCATACGTATATATGCCTATAGGTATTAATACTGAAGATTGAAGACAGAGCCAGTCCTCTGCCTCATGATAGTTAAGGACAAACAGCAAAGCTTGCTCAGCAGTGATTGGAGGACTAGAAAATAAGGTGGAGCTCTCGACAGGAGCTAAATGGTTTTCATTGGTCATTACACAATGACAATGCTTACCTGAAAACAAATTCTATTATTTAAAAAATCCAACTAACTACTTGATATGTTTTTTTTCTGATTGAGCAGGCCTGTGATCAACCTGTCCTACCCATGCCTACGTCCCTCCTGTATACACAACAACAACTTTTCATTAAATTCAAACCATAACCAAGAGGTTTAGCTTATGGTGAGTGTAGGGTCCAATGAAATGGCAAATTGTGACGTCATCTTCGGTTTTTCTGAGGTTTGATAAACTAAATATTTAGAATTATACAGTGCCTAGCATGGCAGCCGTATTCAGGGGTACAATACATAATCGGCAACACTCTCTCTGGCTGGGTAAGATGACTCCCTCTGCAAAATCCACCCCCACCACCCCCTCTCAACTCAGCACGAAAATGGCTGGATTAAACATTTTTGTGGCCCTTGGCTACAATCATTTAGTGGCCCCCCTTTAAATAAAGATATTATATAGCACGTACAACGCAAAAATGATAAGGTGCCAACTTTGGTAAGGTGGCGTGAGACTGGAGTGATATTATCAATGTTGCACCCACAAGTGCATATGCATTGTTACAATGTTCAAGTCCATCACTGGATAAGTGACTCTTCAAGGGCTCTTTAGTAAAAGTTGACGGTTATGTATAGAAATGTGAACACTCAAAGAACCATTTGCATGCATGAATGATTCTTTGCCATGTTCATTTATTGACAAGAAACTCACTGTTGTAAAGCGACACCTTACACCAGGTAAAACTGCATAAGTCCACGAAGCTGCGGAAGATACAGCCTTTCCGTTTTTGATCCTGCACTACCCCTACTCCTTCGTCTAGCAGGATGACATGTATATAGGTAAAGTAACTAGCCAAAATCTGACAAACAAAAGAATGTTGCAGTGCTGGATTTCGTTTTATTTCTGTGCTGAATCAGTCAGATTAAAGTGTGGCATCATACTGTTGTTTAATATGTAGTATTTGTCTTTGGCATACGACTTATAGCACCAGTTTTCTTTTTTCATTTTTAGCCAAACTGCATCATGTAACGGTAAATGCTAACAATGATATCACACCTTTGAATAAAACCAATGAGTCGAAATAATATACAACTAATATACCACTACAGTGGCCCGAGAACAGATTTCTTAATATATTTCATTTGTTGTTTCATTTTATCACGGTTCTGGGGCTATTTGTTTATTTATTCATCTTCAGTGGACTGTCCCATGTGTTTATACTGCCTCCAGCCTTTTGGTCTGAGGCCCCTGGCAGACAGAGGCAATGGCCCGGTCAGTAATTCATCCCTGATGATACCTCAGGCATGGAAGCATTTGTGAAAGTGGATGGTTTGTTTCAGAGGACAGCAATGTAAAATGAGAAGAGGTAGAGAAGGGGGGGGGGTAGATAGATAGATAGATAGATAGATAGATAGATAGATATCTCTTTATATATATATATATATATATATATATACACACACACACGTGTATCTTCACAGTAATATCTTCTCCAGTAGATTTTAAGGCAAATTTTCAAACCTGTTGCCCAGATTTACTTGTTGGTTCGAGCTGCCTAATTATGTGTGTCCATGTGTGTGTGAGTGGGGACCGTTCTGGCTTCGACTGAGAGAGAGAGAGAGAGAAAGAGAGTGAGTGAGTGTGTGTGTGTGTGTGTGTGTGTGTGTGTGTGTGTGTGTGTGTGTGTGTGGACTGACAGAGGACTCCCAGGGGAGTGTGTTACAAAACAACACAGCGTGCAGCTCCTCCGCCTTCTCTCTTTCTTCTTCTCTCTCTGTCTCTCTCTCTATTTCTCTCGCTGTCTCTGTCTCTCTGTCTGTCCTTCTATCACTATCCCTCCCTCTGATATCTCTCTCTGCCTCAGTCCCTTTATCTATTCAACTTCCTCCAAGTCTTTCTACTTCCTGTCTCTCATTTTCTTTCCATCTTTCCTCCTCTCTCTCTCTTTTGTTTATCATTCTATCTATCTATCTATCTATCTATCTATCTATCTATCTATCTATAAAGAGATAGATAGATAGATAGATAGATAGATAGATAGATAGATAGATAGCTTAATATTAAGAGAACAATGTTCTCTACAGTACATTGTATTGTTTTCCAGTATGTTAAATTCAACAGATCAATAGAAACTGTGCACTGAAATCAAACAGAAATTAACCAAATGAAAAGACTCAAATTCTGGCAAAATCTGAAATGTCACGATGCACTGAATTGTTCCCTGAAAATGCAATAGAATTGACGAAGAGATTTATCAATACTTCAGAACTCTGAAGCACACTCACATACACAGGCACACATGGCACATACATTCATCTTTATCCATCTCTGACCCTCACGCTCTGCACTACTGTTCTCACTATCCCTCCGTCCATTTACCTCCAGTTGCCTCCAGCATCGAGATGGAAAACAATCACTACCAGTGTGTGTGGCAGCTGATGACCGATCGAGAGCAGAATAGAAGATAGAAGAGCCTAGGGGAAACATATCCATCCAGAAGGGCAGAGAGAGAGAGAGAGAGAGAGAGCGAGAGAGAGAGAGAGAGAGAGAGAGAGAGAGATCCGAGTGCTCCTCGTAATGCCACATCTATTCCTCCTCAATAGAAGATGACAGCTCAATAAACAGGGGCTTAGCTCCGGCTCCTGCCATGCTATAGTCCCCCACAATCTAAGTGTGTGTAATGGAGGTGGTTATACGTGAATGCAGGTGCGCTGCCAGGGAGTTATGGGTAATGAGACTGAGAGATGGAGCCCGGTACAGCTGCAGCTGAGACTCGGCTGAAGATCGTGGTTTAATACCTGCCCGGATTTTGCCGACAGCTGCCTCCGAGATGCAGCAGAGAGAGGACAGCATATACTTACATAGCAGAGTAGCATAAAGAAGTTTAACTTTACTCCGCACAGTAGAGGTGTGGAAGAGCAGGACACAACACAAGATTAAGGACTTTTAATATAAACAAAGCCAAGCTAAACCTCTCTAGCCCTGTGTAGTTGCTAAAAAGCCTGGTAAATAATTTTAAGCACAATTCATTCAATACAAACCCCCCAATCAAAATACACAAAAAATCTAATACATATGAGCATTAAATTAAACATTGTTATTAAAATAGACTGCGGAGCAGAGCTGCAAATATCAGCATGACAAAATTTATATGTAAAATGACAGCAAAGCGCTTTAAATGTATATGTGATATAGTGCTGTCTTGTTATTAGTGATCCATTGTTATCCATTATTGTTATCCCATCTCCATTATTGTTATTTCTTCTTCTTCTTGGTACAGATTTTTTGTACTAGTCCCTCAGTTTTGAGATACCGACATTGTTCAAACTCCAGAATGTTTGGTCTGATTGGGAATAGTGTGCAGGTACATAGCTTTTTGATCTGACATACAGTTTTCAGATTTTTTTTCCCATTAAGAAATAACAGAACCGAAACGTGCACACCCATCTACCGTACTTCTGCTCGACCGACAGACACCATTTCACATACACTATCTCAGGGCAGACCCCCAAGCACGTATGCAATGTTGGTTTGACCCGCACTCATCTGTTTGTCTTTTCCCCCCATCACTCTTTCCTCCCACCAAGTCCCATTTATTTCTACCCCCATTCAACCCTGGAGTTCCCTTTACCCTACAGCCACCAAACTGCATGTACTTACTCAGGGCAGATTTCCAAACTCTAATCAACAGCCATACTGACCTGCACTCCTCTATGAATCATTTATTCATCCCTTGTTCCTCCCATAGACGCCTATTCATTTTTAGCAACACCAAAGCCATCAGCTAGCAACAAACTTAAGCTGTGTAATCACTCTGTATTTTCTTCAGGAAATGCACTTTTCTAGTTTACTTTGGGGGTCTTATTAGTAACACGGTGTTAAAACTACCCTCACCATGTGTGGGCTGTAATGTAGCCTGGCTGGCTCTTTCTCATGTGTTATGTATGTACTGTATTACAGACACGGGGAAGGTGATTAAAATAATGTAGGTGTGAATTCTGTGACTTGCACAAAAATGCAATAGCGGAAAATAATCTGATGGGAATCTGTCTAAATGCTGTGAACATTCATAAGTGATGTTGTCATGGGAATACAAGAGATTGACCAAAACCATGTTGTATGATAATCTACTATGTCATATTTGATTCTGTATTAGGATAAAACATATGCTGTGCTATATGCTATGCTCCCTTATATGTTACGTGCTACTCAGGTATACGCCACTTGCATAAGGAAAAATAGGCAATTTCAAAAGAGTTCAAAGAATGGTTATAAGATCTAGCCGTCAGATAAACAGATAAACAGTATTTAAAGCTTTCATCTTTGAGAGAAAGGAGAAAATCAGGCTCTTCTTTTTTGTGACATATGAACATACGAACGGCAGCCTGATCGTGCTACAATCATCAAAGTACATCATACATGAATGTTGTGTTTCTATAAATCAGTCGTATGCAAAGGCTGCAACCTTATCATATGAACCAGTTTTGAATTGAAGTTGAAAGTACGGATCACTGGATCTTACATCAGCATCAGTAGGGCTGACATTACTCAGACTGTAGGAACTAAAAAAAATCAACCAACTTCTAAGACTGAACTGAGGTGTGAAAAAAATATCCCTGCAGATTTCTTTGAAAAACTGAATGTGAGTCTCTAGAAAAGAATGGAAGCTGTAAAAGGAATACAAAGTGTACACATTAATCACTGACACTTTTGATGTCATTTTTTAACTTCTGTGTCATTTTTTGTCAAACATGTTATTTCCTGTTGCTGAAAAATAAATGTGTACTGGTGGCGTTTTGACTGGAATAGAAAGCTGCATAGGCACTACCAGCAAAACACCAAATGACACCTTTAATGTGACTGCAAAGTAGATGATAATGGAAATCGAGCTGCTTTGACAGACTTGAACTGTGAGAACATTTAGAACACTATTAAGTGACTATATTAGCACATATGGATGCCGAAGACATGCCAGACATGATACGACATTGCAAGAAATGGCACCAAGAAAGCCCACCATCACCAAGAGAGCCTACTATTAGGCTGACCTTTGCAATGGCACAAATGTGAACTGGCGAAATAAGCAGACAAAGAGAAATAACAATAGCCGTGTATCAAAACAGATGCGCTTCTTATCCACATCGAAACATGCAATGCTCTGAATGTACTAGTGAACATGCAACTTCTATAAGCTCCACAACAAAGCAAAAGACTGAAACACTCTGGAACCCACAGGAGTATAAAGCTCCCCAACACTGGCCTGTGGAGCAGGAGAACAGCATTCTCTGGAATGATGAAGGTCCATCCAGGTACCTTTGGGATGACATTTTGGAATCCTGAACTGATCATCAGACATCAGAACTTGATTTCATTAATGCTCTTGTGGCTGAATGCAACTAAATGCTCAAAGTTGTAACATCTTAGTCTTTCCTGAAGAGTAGAGACTCTTACTGCAGCAAAGAGGGGATAACCCTGTATTAATAGCCTTGATTTCAGAAGAAACACTCACATGAGAAGCTCACAACATGAGCCAGGGTCTACAAGCTTATGGACATACACTGTAGGTGCTCATTTTTGCTCTACCCTTGTGTTGAGAGATAGGATCCAGCAAAAATATGGACAGTATTTGGTCACTGAGGATCAGTTTGAGCACCACTGGTATGTATTATATCAGCCAAAGTAAGTTAGTCTTTCAGTTTACTTACTTTTATATATTTCTTTCATGTGAAATGGTGCATTCAACAAGGGGACCAACCCCCCAAGCCCACCAACCTCATTTTCATCTCAGCAGGACAAGAGACTGAATAAAACAAGCACTCCAAAAAGTGGATGTCTTAACGTTACTGCTAAAACGAGCAGGTCATTGAAAAACATGAGTGAAAAAGAGTGGGAGAGAAAGGCAGAAAGGACTGAGAGTGAACACGCAGTGGATGGCTGTGTAACGCTGAAAATGATTTGTCCATCCTTGTGTGACTCTAATAAATGATTAAACTGAACTGAATGAGGCTATTTTGTGTGCAATCCCACTGGCCAAGGGAAAAAAAACGGTAAACGAATGGCCAAGGCGGTAAAAGGTCTTAGTGCAATAGCTTTCTAAAAGCACCTGGAAGCCCTGGAAGCTGTCAGTTTGATTCGGCTTTTCGCAGACGAAATGAGGATTACTGGGAAATGAGCTTTTTCTGCCTTTTCCAGGCTGCCTCAGAGTATGTGAGGCATTTTGCATGCATGAGTGGCCAGCTTGAGAAATGTCTTGTGACACATGCTCTGTGGTCAACAGATGTTGTGGACCAGAGCTGAGCAGACATTCGGGCAAAGGGGACACCGTACACACCTCTTGCCCACTCTAGGACATTTCGGTCAATTACTAAACCAGGCTTTGGGGAACCCTTTAACTATAACAACAACAACCAAAATAATAATAATAATAACAATAATAATATTAAACATTAAAAGGTGACAGCGAATGGAAAACTATATTTACATTGTACAACATTCCACTACTGTCTAAACAGACATATGAGCTCCATTCTGTTACATTATTTTAACCGGAATTTTCACAGTAGTGGAATATAAAACAGACAATACACAAAGTTTCTTAATGTTATGTTGGAAAACTGCCTGAAAATTATATTTTGGAACATCTTTTATTGAATACTGATTTAAGCGAATAGTTGTTACGGAACTAAGATAAAAAAAATTGAATGCTGCAAATATGATTCTTTCTCTTAAATTTTCTTAAATTGTGTTTCTCTATTATATGGCTTTTAAAAACGATTCTGTCAAAATGTGACAATAATCTATACAGTACCAGTCAAAAGTTTAGACCCGGTTACTTATGGAAGGTTTCCTTATTTTTAGCCTAATGTTTTACTTTAGAATAAAAGCGAAGACATCAAACTATAAAGTAGCACTCACGGAATTATGACAACCTCCAAAATGGCAATACAGAAGGATAAAGCGGGTTACTTAAATTGCAATGCAGATTGAAAACAAGATTTTTGTCAAGCAAATTTGGATGAACTCAGTTTGTCCATCATGACTATGCACAAAACTGAAAGAGTAACCAGAACAACATATACTGTATATCAGAGGTGGCGATATGGCAGAAATATAATATTGTGAGACACCAAGAGTATATGTGGTGTATCAGGATAATATTTTTGCAGACACCTCATCAGTTGGAACCAGTAAGCATAAGCCTGTAGAGTCTTTAAGAGAACCAAAAACATCCATTTAGTTGGGTGTGTCTGAACTTTTGACTGGTACTGAATGTGCTACATCCGGTTACATTATTATTTGAAGTTTAATATTAACAAAAATGAAGGCAGCTCAGTTACCCACAGGGGCAGATCTACTGTGTGGTGCTATTGCAAGTAAAATCACCTTTTGTGTTTTGTTTGCTGTTTCTGGCAGAGTTGTGTCAAATGTTTGGCTTAAGCTTGACCTCTCAAATATCGCAAGTAAATATCGACTTGCGAATTAATATGTAGAACTACTTATTTTCTCAATATAATCACATATTATCTCACAATGAAAAACATTTTGACACAATAAGTCACAATCGCCTAGCAGACTCCCATACATAAACAACCTGCATAAAACTATTATATTGTGCTGGTTTTAATGATGTTAATTATAAAGTTGTGCCTTTGCATAGTAGTTCTTTGTACATAACCAGTTAAACTGGCCAACCCCACCAGTGGAAACTTGTTGTAAAGTTGAGATTTCAGAAAACACTGAATCACTTCCTAAAGCATCAAATCGAGCCATTCAGCCATGGTGAAAACATCTCGAGATGAGAAACTAATCTATTCCTAATGTTTCTCTTCATCTGTTCAACTTTCGCAGCACGCAGTTTATTCAGCCTAAACATTTTTACGTCTTGCGATAATGTTATCAAGTGAAATGATCTAATGTCATCTGCAGACAATTTCACGTCCTACGAGCTTTTATTTGCTGAAGATAACACTGTTAACAAATAGAATAGGCCATTTTCTTAATGTAGGAGAGCCTTTTTTGCAGCATATAATATGAATGACTGAGCGATGTATCATGTGCAACGCTCAACTCATCTCATTAATCCCCATTATCATCATGTCATTCCTGTCACTCCATCCATTGTCCTGATGCAACACAACAATGTTTGAATGATACAACATGTGCTTCCATTCTCTTTCAAAACAGACAGTGTTCTTTACTATTACTGTAAATGTCATGCAGACGATGGTTTGTGATCGAAGGAAAGATGTCCCCACAAACCTATAAAGTATAAAATCTGATTCATGCGGTTTATTTATTCTATAGGTCTTTACACTTTGGGGGTGGTTTATCTGTTTAATGGTCAATCAATTTAATGTTTTTCTGATGACATCTTGCCCAATGAACTTGCAGGAACATGAAGTCTCTGATAGCCAAGATCAGCACTTGTCCGCACGCATCTGAGTTACATTGTGTTAATGTTACTTTTTCAAAATGAAGAATTGCATGGCCAGTGTCTTCCTATGCTTGTTCTCTGAGAAGCAAAGGAGATTTAATTTGAACTTCGAGACATTTGGCCCGTTTGTTTCATGCTTCACTTTGCGCAGAGCTGCTTCTCCAAAAGCAGCTTAAGACGTGTGCTGTGAGTGAAAGAGCTCATGAAGTCTAAGCTCCTCTGTGAGACACAGAAACTCTCCATTCTCCTTTTGTATTTCCAAAATGGAAAGCACCCTGCACAACAGCTGTAACTGAAACATAGTGAATGCCTACTCAGAAGGTATGGCCCAATTATGTCCAAATCGAGTGTCAGTTTTTTTGGTTTTTGACCACAGTGTGGATGTATAAATATCATTTTAAACCAAAAACTTTTTCTAATAATTGAAAAAGCAAACATTTCACTGGGTTTATTTGTTAGACTAGCTAAGAATTAGCTTATTTTAGCTTACATTAGCAAACAGCTGAACGGCAGAACATCTAAATGGACATAGACTGTGTCTGAAACATAATATATGCTGCCAACTCATAAAGTATTCAGAGGCAGGGAGGCAACCAGTCATTCATTCATTCATCTTTCTGGGTCACGAGGGGGTGCTGGAGCCTATCCCAGTCTTCAGTGGGCAGAAGGCAAGATACACCCTGGACAGGGTGACAGTCCATCGCAGGGCAGAAGCCTACACACACACATTCACTCACACCTAGAGGGCAATTTAGCATCCAATTCATCTGACTGCATGTCTTTGGACTGTGCAAGGAAACCAGAGCACCTGGAGGGAAACCCCTCCCCCCCCATACACACAGGGAGAACACACAAACTCACCCAGAAAGAACTCCGGATGCCCCAGTTGGGAATCAAACCCAGGCTCTTCTTGTTGTATGTGATAGTGCGCCTAAACTATCGCATAAATGCTAAACTAAGCTAAACTTTTGCACAAAGCTGCACTTCAAGTTTTATTCGGAATGTTTGATGGTGCTGACTAATCAAAACTGCTGCTAATTCTTCTGCGTGTGAAAAAGACAGAACAGTATTGCATAACTGAGTCACGCTGTAGACTCCTTGTATTTCTTCCTGTGGGGTAGAAGAATATTAGTTTTATAGTTTGATCATGATGTTAATAGATGGCTGGTTAAGAAAAGTGCATCCAGACAAATGTAAGATTAACCGCTGTTTAAGAAAAAGAAAAGATGGTATTGGACTGGTATTGGTATCATTATAGGTATCATACCGTCGATTGACTGTGGACAGTGCACTGAATCTGATACAGAGTTTAGAATCCACAGAGGAACTACGGTTGGATTTTATTATTATTATTTTTAACTGGCATAAATGTTTAATTATGTTAAAAGTCATCTTTCCTTTATTAAAGCCAAATACTGCCCATTTGGGTGCAATCAGTTGCCAGCACAAGATGAGTACATTCCTCATTCATGCTGATGTCTCTTGAAAGACACTATATAGATTAATAATAAGGATAAGAGTCACATAAGGACTAATAAGAATGATTTAGTCTGACAGAATTATAGGCAGTCTTGTGTCCAGTCCTAATCATTAGCCAACACGCCGGGTCATGACAGGAAGAGAAGTCGTAACATATATTCACACTGGACCACAGTGCTTCAGCCACTAGGCGTGTAGAGTTCTTGTTTGTGTTGCTATTCTACTGAAATGTAACTACTGAATAAATTACATAGGTAATTGCACAATAAATTGTATTTACATTCCATTTACGTTACCATTCAAATGTCTGTAATAATTTCAATAAATACTTGCTAATGAAAATTTCCAGACTCAATCAATTAACCAATACTTGGAACAATTGGAACAACAATTGGAAATTGTATTTCCATATTTGTCCCTTTGTTTTTTGCTAAATTTGAACAAAAACGTTTTACAATGATTAGGCCAATTCAAATGGTCTAAAAATACTATATACTTGATAGTTGCAGCCCTACAAAACTTTTACAAATTAGGAGGTTAGGAAACTGTAAACAATTTGTAAAATACCTTTGGGTGTCTAATTTGTATTTAACTGCATTGTATGAGTTATTATTGCACATACAAAATGAAAAATGATTGCAAACTTTTAGGTAGTTGAAAAACAATGTGGAGGAAAGTTTTTCTTTCCACAAAGCCTGACCATACAAACAAAAATAACTTCATTGGAACTTTACCAGGAGTCATAATTAATGATACGGAATGTTTCTTCTGCTACAATGTGAAACAATGCATGCTGGAGGTATAAAACGTGTATAGTCAGACATGTAAACACACAGGGGTCAAATGCAAATGATGTCCTTTAAAAATATACCGTGTTTCTGGCTGAAGGAACGGCAGCGTGCTGTAAGAATGATATCACACACATACACGCACAGAGCTGTGCACCGCTGGGCTTCCAGATACAACCCCACACAATGTGCAATTTAGCATAGCAGAGTTGTTCTCTCGAAGAGCTCCCTAATGACAATTAACTGATTGGATTGTGCATCCCCACAATGGCTGGCTCTCTGGAGGACCGCCACTGAATAGCACTCACTCGGCCCATCCGGATAATGAGGAGCACTTCACAGACAGTGTCAATCACCGCGCAGTGGAGCGTCAGGAAGACAGAGGAACGAGGCATGAAGCAATAGAGTGAGAGGAGAGAGAGCGAGACAGGAAAACCACAGAGAGCTGAGATATGAACACAAATGGCTCTGGTCAACGTCTGTTCACAGAAAAACAGAGAACACAGCCTTTTTTTCCAACACCAGCTGCACAAAATCCTCGCCTATCCATTCTTAATTTGCCACGTTCTTTGATCCCGAGTTGGTCTAACCAGTCGGGAAAGCAACGGCGAGAGCCAAACTTTTACCAGCATTCAAAAACAATTAGCGCACATGGGCAATGTGTCTTCAGCCAAAGAGCACTTAATAACAAGTACAGGCAGCAGCTCAGCAAAAGAATGTTAACAAAGACACTCCACTGGTAGAGAGCCCTTCATTTTTCCACTATACAGCTTCACACAATACATGCACAAAATTACAGCGTGCAAAAGTTTGCAGTTCCATGGCATGTTTCATTAGTAATAATAAGTCAACACATCCTCTACGGGGATCTTAAAAATCACATTTTTCATTTTTCATTAAGGCTCAATATCTATTTATGGGCTAAAAAAACAACAAAACATACCATCTAAAATGTACCATGACTTTTGCACAGGCCATATTTCGTGTTTTCTGTCTAACAACATGGGCAGAAAAAACAAAATCTTGCTGAATATAATGTTTTGGAAACACAGACCTCAGACGTTTTAGACATTGACGGGAGACATTGACGGGAGCACCGTTGTAAGTTGCTCTGGATAAGAGCGTCTGCTAAATGCCGTAAATGTAAATGTGTAAATGCATATTATGAAGAACTCTTGTGCTCATTGATTTGGGTTTCCTATCAACCCAAAATCTGTGAAGTAAGACAATCTACTCAGTGTTTTGTGGGCTGCCTAGATCAGAAAACACAGGATTCATCAAGACGTTCAGATCTGGCTCCCCTTATATGAAGTGGGGACTTCACAAAAACTTGCACCTGACAAAAACTTGTACTTGTCCTTGTATAATTGACAAAAACATGTGCTAAAGCTGAAGTCAGCCTTTTCTCTAACAATGTTTACATACTACATCTATGTTGTGATGAAGTATGTCTGATTTAAAATAAGCTAATGATGTCATGTTTTCAAAATGAAAGGATTTAAAGTCTACTGGTGGAATATCTTGACAAATGAAGCTTCTACAAGAAAAGAAACCTCCATAAACAGTTGACATCAATCAACAGTGCCTTTGTATAATGTGACTGCTGCTCAACAACATCCATCTGAGGCTCTTACAGCATGGAATGACTTTTCTCCTCATCTGCACACACGATTAGAGACATAAAATACCACAGCCAAAAATAACAAAATTTTTAGGAGCTTAAAAACAAACCTAGCAAGGAGCCTAACACCAGAACGAGCGGATTAAGAGATAAACAGCAAGCATGGTGTTAATTAACGATGATGAAAACAAACAAGATGAGATTTCACTTGAGAAGCAATTAAAATGCAATCATACTGCAGGTCATGTAATATGATTCTGATGCTTGTGTGGCTTAAACAAATCTCAGCAACAGGTTTTCTACTATAACCTATGATAAGCCATTGACCCATTAGTACTATATTAAGCAATGACTAGGGTGAATTAAGCCCTTTCAAGAGCTCTTTTATATGTGTATTATACATCATCATCTTTTGCACTATACTTTAGGTGTCTATTATATGCTTCTAAAGTGCCTTATTAAGCCTTATTAAGTAAATAGCTGGTAAAATGCTGCCAGTGACTATGTTATTAAGCAGTAACAATGAATTAAACATTATCACTTTTCATTATGTATTATACATATATACATCATCTTAAACATATTTAATACATCATCCTTTTTAGGCACAACAATTACCTGAGCACTGCATCTATAATATGTTTTGATTTCTTTTAATTGCTTGATAATAGATCACCAATTTGGTCTAAATAAAGACAAACTGGCCCTCTACTTTCTGCCCCCTTTTTCAATATCAGTTTAACAACCCCTCGTCCACTGGTCATCACTGCCCCTTGGGGAAATCACTGGCACCGTCTTAAGGGCTGCTAAATTACTTTAATAACTCAAGTGAAGACTATTAGATGAGCCGCTGGTGGGGTGAGGGATCAAGCGAACAGCAGTGTCATTGCAACCTGATGCATTTCTGTGGCCACAGGCTTGCAAACGGATAGTAGGGACCTATAGATTGGTAGGACAGAATTGTCCCTATCAATATTTGAACGAATTTGTTCACATTACCTTTGTAAGTCACACTAAGGAGTTTCACGGTATACTTTCACAGCATAGTGTCAGACAAGATTCTGCAGATGGCGTGTGGACCTGAAGTGAACATGTCTGCGCTTATAGTTGGCTCTTGCATTGTTGCAGTCTGTTACATCGTTACATGTGAAATGTAACATGTGAATAGGATAGCACTCTCATTTATGTGCATGTAGAGGCGAACCTGCTCAGCAAATCTACCTTCAAGACAGCGCTGAGTTACAAATATTTGGGTGTGCATGGGGTTGGAGGTGTCACGATTGCATCATTTCTGGTGTGTGCACTCTCACATGACTCACAACACGTCAAACTATAAAAACAGCTTTAGAAAATTCAGACGCGCCATTTCGGTGACAATGGTTAGGCATGCTCTCATTTGGCTGGCTAAAAGTGAGGAGGTTATCTGAAGGCTAGCGTCACACATGGAGGAGGTGAGAGCTGATCAGTGCACTTTTAGATGACTTACTCTCTGTATCCTGCACTGCACAGGACACATAACGCGATTCTGTCCAGTTCAACACCTTTTTGTACATTGTAGATGGCATACCACCAAAAAAGAGAAGGACATCCGGAGCTTCTTCAGCACCCAGAACGTAAGTAATAGGTGGCAAACTAAGTAACCACTTTCACTTAACATGAAAACATGCTATGTAATGCCATCAGCCTTTCCACTGTGAAATATAATTATGAATTATAGTTTGGAATTACAGGGAGGCATCAGCAAGTTTTAGGATGTTTTAAGATCATACTCATTCAATATTTAAAATTTGCCCTCTATGTATCTTATTCATCAATGCAATTTTTACATACTGTACCTACTTGCATTAGACATTTTTCAATGCATACTGTGCTGTGAGAGTTACTAATATTGTTTCTAGTTGATAACTTACCAGTCTCATCTGATTGAGCACTAGCTGGATGTCTTCATATCAATAAATTATTGGCAAACAATTGATGAATAGTACATAAATAAATATACTCTGGAAAATGCTTAATTAAACCTGGTTACTGCATAATAGTACTCAGTAATAAAAGGCTCAAAATAATAATGGTCATCATGTTGTATAATGTGTAAAAGGTAATAATGTATAATAAAGAACTTACGCTTGGTAAAAACTTCATTTACCCTAGTTATTGCTTAATAAAGTAGTAATAAACCGTCAGTTTAAAAGAGTATTAAACTAGAAGGGTGTTATAAGCACGACATGTATATTCAGTTTACATTCTACCTTCACAGGTTAGAGTCTTGTGAATGTTTTGATCAGAAGAAAAAAAAACATGTGAAAATGTATATTTTGTATTGTGTGTATCTATTAGATAAAGCACAATTTAGCTTTAAAAAAAAGAGGATTTAAAGATATTTACAGATGATATTCCCGGCCACTACAAATTGCGGCCACAACAAATCTGAACCGAAGCAGCCAATCTATACAAATTGATTCAGACGAACATTCAGTGTAGAGTGGCCAGGTGTTCGACTCATTTGCTGTAAGATACAACCCATAACACATCTACACGGCCATCTACAGCACAGACCAAAAGACTTTTAGTCTCACTGAAAACAATACAGAGATTAAAACAAACAGCGTTAGTCTGGACAAATATCCACACAGAAATTCACCTGATCATTCAAACGCTGACCATCAATAGTCAGCCTGCAGGATGACATTTAAACAGATTCGTCTGTTCTGAAGGGTCAGAAAAGTCCAGTAGAAGTAATGTTGCATACAGTGATCAAATAGCTGGGCAGCACCACTGTGGATTAGTGTGGAATACCACATGTCACGCATCATGGACTGACCAACCCACACTGACAGAATTATAGAAGCACATAGAGAACGACAGAGACAGCGAGGAAAGGAGAAAGAGAAAAAGGTGAGAGGAAGAGACAGACTGGGTGTTGATCGGTTGAGTCCAGTCAGAGTTCACTGACCGCTCCTGCAGTGAATGAGACTAAAAAGAGAACAGTGTTATTAAAGGGCCGCCCAGTAACAGGGTCAGAGACAGGAAGTGACCTCAACCTCTCTTTCACTCTCCTAATAAGAAACATCGCCCAGAGTGGGCGTGGTGGGCGGCACGCATGGATGAAACCTGTCTACCTTTCTGAGAGTGACAGACAACCAGGAGAACTTTCACACATGCCACAGACACCTGAGCTAGGACTAGCAGCAATCTCTCTCCCTCTCTCACTCTTTCTTTTCTCTCACCCTCCAGCTCTTACTCTCCTACCTACTCCTTTCCTACGTATCTCATTCCCTCTTACTCTCTCGTGCTTTCTCTCTGTCCCTTTCTCTCTGCTCTCTTTCTCTCATTGTTCTCTCTCATCTCTCATCTCTCCCTATCTTCTCTGTCTTCTCTCTCCCTAACCCGAAACTCTCTCTCGATAAGTCCCCCTTTGTCTCTGCCTCACTTGCTCCTTCTGTCTCTCTCTTTCTCTCTCTCTTTCTCTCTCTCTCCCACTCGCTCTCTCTCTGTCTCTCTCTCTCTTTGTCTTTTCTCCCCCTTACCCCAAACTCTTTCTCTTTCTCTCTCTCTCTCTCTGATATGAATGGATGTGGCCACCCACAGATTTCAGTCTTGACTGGTGGCATTCATTCAGCTCCAGTCTCTCAGTAGGACCTGTCTGACATTCAGAAAACCTCCCGCTCCCCTCCGTCTCCCCCAACACTGCCGAGCACTAATGCTGTGTTTGACATCACTACATAAAACCCTCACCAAATGGAAGCCTTTCAATAAAAGCTTCCTAATGCATCAAACTCCCTGTTGTTTGAGCTATTACTTTAATATTCCTCGTAGTCTTGAATCAGGGAAAGTCATGGATCCATTTCTCTGGGATATTTTCTCACAACTTCCATGTACATTCTGAGTAGCCTTGAGCAACCGATGTCAGATTTATGAGTTGCTGATGGAGTGGTTCCTTCACAATGACCGTCATGTAGAATAATGCCAGAAAACAGCACTAGAATGTATAAATGTAGGCCAGGCTTCTGATCTGTGTTTTATCTTAATGTGTGCATGTGCAACCACTGCTTTAAACTGCAGTTTAGCTTGCTGAAAGAAGCACCTTCTACTCCTTCAACCTTCTACTCATGAAGCATGTGCAGTACTGTACACAAGTCAGAGAACCTTCTTTTGATTAAATTCTAGTCAAATTATCTGAATTCTTAATGCTGCCTATATGATAGTTCACCTGCAAGAGAACCACACAAGACCTGGAAGACCATCAAAACGGTTTCTATCAAATGAACAGCACTTAAAGCTTTCATCTTCAAGAGAGGAGAAAATCAATCCTTCTTTCTTCAGATCTGAATAAGGGTATTTGTGTCTATCCTGTTACTGTGAGAAGAAGACTCATCACTATGAGTCTGAAAAGATGTATAGATGTCAAGACGCTGTTCCTGAAAAAAGGCAATAAACAAAAAAATACATCGCAAATCAAGCAAAGAAGCTATTGGTGTTCTTGGATGGACTGACCATCCCAGAGTCCAGACGCTCAGCATCATCAACTTATAGGCCTGAACTTAGGGTGGTGTGGAAAAATATTCCTCCCCCCTGCTATTTCTTTGAAAAACCAAAAGCAAAAATGATTTTAGCTTTCAGTAAATACTGGAACAATGTTAATACGATATTTAGTTGTTGAGAGGCAGTTTCTGACTTATACCATAACGTAAACAGCCCATAGGTTAGGTTTACACTGCACACCTTCTCATTTTCCATTCTTATTTCAATGTGAAAAAGTGATTTATATGATAATCATATAAATAATGTATATTTATATGTATATAATATAACATTGCATACCAAGATACTAGCATGAACAAAGACAGTGTGCATGTTTCTGACCAGACATTCCAGTTAAAGCAGCCTCAAGCAGGTTTAAAGGTTTACGTTTTTGGAGAAATATGCTGAATATTAAATTGAGGCTCATTAGTTTGTAGAACAAGTAGAACCAGCATCTCAGTCAATATTTACAGCATGATTCTCCTATGCCACCAAAAACATGCTCAGATGGTGTGCAGGTGGTACATATAGATAGATATTTCCTTTTTTATGTTTTTAGAAAGGTCATTCTTATTTACATGCAACACACCATCTGCTGCACAACCACCCTCCCAGCCTTATGACATTGTCATCAATTGGTAATAGTCAGGGGGCACAATTAGAAGATATTATACCTCAAAGCATCCCACAAGCCTGTGACAATATTAAAGAATCCCAAAAAAAGGCCTACTTCACAATATAGTCATGAAATCATATCATGGTGTATATGTGCTGTATGGTTACCCAAAACGGGGAAGAGCTACAGGGAGCCTGGTAGCTCATTTATGGGGAAAAACTAGCCTAGTCATTTGGAGTGCACAATGTTGGCAAAACACTGCGATTAACTGCTGCATATTGCAATTGTCATGTGCCTTCCAATATATTAAAAACAATGAGGTGTATTAATAATGTGACGTAATTAGAGAATGTGCTGCATTATTTTGACAAAAATAATTTTCTTTTGGATGGCATGGATATGGATTTTGATTGATTAAAAATACCCACACAAACACTCTTGTGGAACTGTGATTGGTCAGGATACAGTAAACATCAAAAATACTGGAATTGGTTAGTGGGCTATTTTCTATATCCCAGTCTTCTGTAATATGAGATAATGGTAATAATGGTGACAGGGACTGCAAAGAGATGGCCAGTTGACATAGCTGGTAAAGTTAATTTCACGTTTTTAATGTGTGTTGAATTGGAACATATATACTAGACATTGAGACTATCCCTCAAGTGAGTTTAATGCAAAACTTCCAAAGACACTGATTCATTTAGTAAGTTTTCTTCATCAGGTGAGGAAAGATGTTACAATAGTGTTACAGTAGTTGCGTAGTGACTTTGATTTTTATGGTTGTTAAGGCTTCAAATGGTCATGGAGTGGAAAGCTGTGTTTACACAATTTTACTAAAATAAAGACAGTTCGGTCCATAGAACTGACATACTGTGAACCTCAAACACTGTTGTTCCTCCTACTTCGAATACAAATCCTTGGTTGATAAAAGAGGGCAGAAAAACAAGCCGTTTCCAAATCCAAGACAACTTTAATTTCGTGATGTTAGTTTGCTCTGCATATTTCACACTGGCTAGTTTCTCAAACCTTGGACAGTATTGATTCTACCATCCCTGACTACCTTCACCACCCCAATAGCAACCTGTAAGTATCAGCATGTGAAACTTGCTGTGTGATTTTACCCACTTTATCCCAGTTGAAGTTTATCCCAGTAGAGTTTCCTAGTGAGTAATAACTTTAGTTTACTTGGTTGAGGTCAAGATTCATTTTACTCTGTTGTCTGTCCTTTTTGTCCCATGCTCCTTCTAAACCACCCAATCAGAGCAGAGCTTATCAAAATATTCATGAACGCACCATGAAAGGCAAAACAGCGTGTTTCATTCTAGGACCAAATCATAGGGTTGCAAATGACAATGTAAAAGCTTCACCACAACCATTCACCCCGGCCAGTCAGCAACAACTTAGAATGCTGAAAAAAAAGCATTTTATGACTTTTTTATGATTTTATAAAGGCCCTAGTAGCATAATCCCTAGAAATGGTGTTTTTTTATGAAACAGTATCTAAATTAAGTCAAATTACTCAGAAAAACTGTGAATTAAAAGCACAACAGATATGAATCTGCCACTTGCCCGCCCTTAATGTAGTCCAGGAAGGTGACTTCAATGTCCACGAGGAATGACAGAAGTGTTACCTGGAGATGGGAAGACAAAAGGAAATATTAGAGACCAGTTCTACAATAAGCTGCCTGCACTGGCCTAACAGGAGCTGCCACCATCTGAGTAATAAAGACCTTTATTGGATTTTACAGCGCATGGCATATATTTACTGTAAAACTCAATTAGCGCTTCATAAACCTGACAGTGATGATTTTAAATGGCCTGGCTGAAAGAGATCCACGGGTGCACGTCATTCCCAGGCAGCTAGCTGCGTTCTGAATACACACAAGTGGGTGTAACAAGAAACATAGTGGACTTACCGTTCCAGAATTGAGATATTTCTTCTTCTTGCCTTTCTTCTTGGGGTTTATGACCTGTTGAGAGAGTTTTAGAGGATACATGAGTTTTTGTGGTGCTTATTATTTAGATATAAACATTCATTCTTATTACACGGTAACTACCATTAATTATGACGTAACTACTAAGAAATGACCGATGTTAAACATAAAGGTTAAAAAGGTTTAAGGTTTAAATATTTATTCATTTATTTGGTCCTATGCTCATGTGACATGTCAGAGAGGATGTGTGTGTTTTTTATTACTACATATATGGAGGCGGTGGATAAAACAGACAAGCTTGTCTTTGGGGGAGTTTATAAAATTTTGATGGTTTGTCATGAAAGTGGTCACAAGCAGGCAAAAACCTTTTCCTGGGGGCAGACAATGAAGTACACACACACTCTTTATGCCGGGATATATATATATATATATATATATATATATATAAACATGGAAGGATAAAACATCCTATACTTTAAACAAAACTAAATATAACTAGACTTTGTTTCCATGAAATTTTAGCCCTTTTCTTTTTTGTCCAGTCATCATGAATTTTACACACAATGTAAAGGACAACATGCATTTTCAGATTACATGAAGCAAAAAAAGGACAAACACTATTCGTACCAGGAGGCAAGACTGCCTTAATAAGAAGTAATAATATGCTAAAGTAATAAACATTAAATAACAAATAATATGTACTTAAAATATAGTATATTCTATATGTTATAATAGAACTGAGCTTTTGTAAAAAGCACTCCATAAAGTCAGGAGCATTTTGTTAGTCTTGTAGATCCAGTCTTGTTATTTTTTTTCTCTCCAGTCAAAACTGTATAAACACGCACACACACAAACACACACACACACACACACACACACACACACACGTTCCCGGTGAAAAGTGTTCCATAAATGCTGCACCTAGAGTGGCCCTCACTTCAGATAAACCAAGAGAGTCATTTACTCAGTGAGTGAAAAGAGAGCGAGAGAGAGAGAGAGAGAGAGAGAGAGAGAGAAAGAGAGAGAGAGAGAGACAGAGTGAGAGAGACACAAAAAGAGAGTGAACAGGAGACAGAAAGAGAGAGAAAAGGAGACAGACGTAAGAGAGAAGGAATGTTTGACAGCTATTTGCTCATAAAGACAACAACACCCTCACTAGGTAATCAATATTGACTCCAAGCACAACACACACACACACACATACACAGTGTTTAGTCCTGAGGGGTGTTAAATCATTGTGTGTGTGCAGTGCCTCCTTCGTAACTGACAGCATGCAGTCACTCACTCTAATTAGCAAAACACAACATGGTTCGAGTCATTAATCCAACCCTACACTCTTCCTATTTAAACATCGACTCCTTAATCACAAACATTCTGTCACGTTCACTCAGAGGGAACGCCTTTCTGCTGCATTAAACAATGAATCAACAGATTGAGGCCTATGCACTGTTAGACTCAGGGGTGGAAAACACTTGAGTAATTATTCTTGACTACTGTTTTGGAAGATTTGCGTTTCACAAGTAAAAATTACATGTTTTTTTGAAAAGTGAAAGTAATGTAGCGACACACTACTGATTGGAAGCTGCCCATGCTATAGCCACCTCAGTTTCTGAAGTGTGTGATAAAGGAAGTAAATGCTATTTAATTGTCGTAGGTGGAGGGCAGCTGTCTGGCACGCTGTTGTTGCCCCCAGCTGTGTAGGACTTGATGTAATATGCTATGGGATGTTTCACCATGTGCAGAAGGAGCTCCTGGGGTTTGAGGTCCTGTCCTCACTGCTAAGGAGTGAGCACCCCATGGCGTTTGTTCTGGCCATGGCTGTGTGTAAGCCCAGGGACTTGCCTCAAGCTGGTGGGTTGCTGGGGATGCTCATCCTTTAGTGGGGGGTTAATAGTATGTGTATGTGTTTAATGAGTTGTTCTGTGTGGAGGAGTGGAGTTATTGTGCAGGTGTTTTGCATTGGGGTTAGTCACGGCGAGGGAGGCTACACTGTTGTTAGAAGTGGCACTGGTGAGGAATGGCGCTTCCACAAACTAAATAGCAGACAGCAAGAGAGGTGCATCAAACAGCTAGAAGGTGACCACTGTCCAGCTCAAGTCGGTGACCATCAGTGGAGGTCTGGCACCAGCACGCACAAGCGTAATTCATATCGGCATCAATGGCGTGGTGGCTGGCAAAGAAAGCCAAGGGTGGCACACCATTGTGGCTGCCATCGGCAACAGCTGAATGGGACTTGATGCAGCATGAAAAAAAAAGAAAACTTGTAGGAAAAAAGCAAAACAGCTCTCAAAGGTTGAAGGCAGAATACACCTTGGACAGGATGACAGTCCATCACAGGGCAGACTTCCACACACATTCACTCACACCTTCACACCTAGGGGGCAATATAGCATCTCCTACTCAAGTAACTGCGTGTCTTTAGACTGGGGGAGGACCAGAGCACCTGGAGGAAACCCACACAGACAGGTGGAGAACATGCACACTCCACACAGAATAGATCCCGGACACCCCAGCCAGGAATCAAACCCAGGCCCGTCTTGCTATGAGGTGACAGATCTACCCATTGTCGCCTCTACTGTATAACAATAATGAATTTTTTAGGAAGTTGGAAAAGACAAAAACGTATGGCTATATCTAATAAAACACTATCAAACCTATAAATACAGTGCTTTATTCAGTGTTTCAGACACTGTACTGCAGTGCATTCAGTTAAACAGGACTGATTAACTCTCACTGCAATGAAGCATGCAGGTGGTCAGTGTTTTTATAGTAATGATGATATCCACAATATTCTCAGAAAAACATACTGTGATGTTAATTATCATAATCATGATAAACACCATGATGTTGCCCAGCCCTATATGACAGCAATGGTATCTGATAAAGAGTAGCATGAAACGGGTAAAAAGTATAATCCAGCAGATGGCTCACCTCATAGACATTAAACTGGGACTGGCCTCTGGACAGCTCTCTGTAGCTCGTGCTAAACTCCCCAATGAAGTCGTGGCTGTAAACAATATACATGTATGAAAAAGAAGGGAGAGAAGGATGATCTGTTAATTGTCCTACACCCACCATCATGATGATATGTGGGGCCAGGTATCAGAATCCTATGATAGCTTGTCACTGTGGAGAACAACCTGATTTGGTTACTTTCAAATCAACACAAAATTAAATCAGTTGCAGTGATTGTGTTACAGTAGAGATTATGATTTAGGTTACATGAAGCATATTTTTAGGGTACATGAAGCATATCTTCCCATGCAACAATAGGTAAAAATAATACATTCACACAAAATGTATTACAGTCTGCTTTATAATTATTGGCACTGCCCTCTTCGGTCGACACTTCAGGTTTTCAATTCAGGAGTTGTCTGTTCTGTGTAGATTTTGATGTGTATTTGGGGTCATTGTCTTGCTGAAAAGTCCAGCCACAGCCAAGTTTCAGCCTTCTGACACAGACTCAGACAGACAGGTTTTGGGCTGAAGTCTCCTGGTATTTAGGGGAATTCATTGTTCCACTGATATTCACAAAAAAGCCCTGGACCACTGGCAGCAAAACAGCCCCAACGCATCAGTCATCCACCACCTTATATGACATAGTACACAAAGGTAGACGTAGGACGTAGTCACAAAGGTTATGGTGCTGTGCATGACCAAAATGTCTTTGTCTTTTCTGATCACATCACATGAATCTATCTGTAGATCCAAAGACATCCGCAAAGTTCAGCTGGTACATTGCTGCAACTCAATGGAGTGGATTTTAAGTTTGAAAACGGTTCTGAAACTGTGACTATGGGTTCCTCTTTGCCTCTCTAACCCTCCTCACTGTACGTAGGGGCAGAACATTTATGTCTCCTCTTTCTGAAAAACAGACTTCTTCTGGAGACTAGAAATAAAATGAACTGTCAATAACGTTGCGCCATTCTTTGTAGTCTTTGAAAGTCTACACTATTTTACCACAAAACAACTATTTCAGGGTTGACTTCTATTAGGTACACATTTTGGAGAAACATTTGAATCATTATATGCTTTGTTTATGTTTTGTCATTTTATGTTTATTGCCCAGTTTCTATTCTTGAGGTGTGCCAATAATTCAGTAGACTCTATATCACAATATAATCAATCAATCATTATCAGATGTAATTCAGTAATGGAGTGGAGTATATAACAAAAGGCCAGCAAACATTCTTGGGCACATGTTAAAAAACTCATGCTCATCATAACGATAATAATAATAATAATAATAATAATAATAATAATAATAAAAGAAAAAAAGCAGCCAAAGGTTTAGCCCAACATTAGAATGAAAACATATGCAAGCTATAGAGATCAATTGTGCAACTTATACTAAAGCTCTTTTCTGATAGAAAATACTCTTACTTGGATCTGATATATTCCTGATATCTTTTAGCACTGCCCGCTGTTGCTCGTCTTTTTAAAAGCTGTAAAGAGTCCTTGGCATCTGTGAAAATGCTATATGGATAAAGTCATTAATTGTTTTGGTCCTGGACTCATGAAATAACTGTATCTTCATAAACACGGCAGATGAAGAAAGCTAAACTTTGTGCTGTGACTGTCCATGACTAAAATTAGCAGATCCGCTATAAAGACTAACACAGACTACAATTAAGTATAAACCCAATTCCAAAAAGGCTGGGACAGTAATTAAAATGTTAATAAAAACAGAAAGCAAAAGTGCTTTAACAAAGAGCAAAGAGACAACATATTTAATGTTTCAACTAATTCATTTCATTGTATTTTCTACATGTAGGTTTATTCTAAATATAATATACATTAAACTGAGACGGGGCATGTTAATCACAGTGTTACATTACCTTTAAGAACTGAAGATACCAATTATTGTAACTGTTATAGTAAGTGTTTCATTTTCATTCTTACTTTATATAATCTACTCAGCAGTCATGGTCTTCATTGTCATGTAATATACTTCATAATTCACCACACATTTTCAAGGGGACTGAAGGCACCTATACTTTCTTACTAGGAAGCCACGCTGTTGTAACATATGGCAAAATTGAAACAAGCAGTTGCCCCGAAAAAGACACTGTCTAGATGGCAGCGTATGTTGCTCCAAAATCCATACGTACCCCTCAGCATTACTGGTGCCTTCACTGATGTGCAAGTTATTCATGCCATTGGCTCTAACACACCTCCATACCATTATAGACACTGGTTTTTGAACTTGGTCCAGTGAACTGAACAAGATTTTTGACTGTGTAAAACCTGTCCATCCAGTTGCTACAAAAGAAGGCAGTTATTTGGCAGCACATGGAATGGTCAGTAGAGTATTTCGGAAATTTGTTGTGATCTCTAGAACAGTTCCTGTACAACAACAAAACGAGATTTCAGAGCTGATTTCATTTAACTATTCCAGTCCATTGACCTCAGTAACATAACCCCACAGTCTCTAGTCTACGTAAATCAGTGGTGGACAGTGACAGAGTAAATGTAATTGGTTACTGTACTTAAGTAGTTTTTTTTGTGTATCTTTACTGAAGTATTTCCATTTTGTGTGACTTTTTACTACATTTCAAAGTCAAATATCTTACTTGTTCCTTTTGGCTCATGTGAACATAAAAACGTAACAAGAAGTGAGAAGCGAGCCCACCAGCGCCCACTTTGTTTTGAGCTTGTTTTGACCTGTTGGACAGAGCTTGGCTGCTAACAGCCCTTAGAATGATGCTAACAGCCCTTAATACCTTTGGCTGACTGTACAGTGTGTATGTGTGCATGTTAATTGTGTTTTATCAAATGCTCACAGAATCTTACCTTCCATCTCTGTCCCAGTCATACACTTCAACCTTGATTGTTCTACGGAAAGATAAAGAGAGAGAGAGAGAGAGAGAGAGATGACGACTAACGGTGATTGACTGTGGTACAGTAATCTCAATCATTTTCAAACCAGCCTTTTCTTTCGATCTCACTGCAATCATACATCTCCAGCTGAAGTATCATTCTCTCAATGGCAAGTGAGCATTTTTCCTTCGATTGTCCCGACTTCTCTAACAGCAATTTTACAATTCTTCCCGCAGAGAATCAGGGGAAAGGGAAAAGCCTAGGCTTGCAAGAATGAGAGTGAGAGAGAGACAGAGAAAGAGAGAGAGAGAGGGAAATGAATCATGGACCCCTCTGCTACAAAAGCTGGTCATTAGTGTAGTATTACAAGGTGAATAAGTCAGGAGTGAATTGGTTTCCTTGGAGCCCTTGGAGAGCGGCAGGGTTTTAAGTGCAATACAGTGCTGCTTAAAAAGCTGGTACGGTGCAGTAAAGTGCACAATAGTGTTGGATTCCTCTGGATGGGTTAACCCTCACTGCTATGAAGCATGTCCGAAAGGAGCTGTTAGACAGCACCGGGCAGGGAACAGGCCTGGAGAGAGGAAATTTGAGAGTCTTGCTCTACTGAAACCAAAAACAGTCTCAAAAAAATGATCAATCAAGGTACAGTTCTGCTTTCAGAAATGAGGGGCACACTATGTTTGACTTCTTTTCTTAATGACATTTGAATATTTCTTTAAACAAACTCTTTGCCTTTCCATCTCCTCCAAAACCACATTCTGTCAGTATTGGTGTGCTTTGTTGGTGTAGCACAACGATGGAGATGGGTCTAGTGTAACTATGGAGATGGGTATAGCAGACCTTGGAAATGGGTGTAGTGTAATAGATGTGGGTGTGGAACTATGAAAAGTGGTGTAGGATAACTATGACAGGAAATCTATGATAATGTATATGAGTGCAACATAAACATAGAAATGGGTGTAGTACCTGGAAATACGTGTAGCTTTGCCATGGGAATGGGTGTGGTTTAACTATGGAAATGTGAAGTGAAGTGTAACCACAGAAATGAATATAGCTCTATATGCATTTATGGAAATGCATATAGAATATAAGAATGAGTGAAGTGTAATTATGGAAATCTCTGTAGTGGTAGAATGGAAATAGGGGTATACTATAATATGTGTTTTACGTTTTCTAACTGTTAGAAGTTCAATGAACTCCTGGTCACTTCTGTAAGCAAAAACACTAAATATTTTTACAGTGTAGCATAACTATGGAAATCAGTGTAGCATGACCATGGAAATAGCTGTAGTAAAATGATTGAAATAGAAGCAGTGTAATTAGGATATTGGGCTAGTTTAGCCACTAAAATGTGTGTACCCTGCCAATGGAAGTAAGTGTAGCAAGGCCACGGAAATGGTTATGGCAGAATTATAGAAATTGGTCTTTCATAACGAATGGGTATAGCGTAACTAGGAAACTGGTGTAGCATGATTATGAAAATGGACTGGCATAACTTTGGAAAAGGGTGTACTCTTAATAATGGAAACGAGCGCAGCATACCTAGGAGATACATGTAGCATACCAAGAAAAAGAATGACAACAAATGAAGTGTGGCATAACTAAAGAAATGGCAGCAGTATATCCATGGAAATGAGTGTAATATAATAAGTAGCATACCTTGAATAGCACAAATATGAAAACAGAGTAGAACAAAGCATTTCTGTTATTCACGTTAGATAAAAGCATCAGCTAAATGGTGCGTCAGCAAATGGCTTCACAATCAATAACTGAAAATTAAGACCACATTTTACGGGGTTGGGTCCAAAGCATTTCCCACTATAATACAGGACAGCGGAAGCCTAAACTTATCATTCAATTACGAGCTATTTCAGACTTCTGAACTGGACTAGATTATGCTGATTAGCCCACAGTAACGGTAAGCCATTAACTGCTGGCAGCTGCAGAACAAATGACGAATGCGTAGAATGAATCCCTTGTGTCAAAAATCTGTAGGAGCTTTGCTAACAATGTGCACTAGCAACTGCATTCAGCCTGTTGCTACAAGCTAGCGCTAACACTCAGCAGGACACTCAGCACTTCTCTATAGGTGCATCCCTCCTCCAGTCTATTACAGCGTCTTATCTCCAGAGACAGACTCACATGGCCCCCCACCCAACTCCCCCAAACACATTCAATCACAGATAAAGCAGGAGTGAGAGTAGGAAAGCACTAATCAACACTTCGCTCAGGCTTTGCGTCTTATCAATGCGGAACAAGCAGAAGCCTTCGACTGCCAGAGATGGAAGCGCACACATGAAACCCCAGGTCCATTTCTCTTTCTCCTCATTTGTCTTGCCTTCTTTGTTACCCTGCAACTCATCAAGTGGTCGGTACAGAACTGTTTGGCGGTAAGCCAACACCTTAGAAACATCCTTCAGTCACACAGCGACATTCCAGTCCTAGCATGTTTCTGCTGTAGCAACATATTCTCTGTGATGGTAAACAGCATCAACTATACCAGAAACCCCCTACTTGCTGGCCACTTTGTAAGGTTCACCTTCTTGTAAGTCCACTTTTAATTGTCTTAAAAAATGCAGAAAAAACATCTATATCTTGTTG
This sequence comes from Semaprochilodus insignis, assembly GCA_034552555.1. Lineage (NCBI taxonomy): Eukaryota > Metazoa > Chordata > Actinopteri > Characiformes > Prochilodontidae > Semaprochilodus > Semaprochilodus insignis. Next base: position 16,288,046 of record CM067474.1, on the reverse strand, counting down.
TTGTCTAGGCATATACATCACAGGTGAACTATATCTCCAAAGGAGTCCCGACACCCCATATAATTACTGAATTCAGCTAGACAAAGCCTGCAGTGCTCACATAGTCCTTTATGCATCTTTTATACACTCCATAGCAAAGCTTTGCTGATAGAATGGAATGCTCTAGATCAGCCGCACATGATCTTAATGTCATAATGCCCAATACCAAGTATTATCTACAGGAGCATTAAGTCCACCAGCACTGGGCTGTGGAGCAGTGGAATTGTGTTTTCTGGAGAGAGTCTAATATCTAGTGTACAGCCTTCCCAGAAAAGCAGAGGCACTTGCTGCACCAAAGAGGGACAACCCTCTTAATAACCAGTAACCAGTAATACAACCAGTAACACTGATGAGCAGGTGTCTACAAACATTTGGGCATATACTGTATATAGGTGAAAGTTATTTTGAATTATGACTTATCAGCCAGGTCAGTTTCTGAGCACAGCACTACTGATGTGACGTTACTGTTTTGGCCCTTCTCAGCACATCCGTGATACTGACGTAGTGTGTTTGATGCTAGTATGAGTGTACCAGGCTGTATTGTATTGTATGTCAGTATCACCACTAGATTGAAAATGGGTCCACCACCGAAAACAACCAGTTAAGAGCAGCTCTGTGTTCAGAAACTGAGCTACAGGATGGCTAAAGTTATGCATCATATGATGGGCTACAGTGTCTTAACGTACGGCAGCTCCAGGTCGGGCTAGCCTCAGGTTTTGATGCTGGTCAGTGTAATCTAGATGTGTGAGGTGCTCGCTGACGCCGTACCTGTCATAGTCTCCATTACACAAGGCTCTTACGGGGATCTTGAAGGCCTGCCATACAGGGTTCAGTGTGTTCTTGACCACTTCTGTTTTATGGCAAATGGTGAATCTGTCAGACACAAGCACAAAAACCTCTGTCAAGTATATATGTATACTGTTCTGAACGAAGAAATGTACTGTCAAAGGGTCCTAGTCAGCAGATGAAGCTCCAGGCTGGACAATGACTCAGGTAGGGTAGAAGAAGCCATAGGTTGGGCAGATGTTAGCCAAAAAACCAATGAGCTACTACTTAGATAGTTAGCTTAGGTGTTTTTTGAAGTACCTCAGGCTAATGTTAGGTAAATAAAACACTTAAGAGTTAACAGTTGCTGTGGCATGCGACTGGCATTACACAACTGTTCAATGGAAAAGATAAAAAGTGATGGTAATGGAGACACATAATGAAGGGAATAACAACTTATTATTTGATCGTCATAATTATAACTCTAAAACAGTAATAGCATAATAGCACATTTAAAATTAGTCAAATTTATTACATTTATGAATTTTGCCACTGACTGTCTAAAAGGAAGCCAAAAGTGCCCCTAATTGATGAATAACCCACATATAAACCTTGTATTTAGACATGAGCCCATCAACAGGACTGCTGTTTATTTGAAGGACAGCATGTGAAGTTAAGGAGTAATTCACTTTAATCATAATTGCTAACCATGATTAATTAAGTGCAGATAAGCACAAAACAAAACGGTCCTCTCCTTTGAAATCTGCTAATACACAGCGTGTACAACTGACCGGCTCGGCTGTGAAAAGAAAATGCTTGATTTGCTGTTTGTCCTAGCATGGCTTCATAACCAATATTTCCCTCCGTTTCCTAGAACACATTCAGCCCCTCACGACAGCAACAAGGACATTATGAACATGGCACACCATCTCTAAAGCACTCTTTCTTAATCACAAACTGTTGAATTTTTTATTTCCTTCACCCACACAACTGCTTGTCACAGCTGGATTACCAGTCAGGTCATCAAATATACATATACTGAACTAGCTGGTCAGCTGACAGGGACTTTTCAGTGCTAGCTCCATACAGTGTATACATATAGGTGCTGTCCAAAGAAAAACATATCTCCACTTTTTTTTACACATTGTGTACCAATATACATGCTCAAAAACTGACTGGAATAAAACCTAATAAACCTTTCCGTTAACTTACACTGAAAGTAAAGCATGTTTTTGCTCTCTCCAGTAAAGTTAATATTTTGGAGATACATGTTTTTCTTATACAGGTGAACACTTTAATCTGATTTTGCTGGTGCTTTGGTAAGCCAAAGTAGATTCAACTTTGCAAGTGCATATTGCAGTCACATCAGTAGATATATTGGGCTATGTTACATGCATAATATAATAATATAATGTGTCTTTGTTTGACTATACCACCATTGTTAAAGAAATCATTATGCTTTTAAGACACTGGTGCTAATTTGTATGTGGTGAAAATCCTCATGCAAAAGTATCTGCTGAAACCTTAGCAGAAATATAATTGACTATACAATTGCTGTACATATTATTAAATGCTATTCCAACAATCCTCCAATGAAATGTACATATTTACTTTTTCTTTTTTTACTTCTATTTTTTTTACGCGTTAAAGCTCCAGTAAAATAAAATCATTTGAGTGGGTTTCGTAAAGTGTGTTCTTTACAGTGAGCATGGAGGAAATCTACTCTGGCATCTGACTGACAAGAGCCTCATGAATAAAAAGTAACCAGCGTGGTTTTTCCCCTTCTTACAGATAGAGAGGACCACCCCACTCTCATATAAAACACAGTGATGAGTACTGCATGGATCTCTAGTAATAAATCTCAGAGCAGAGTGATAAGCAGGGCCCAGAGCCTTCAGAGTGCCTGCTGAGGCATCACAAGCACATCACTGTAATCGAGAAGAGACAGTAAGTTGCCTCCACAGTCGCTTTCCTGCTGTGCATAGGGAAACAAGATTTGTGTCTGTAAAAGAAGCCAAGCTTCTGCCTCAGCTTATTTGTAAGTTCACATATATGAGTTTTCTCATCCAGATGCCAAGGTACTTAGACTCAGCTACTCTTTCAATAATGGATCCCTGTGAAGTAAAAACACTTAAAATACTGTTTTCAATATGAAAGAGTTTGTCCCAAAAAGCACTGCAGACCACTTTAAAAGACCACTTTATATCTTTTTTTCAGGATATACGTCGCTAGGAGTGGGCTTTACACATACAAGAAATATCAATGCTACATTCTGATTCATAACACTTGTATTAGAGAAATAAGAAAGTAATCTGTATTATACATCAGCTCTTATTGTATTCAGAAACATGCAATCTCCAAACTGTTACATATGGGTATACAGGAAACACACGCAATTGCATGTTTAGGCGTGCAAGTCAGTTTTGTACATAATACTCCTGTTTTTGGAGAAGAAAGCTCTTTATTTGCACGTGAGACTTACCGCCAAAGGCTTAGTACACCAAGGTGTGAGAGTCTTTGTTCATGAGTCATTCTTATGAGGACTACATACACATGTTTGCTAATTTATTCGTATGTACATTTAATAAACCACATAATGTCACATTCATTGTGCAGCTCCAGAAACACTCTTTTTATTTAAATTCATAATTATTTTACCTTCAGGTGCTGGCTCTTTGAGCACTTTTACCCCACTTCCACTCCCCATGTGCATTTGTTTCTACAACACTGTCTGTAGAGAAGCACTCTGAGAAGCACAGTATATGAATAAACACAGGGAGTGGGAGAGAGAGAGTCATCATTTAAATGCTTTTGCCTGAAGTGTAAGGTGAATAATGCATTTCCAGCATGTCATGGAGTGTGTTTTACATGGAGCTGGAGACTACAGACTACAGATCAGACCTGCAGGACTGCAGCTGCTTATTAGCAAAGCTGGAAAAAGTGGACCAGAACTGACCCAAGAACAGCCACTGCAGGGGTTTATCCACAGGAATTTATTTCTTCTGATACTCCTGATACCTTACAGTACAGATGGCACCACTCAACAAATCTACAACAAATCTAGTCTGAAATATTGCATAATCTCTTAAAATCTCTAAACTAAGTCACATGACAACAGCAGTAGCTGGATGATATTCATATAATATTAATATTAGATTAAATGAATTATGTAATAATATTAAATTAAATGGCAATTTTCAGGGCTAGGAGGTAAAAAAAGGTATTCTGGAACAGATTAATGGCTATGGGGTATGCTAATCCACAGCATTTCTATATTAAAGCAATGAAATATGATTTTTTTTCTCATTTTTGTATTAGTTATCTTTTTAAAGTTGTATAAGTAGATAAAGTGAACACTATTTCCAACAAGATGTTGATGCTGTTTTATGGATTTGGTTACTGAAGTTAAATTAGGCTAAATTAGGTTAGGATTAGGTTTAATCTTATGCCGATTATAAACCAAACAACTTTTCAAGTCTTTGCACAATCACACTCCGTGACTAAAAACTCTGTTATGGCACACTGTCTTTAGATATAAGAGGCTTAAATTCTTTTCAGAGTCTTCTAGTGTATGGTTAACATTAGAACAACACTAATACATATAAATAGTAACGTGCATACAGTATACTATACATTGGGACGCTATTATCTATAAATACTAACCAATATGTAATACATATCATTTATGTCGGAACAAAACTGTGATGATAAATTAACCAAGATAACTTGCCCAAAATTACCTGGGAAAAAAATCTAGTTACATTGACTTACATCACAAGTAAAGTCTGATTTTTTCATATTGCTATATACAGGTACTTACACACATGTAATACAACAGGGGGCATGACTACCTATGTAAAGGTATCTACATATCATTGGTATCTGAAGAAAACCATCCCCATTTTTTTTTTAGGTTTTGACAAAAGTGACCCAAATTTACTTGGAAAAAAAACATCTGGTTACACGTTTTTAAAACCTTACTTTAATCCTTTTTTTTTATTCTGACAGCTGCAATATACAAAATACATACAAGACAAATGCATGACCCCATATTCTGACATTGTGTATGAGTGATGTTGTTTTGGCTGGTCTACTCACGTTCCGTCCTCATTGCTGCGGTAGAACACGAGGAAAGGGTCAGACTTGCCAAAAAAGTCCTTCTTGTCCAGCTTGTTGCCACAAAATTGCATCATCACAGATTCCTAGAGGGCAGGGATGTTTTCAGAGACAAAAAGAGGTTATGGGAGCAAACAGGAGTGTTCATGGGAATCTAGGGCGCATAGTACAAATGCTATAATACATCCAGTGTGAGGATTAATTGAGCATTTGGCAACCGGCTCTTTTAGGCCTAATGATATTGTGTAAATGCTAAATGGTCTGGCAGTGGTCTTTTACATTCACTGAGCTGCACACAGATGTCTCTCTCTCAGACAGCTGTCAGCGTGCCGTGATCCAATAGGGAATTGTATATGGTCATGAATACTATTATCCAACTAACACGGTGGCCTCTGTCCAGGATTGGCTGTGCATGTGTGTCACAGCTGGATCTCTTGGCCCAGGGGTGAACTGAATAAGTTTCCAGCCTCTAGTAGTGTAACAGTGTTTGTCTATGGGGGATTGCGGCACACGGACCTGTCACTGCAAACACTGTGTGTATCTGACGGGGACGACAAATGCACAGCAGGTGCGGGCACACAAATACACATACTTATAAGTACATACCCCTGCACTCACATACACACACAAGCACACCAAATCTTATTACAGCTAAATTACTCACACTATTACTTTGCCGAACTCTGTGCTTTACAAAGCAGGTGAATCAGAGTCAGACATTAGATCTGTAACCTGAAGGCATTTGGGCTTAAAGACATATTAGCTTGGCAACAAAAAACAACCACCGGTGAACAACATCATATACTAAGTCAGCTAATCAGGTGTAGCATTGTGTGAGCTGACTAAGGGCATGCACTGCACAATCAATAATAAGAACCCTTTTTAATGGGATCTATGGGGAATATGGGAATTTTTGTCTACATGTGCACAAACTAATGTGCATATTTAAGCTTCAGTGTTTTCTCTTGAAAGTAAACTGAAACATCTTCATCTTGCTTATTAGAAGCATCTAGCACCTTCCATATTTATTGGCTTAGTTTAACACTAGTTGTGTATCACCTGGCTCATATCAACTTAGTAAACTCTCCAGTGTATGCTGACTTTATCTTTACCAGGACCGCATTTCCTTAAGGTGTCATTTTAAGGAACTATTGTAGCTATTTAACAATGCTTTTGGGAATGGCACCACTGAATGAATAAAGAATTCATTAAACTGCTTTTGGCACTGCCAGGTTTGACAAGCTCTACAGAATGTTGGTAAAAACCCATTCAAGAGATCAGAAATCTCTCTCACTCACTCATCTTCTAACCCCATCTTCTTATTCTTCTGGGTTGCTGGGGGTGCAGGAGGCTATTCTAGCTCTCAAAGGCGGAAGGGCAGGATACGCCCTGGACAGGCTGCCAGACATACACACTTACACACACGCTGAAACCTAGGGGGGCAATTTAGCATCTCCAATTCAGCTGACGACATGTCTTTGGACTGTAGGAGGAAACCGGAACACACAGAAGCAAATCCATGTAGACATGGGGAGAACATGCAAGCACCACACATCAACTACATCTGCAATTGTTAAAGAACCATACACAACACTTACAGAGGAAAACCTTCTGCGCAAAACAGCATTTAAAGGGTTGGTATTTTTTCTTATGTAAGAACAGAATCTACGCACACTCAAGAGCACAAAGGTGTGAATAATTCTGCAGTTTAAGAACACATCAAGAATCTGACGCCAGCTTTTACTCAGGACTTTTCTCAGGAACAAATTTAAGAAAAAAAAGCTCATTTTCCAAGATACCGGTACATGTGGCCCAGTGTATTGTTTATTTGTTTGTTGGGAGTTTATTCAAATATTTTTTTAACAAATAAATATCTACTGTCAAGTCAAAAGGGGAGTTTTCATATTGATTTCAAGCCTACAACTTCTGCACAGTAAGTGAAAGCTTCTGGGCTATTTAGGGTGAAAAACTAGTCCTATAGTTCTGCATTTTCCTTTGTTTAGCAGTTTTGTATACTAAAAAGGCCTTATTCAGGGACAGCCCTTATGCAGAGCCCTGTCAAGGACAAGATCCAGCATATGTCAAGACATTCACTGAGAACTTACTCTGCAGTTGCTTAGCTCCTCAGCCTTCACAATAATGGTGCCACATTTCTTTCCAGGAATGCCCCTGTAGGTGGAAAAACAAAAAAACAAGCCTGTCAACAGTCTGGCACACGGAGTTGCCGTGATATACGTACAAATAAATCTGCCGGGTTCCAAAGCAACAACTAGCTCCCCACACTGCTATATGGGGGCGTCTGGTCTGACAAGTAGGATAACAAAGCTGCTGCTTTCTCCTTCTCACACTTTGCGCTTCCAGACTGCACAAATTAGAAGAGAAAGTTTGGTGAATAGTCCCCTATGTACCAAACATGGTCGATCAGCCAAACCATATTTGATGTCTGAATTTTGGTTCCTTCATTTTGCACTGAAGCTATGAGGCTAACGGAGCTATCATGTAATGGAACCCTGCAGCCCAGCAATTAGCATCATAACAGCTAGCCCTCATAGGAAATTATTAAGAAATAATTTTATGAAAAATCGAATTAAACCATTTTTTTCACTAACCCCAGATGTCAGATGTTAAGTTAATTAGCCACAACATGTTTGTCCACTTTTTACGCCCTTGGCTTAGAACTGAATATATATTAGGTCAGAATTGCTAACAGACGCTAGACCTTTGTAGTCACCTAAATTGTTCACTAATGGTAGAAATACAGCAACATTTTCATTTATAGCTCACAGCAAGTTGCACTGTATCCTAAACCACATCAGGTCTGTGTGACCCTAATAAAAACCACCATGTGCTTTAAGAGGTTGAAAGATAGTTTGGTGGTGTATTTTTACAGAATGGTGTATTTTACAGCTATTTGTGTGAATATTAAGTTCAAGTACGTATTGAGTCTAGCAGTGTCAGCATTGCCACTTTAGTTCTTAAGAAGAAGCAAAATGTAGACAACAAATACAGCTAATTGACTGCATCCAAAAAAAAAAAAAAAAGTTTACCCCAAAATAGACCTGCTTATATGGTACCTGACACTGTATGACATATCGCTATCTTTGAAATGCACGAAAACAGCAGCATTAGCCATTCCAGTGGCCTTCACTTTTGTACTTTTGTCCACTTATCTTGGTGGACAGACTACATTGTGAGCAGTGGGAGTGGAAAATAGCATACATTACATTGTTGGCCAAACTGATTCTAATCTGAAAACTGACTATCGCTAGCTGTGAGACTAAGCGGTATGTGAATATATGTTTAATTAGAGCTGGACATTTTCATTATCAGCGGCGTTATGCAGTCCTTATAACTCCCTGCTGCAGTTTCAACAGTGCATTTTTTGCATAATCTGTGGACATCTGCAATATCTACCATGAAAGTAAACACTGGGCTAAGTTCCAAATCAATTCTCCTGTGCCCTACGCTTTAAGGTTCCTCCATTTCTGAGTGAACTGCACAGATGCTACCATAAAGTTTGCTTGACTTTCACACAACAACATGGTTTCTGAGCTTTAGTGTTAAAAAGCTGTAGCGTATGTGTTTTTCTGGGTGGTTCAGAAGATAAACAGTAACAATGTACATGGAAATGGGTTTTGTGTCTGATTACCATTAACAATACTGTGAAAGGTTCCCTTTGGTGTCATTTTAACACAACAGTCCAAACTAAACACGCTCATAAGACATTTTTAACACAGTGTAACAGTAATCAGGAAACATTTTCTTAGGATGCATTTGTTCATTGTGTGTGAATGTTTTGGCTACAATCCCACTTTAACTTTATTTATACTAACCTAAATATCATTTGCTAACAAAATAGCATGTATTGTGTCAAACTGTCACACAGTATTTCACATTGTATAGTTGCATCAGGAAAACAATCATATGGAAACGTTTGAACACCCCAAATTACATGTTTTTTATTTTAATTTTGTAAGTGGAAATTAGTTGCCACATCCCCAACAGTTTCTATTTATTGACTATTTAAAATGTAAAATTTAGAAAGGACACATTTGTGCTTCATCGTTTTCCCCATTAAGAAAATTCAGCACAGTCATTTTGTAGTAATATGTGCAGAGGTGTGCTCTCTGTAGAGAATGTGCAACTTATTTACACTTATAAAATAATCAATACCAGTCACCTGACCATCCCTGACTTTTGAATACAACTATATTATTGCTAACAGCCATTTTCAGTATTCAGAGTCCTCTGTTTTAAAACTCAGTTAGCACACCACCATTTAAGATCAAACTATGAACAGTTTTTTTTTCCAGTCACTGAGCACATTTTCCAAAATTCATTTCTCAACCGTAACCTCAACAATCAAAGCCTCAAAACATGATAGATGAAGTGGTTATAGAGACAAACTACTGATTGAGTGTATGCAAATAAGCCAAATTGATGCCCATTATGTAAACCACCTATAAAAAGGGGGTCACTTCTGGAGCTATCTCGTTCACAATGGACAGTGCATTATGGGCCCACAAGTGCTCATTAGCACACATATGAATAACAGAGAATATTAGGTATGTTGTGGATTAGAACATGTGGCAAATCTGTATCTGTGACTTTTTTCTTAGCTAGATAATATGAAGTCCTGTAGTTTCATGTTTCTATTACTGCAGTTGTACCTACACAGTAAAGACATGATGTTCTGTTTTTCATTCAAATAAATACTTTTAGTGAAATAATGCAAAGCCTTTGTTTGTTTCAATGAACAAAAGCAGTATTTTACATCAATTCAAACTTCAAATTACTTCAGACAATTTCTGCCTTCTTAAAGTGTTGTCTTGATAAACAGTAAAATAATAATAAACTAAAAGAAATGTAAAACAAAAAATAACTATTTACTACTTTTTACAGTTGTTAGTGTTTGTGAAGTGATTGTGTTGTGGTTGACAAATTATTCCTGTTGTAAGAACAGTAGTCTTGTTGTTGGGATGGGATGAATGTATCCTAATATCCTAATGTGGTAGCTGTAAACCATTTAAAATGCATTGCCATTGCTTAATCAACCGGCACTAGTGTCCAATACTTAAGAAACTGTTTAAGACTGTCTTTAAGAAATTGTGCCCACACAGACGTAACACTTAAACAAGTGTCTTACGCAAGCAGTTTCCAGTGGAACAACTTGCAACTGGCAAAACAGAATATGAATGTAAAAGTTATAAATGTTATAAACTTTTTCAGGAGTAGAAATGCCTATCAGCTGTCAATGTCCATCACTCAACCAATGACTGCTGGAGGCGGGACAGGGATCTGCTTGTTATGGACAACTCATGAACACCCAGAGTTCTCCCCCTAAGGATGCCTAGCAAACAGGCTCAAGAGCGAACCAAAACAAGCTGTTCTGAGACCTGCCATGTATTACTGCAATATCCACTAGGCTGCACAGCACAGAGCTCAACACACTTGACAGGTTTTCCCACCCTAAAGATCATTGCCACTGCCACTTTGGTCTTTATATAGAATAGAACATTCACTTTCTGTATGGATTTCTTTTTTTTCTCTGTGTCAGGAATCGACAGAAGAACCTACCGCAGTGCAGTGGATTAAAGAGACTTATACAATTTCCCCCTTACCACAAATGTAGCCCATCAGACCAAGCAAATAGACCAAATTCAGGCTTCATCATGGCTACTGTTTTCAGCTGTGCCCATTTTTAGAGATAACAGTATACCATACAGTGTCAGAGACCACATGGGAGTATATGGACATTCATGCCATGCTTAAAAATGTTTCTCGTGTTAGAAAGAACATGTCAAACCAAGTGGCATTTATTTTGTCCAAGACTGTCATTTTCTTGTTGTCTTTCAAAAAGCCACTCCTGTGTGTCAGATCATTATCGTCTGAGCAGTTTTTAGAAGAGTTCTGCACTTTTGCAGTCAAAATGCCTTTGGACACACCTGAGTTCATGATTTCATCCCATCACCAACACCAGTGTAAGAACAACAGCACCAGACTTCAAAGTCTGGCTGGCTGAATTTCACCAATAGTTAAATGGTTAAAGAGAACATAGTATGCTTTTGCCTTTTTATCTTTCCTTGTGTTTGTTACATATGTGCTTGTAAATGATGCAAAATTGTAAAGCCCAAAGTACATGCCAGAGAGAGAAGCTCTTTCCCATAGAAACCACTTTTCTCAGCTGCCTGAAAATCCTCTTTGGAATTCTAGCCCTTTTCTTACAAGATGATGTCATTGCCCACCCACCGGCAAGCTTGGCACACTCACAATGCTACCACGCAATGCTACCACACTCTGACGGTTGACCAATCAGAACAGAGTGAGCAGACTATTCAGCTAATCAGTGACACACCAAACTTATTGAGAGGTGGGACTTAAAAACACAGGAGCTCTAACAGAGCATTTCAGACAGAGGGTGAATACAGACGCACAGTATGAGAAAAACCAAAGCATTTAAATCTAAGCTAGTAGACCAAAGCTACAATTATGAATACTGAAAATTAGGACTGAAAATTCCCCTTTAAAGGGTTTAGATACACAGTAAGTCTTACCAAATACACATTGTTTCAGACAAATGTGCGATAAATTCTAGACGCAGTTTGCACAATGCTTCATTTCTTCTGTGAAGTTTACTGAAGTTGATAACCATTAAATTTCTTGACTCTGTACTGTTCTTGAGAAAATACAGGTCAAATAATTGCTTTCTGTTTATAGTCGCATTTTATGTACTGTCCCAACTTTTTTGAGGATTGAACCTGCATATGAATATGCATATCTATGATCTGACAAAAAGTACTTTAAATAGTAATTCATAAAAAGCCTGCATGTGTCTTTATATACAGAGGAGCATAACTGAGGCGCTGAAATGGGATAATAACAACCCTCATTTCATGTGCGACTCATTTATAGTTGCTTTGCGGACTAAAGTGCAGTGTAATCTCAAGGGCCACCATTTGCTATAAATATAGAGATCTCAGTGGAGCATAAATGCACTTTCTTTTTATGACTATTACTCTTTTCTATCCTTTATATTAAGTGGTATAACTAAGCAGCTTAACGACAAAAGAGCGGGAAAGAAAATCATGTTGTTATAATTTGCAACTACAGTGGAATAATATCACTTTAAAAGCAACAGAGTTTGTAAACATGCATGTCAACTAACTCCTTATAGAAACACGGAGGCAGGTGGTAGAAAACCTGCAAAATGTAATAAAAAGCATAAGACAAACTGTCCTTACCTTGTGCTCTGAATTCTCTGCTTTCATTAATTAGCCCCAAATAAATATGATACAGTGACCATAATACTGCTGAAACATTGCAACCATTTATTCCTCTATAAGACTAATGACATGTATGACCATCACACACATAAACATACAGATGGGCACACAAACACAAAAAGAGCACACACAAATAAAACCCCCCAAAAACGCCTAAACAAGGCAATACTTGACCAGAGATGAAACCTATTCAATACCCAGTATCGGTATCAGGTCAATATCACCAGAAAATGCTAGACTGGATTTTTGAGGAATTACAATATTTGGTATCAAATCTGCCCTGAAGTACTATTTTATAGCCTGAGAAACGTTTCGAATGAGAACTAGGGGTGGCACCGCACCTCCAAAAGTAGTGGGGCGAAACTTAAAAAGGCTAATAACATTTCCCTATAAACCTATTCTCAATTTTTCTGTAATATTTATTTCTTAATTTCACACCACAACAGATAAAGTAGACCAGTTTACATGGATTTGTTAATTTATTGCTCACACGTTTTGCAGTTGCTCTGTTACTGTCTTTACTATACAATATAACAAGATCTAAATAATATTAATAAAAAATAATATAACAAGATAAAAAAAGATAGATATATAGATAGATAGATAGATCAGTATTGGCTTCTGATATGCAAATATTTAGTTTCAGTATTGTTATTGGAAGGTGAAATGTGGTATGGAGTCACCCCTGTTATTCTAACACCCTCCACAAGCAATCCTACATTTATCAGATGAAAGTTTTGTGATATAACAATGCTGACTGAATGTGTACAGTGTTTTATTAAGCTGTGATCTGACAGCCATACTCATGACTGCACAGTCCTTACATGCAGAATGTAACTCAACACATGACCTGTTGTCATCTGCACACGCTAATTACACCGAAATGCACCCAATCAACCAAAAAGGCAAACAAATTGGAAAAAAGCGAGTGTTTTTCACACAAAATCACTGTCCAGGCGATGAATCACACGTGTCACACCAGGCTATTTTTGGTACGATTTCAGGGGTTTAATTAAAATCTCACACATTTTAATTATGTAGCGAGGTCATTTAATACTGGCCTTGTATCTTCATTAGGAAGCTCTCTTACTCCTCTAAATAGCAGAGCTCGAGTTTAATGCAGCAGAAACAACATACTCAGCAAAGAGACCGAAAAGGCCTCAACACAACAACTCTCGACTCTTCTGGATACCTCTAACAAGCCCACAGCGCTTCTCATAACTTCTAAAAATAAAACTATAAAATCTAGGGCGGCACCCAACTCAGAATTTTGTTAGCCGAATCCGATTTGGTTGAATATATTCGATCCATCTACCAATAAGAAAATCTATTGGCATGATTTTCATGATTTTGACTATATTGAGAAGGTCAACTCCAGCAGTCATAAGAGTCATAAGAACAAAATTTTGAGCATTTAAAAATCAATAAAAGACACTCTGACATATAATGTCAGGCTACCATATGGATTTGTGGAATAATGAAACAGGCAGTACATGTGTAATTCTGTTTAAAACAAGCTTTTAATGCCTCATTTTATTTGTATTTCACTTTAAACATTAAAAAAGATGTGTAAATGAAAAATCTAATACAACTGTTTAAAATACATTTTTAATTTAATAAGCTTACTAGGTTTGCACTTATTATCTTATTTAATGAGCTTATGAGTTTACTGTTTTAATCTTTAAACATAATAAATAAAGCTTAAATAAATAATAAACAATGTCAGTTGTTTGTGTGCTTCGAGACAGAGATCTCCCACTGCGGAAAGGATGTGCTGCGGGTGAGGCTGCCAGCTGTTTTTGCCTTGTAAATAGACTTACTGCATTATATGTATATATTCTATAGTAAAGCTGGCCAGATAATTAGGTTGCCAGTGTTGAGTTCTTCAATGCAGCCAGACACTAGACTTCTTCTGGGAGCTGGTTATAGCTAGCCCAGCTTACCAGTCACTCCACCTCAGGCTTTAGCTTCTTATAGGTTAACAACCAGCGCATGTTGTCACATGTTTTTTTAATAAAGCATTGCAGATTGCCCTGCTGGAATCTTTATATATTTATAAGATTTTCCTTACTTATAGTTTAGTATTAAATCTTATTCCTGTTCATTTTGTAAGCTTATGTCTATTTTATTCCGTTATTATAATGCACACTGACTGAAAAAAAACACTGCTTAAGTCTCAGTCGAATGACACGTTTTTGGACTGACGATTCGACTTGTCCACTTTTACAGAGCAGCCATAGAAAAATCCAATTAGCATGTTTTTAACTTACCCAAAATGTAGTCAGTTAGATATGTTTGACATGTCCAAAGTTCAACTGTGAGCTGCGGAGCTAAGGTTGCTAACAAACACTACAACTCACTAGTGACCCAAACAGTTTTTTCACCAAAACTGAGCAGCTGAATGCTGTGGGTAGCTTTCTTAGACATCAGGGTAACTATTCACAGAACACCTCAGGAAAGTAGTGCTGAATTACAATACGTTTTTGTGACAATGACTGTCAAGAATAGGAGGGAATCCAAGGTCAGTCCTCTAGCATATGACTTCTTTTTAAACAGTAGCAGTGAAGTTTTTTGGCTTACATGCTTCACATGTCCATGTTCCAGTCAGAAGTAGCATCAGATCCAGGCTGAATGTCAAACGGCTTTGTACTAAGTACGTAAGTATAAAAGTTCTAGCTTCTTCAGACAAATAATGCACTGTCAAGGATGGATATGGCTGAATCCAAATTGGTGCAATTTAAGACTTGTGCTGGTAATTTGGTGATCTAAAAGTACATAAAAGCTTTAAAGATGTTTGGATGATGAGATTTTATATTTGTGGAATCTTTACTGAGCTCTAATTGGGTTTTGAAAGTTTATCTTTTATGTCACATAAAAACACCCACCTACTCACCAATTCATAACGAATATTTGTGTTTTTTTTTTTTTATTTCTTGGTATTCTGTTTTTTGGTTTGTTTTGGTGTGCTGCTATGATAATATGTACTTCTATGATTATATGTATGCTAATTTCTACGACAAAAGATAATACAACAATAGTTTGCAAATAAACTGCATGTCCTCGAGTGGCTTATTGCTTTAGGTAAACATTTTATAAAGTCACCTAAAGGCCTTCATTAAAGTCTGTCAATGGTTAAATGGTTAAAAGTGTTTAAATATTGGTCACTGAGATTGAAGATTACTTAACAACTTAAGTAATCAATGAGGTTTGATACAAGCATGATGATAAGGCCTCATGCACAGACATTTATTTATTGTTAAGGAAGCCTGAAATACTAGCTGTACATCCTAGACAGTGATTTTAACCACCAGCCAGCAGTTAAGTCTGTAACTGCATATATGTGGTTATGTGGTTTTACTTTTTTAATTGTCACTTATCTGACTAAAAAAGGGAGAGGAAAATGAGGTCAAAGGTCACTATACTGACCTGACGAAAAGAAATGTAAGGGTTAAGGACAAGGCTTCTCAGCTTAAGGTATCAAACAGACTCAAAGCCTCATTACAGTCAGGAAATGTTTTAAAGCACAAAGATTATGTCCAAACGCGGCATCGGTCCATTCCGAGGCAGGGAAAAGCAAGCCAACAGGTGGCAGGCTAAACTGTTGCACCTCATCCATCACGGAAACCTGCGAAGCATTCAACTGTTCATAACCTGACCTGGAAAACCGGGGCGGGAGAGAGAAAGAGAGAGAAACTCGGGTCTCCATGACAACCCTAACCATGGAGCTAGGCTAAAGGACCCCAGCAGAGATAATGAATATATTTCAGTGCTGGTTCCTCCTGGACGTGCACTCATCCATATTTCACGGAGATAACTCTCCGCTGCTACCTAGAAAAAGGCAGAACCCAGAGCGTGTACAACTTTGTGCTTTACAGTTTCCTATAAAAGCCAGGAATAATGTACGTTAACATCAATGTGTTCCTGGAAAGGATGCTCAGGAACTCGGATATCGGGGGGAGTGGAGAGATGATGGGAAGTGTAGTACACTATCATGTATCATCTTGGAAAAATGTGATTCTTAAAGTGATCGAGAAAAACTAAGCTAAGACATTCCTTAAGTTTTGCACTGGAGCTTATAGCCACTGAGGTTAAGTGATCACACACATGATCAACAAGTTACATGACCCCAAATAGACAAGCTTATGTGGTTTCTGACACTGCATGTTATACTGCATGTAAAAAATGAGTGTAGTTGAGTGAAATGTGGTGACAAATTGTCTATAAATGTATGTAAACTAATCTAAATCTAAATGATAAAAAAGCAATTTTTTTATAAATGCTGGTAACTCATTTTCAGATTTTGACCCTTAAAATCATCTGTAGTTCCACCCTAAATAACCTAAATCCCAAGTGCTCATGTGCTGTAACTTGACTCTGCTGTTGTAGTTCCCTTATTCAAATATAGCTTTTAAATATTCATTTTTTTCCAGCTATCGCCAATGTGCATATGTTTAAAGTATGTCAACACTAAGTTATGACGTACTAGCAAAATAGAGCAATATCAGTAACATTAGCCCTGGAGGACACCTACAGTGGAGGGTTTTTGTGGGAAACCAAAGGATAATTTCCAAAGCAAACTAGAAATAGTTAAATCAATGAAACTATATCCCCTTAACAAGACATAGAACAGTGATATGAGAGCAATACACTACAGTCCCAATCATGCAGTCACTGTTGCTCTCAGTGGACATTGGTTATGAAAACTGTAAACTGTATTCACCTTACTTTCATGTTCATCATGCTTTTTTCCCACACTTCTCATGTTCAGGTTCATGTCAACTTTGCATTCACTGGATGTAAATAATGTTAATGAATTACAGAATGTAATAACTGCTTTCTGGTGAGGTTGATTTGATCTACTCACATAATTAAACAACATTCACAGCTTAAACAGAAAATAAATGTCCTTGGGGTCAATTTTAAGCTAATAAGGCAAATGTAAATGACTGAGATACACTACACAAAATAATGGGATTAATCATGATTAATTATTGTAATTATCAGACCTAATAAAATTTGATGGTAGAGACAAAATTTGGTCTGTTTTTAGCTCGTGATGTATTTTTGTTCATATTTATAAATAATATTGTCCGAAACAGTAAAAGTCTATTTAAGTTTACAAAACAACTTATTAAGGCAATGTGGTTTGAAGAAAGTCTGAAGATCAGAGCTTGGCACAAACTTCTAATTTATTGTGATGGTAGCCTGAAATACTAGCTTTGCAACCTAAACAGGAATAAAAGCTCCAGTCACCAGTTTAAATGTAGTCCAGTGACTACAAACCACTGAGTCTTAACTTGGTTTAATGACATCATCCATTATTCCCAAAAACTATTATTATTAGCACCTCTTACTGACAACATTTTCTTTAGATGTTGATAAACAAGGGCACACAGTGTCATCGATGCAAAGCGCAGCTCTTATGAAGCATCAAAAGCTATATGAGTGCTAATGACTCCTCCTTGTGTAGAAGTTTGCTAAATGTGAGTGAGTGATTGAGCAAGTGAGCTCCAAGCCAGGTCCATGAGGTGCTTCACATCCAAAAACACATTATTGACACATTATAGTGCTTTTCCAGCACTGTGGCAGGCTGGAGCTGACTGAATTGAAATGTCCACAGGCAGCTGGTACTGCACTAGAGATGGAGCACCCAAGAGCTTTAGGAAGTAGTTTATTCCTCAGGTGAAAATGAGCCTTGCCTCACTGAAATCTTGAATAATAGTCATAAAAGCATGCCAACCGTGAGAGCACTTCTGAGGACTTCGGGTCTCAAATCTCCTATCTAGCGAGCTATCTGGGGTCTGTCTGGTGTTGAATTAGGCTGGTAACATATGATTTTCCCTTACTTGCTAGCCACACTAGACTCAGTTAGTAGGCCAATCAAACAGCACAGGGTTTGCTCCAGCTAACCGATGGAGCCACTAAACCCTCTGTGTGATCAACTTCTATAGCATCTAATCTCTTTAGAAAAGTTGCTTCTGAAGATTCTCTTTCTAATCACCCTCCATATTGGCAGGGATGCATATAATTACATCACACACACACACACACACACACACACACACACACACATACGTATATTTCCCAACTCCACTCTATACTGTGTGACTACCTTCCTGAAAGTCCTAATCAAGACACATGAATTTGCAATCAGCATCTTGAGAGCGTGAGCTAATTAAGTACTGGCGACACTGTGGCGGAATGGCTGTTTTTCCATCGGCGCGGGTGCAATTATCCCCCCTCCACCGACAGGGACCTGAATGAAATAACAATTATCATTAAAAGCAATCTACATGCTCAGCTCAAGTGTCTCTTCCTCTCTCTCTCACTCCATTTTCTCTCCGTCTCTTTTTTGTTTTGAAGAGCGGTACTAAACAAGTGACCTTTACATCTTTTCTTAACTTCATTCCATTCCAAAGGCCTCAGATGCGCTTTTTTGGCGGCTACTACTACACCGACTCTAGTTGCTGTTTACCTGGAAATCTTTTCAAAAAGCTTCTTTTTCTTCTTCTGGATTTAGGTTACATTTCACATTCACTAAAGTGTTCCAGTTTAAAATATATATGCTGTGCTATGCAGGGCTGTGAGAGTTCAGATCCCCATAATTTGGCCCAAATGCGACAAAAAACATGATATATTCTAAACTATATACTGTATATATATATATGTATATATATATATATCCATCTATTCATCTATATATAGTCATCATCAAACGAATAGTTGCACAAATAGTTTCCCAGAAGAAAACATCACATTGCAATGCTATTCGGAAGGAAGAAAAATTTAGAATGATATGGGCAATATTTACTGAGCTACACATACAAAAGTAGTGTCTAGGCCGCTATGTTTGCTATCGCATCGTGTCACATGTCTCGACATGGAGTTGTAGAGGTTCCTAATGGTGTCCTGTGATAATCCATCCCATGCAGCTGGAATATTATCAAGCAGGTTTTGCTGTAGGGTTGGAGGTGGAGTGACACCTGGCCCAGGACATGTGACAACAAACTGTTCATCTTGATGCTGTCCATGGTGCCTCCACACACAGACTTGTTTGTACAACACCAATGCAGTCTTTGGCGATGTTGACATGGTGTTAAGGGCAATCGTCGCAATGGTCTGCGTGCATGTAGTCTTGCGTCTTGCAGCCGTCTGCCAATGGGGCTGGCACTCACAGGATGACTCATGGAGGATATCACTGCTTGCTAAATGTCTGCAATCGTGGCTGTTGGGTCAGCCAGGTACGGTGATAGAGCCCATCCTTGTTGATATCACACGCACGGCCGAAACTTGAATCATTCGTATGTTTCACAATGTCAAACCTACCCACCAAGTTTCATTCATGTTGGTTGATTCCTTCTGGGTGCAACTGTTTGTGCAACTATTCTTTTGATGATGAGTGTATATATACCTGCCATTGTCCATTTTGTAAATTCATTTACCATATTGTTACATAGTTCTGCAACTACTGTAGCACATCTGATTCTCTGCATACTTTGTTAGTCCCCTTTCATCATCTTCTTCAATGGTCAGAACCACCACAGAGCAGGTATTACTTGGTTGGTGAATCATTCTCACCACTGCAGGGACACTAAGGTGGTGGTGGTTCTAACCATCATGTATATATAATCTACAGACTCTGTGGTGTCTTAAATGACTTAAATAAAGGAAGAATGATTTTTGATGCATCCTGCATCAATCAACATTTACTGGGCAGAGCAAGGGTAGACCAATCATTTCTGCTCCTAGAAATGTACAATTGCAAAGAAACAGGTTTTGGCAGGAATGTCAAGTAAAGATCAATAAGATTACAATAAGAGTACGTGGGTCTGAAGAAGTCTTCCAGTTAAATAGCTACTGGAGTTAGAGTAGTAGCAATCTCCTATGGGTCTAAGATGGTCTGTGCAGGTTTCTGCTGGTCTGGTATTATTTAACTGATCACCCCAGCATAGTTAGGTTGCTGACCAGCAAACGAGTGTAAAAAAAATGCACAAAAATATGCTGGTTTTGGTTGTTGCAGAACACCACTCATCATTTTGTCATTACATTGCCAAATTAAAATCACATTCAGACCACAGAAAGCCAGGGTAGAAAACATGTGGCTTGAAATGCATCCACAGAAATGCAGTCAGTCTGTTAGATAAACAGATCTTGGCTAACGTTACACCCTAGTCTTCTTTAGTTCACTAACAGAGAGCTGTTACTAAGGTAGTAAGCCGCTGTCATGCATGTTTCACTAGCAAATATATATATATATATATATATATATATATATATATATATATATATATATACACCTCCCCCTTTATTAAAGATACAGTCTTTTATTGGTGGGTATTTTGACTCCAGACTAACTCTGCTCTTCGAGGGCGTGAACAGCGCCTGTAGTTCTCCCCGATCTGCATTTAATTTACTACACCTGAATAACCTACAAGAAGGCAACTACAGCAGAGCAGCAGCCTTTTCTCCAGCACCACCACCCGCTTACCCGCTACACCCGCCACTGGAGCCTCANTCTCTCTCTCTATATATATATATATATATATATATATATATATAGTGCTCCATCAGATGCTCCCTGAGCAATGAAAGAGAGAGAGAGAAAAAAAGAATGAGAGAAACAGAGAGAAAGAGAGAGAGATTGCTATTTGAAATTGAAATTGATTGAGAGAGGGAGATAGAAACAGAGAGAAAAGGAGAAATAGACTGAAAGGGGTATAGAAGAACATTCATTACACCACTATTGTGTTTGTCCGTCTTAGTAGATATTTAGCTCTGTCCACTTATGTGACTTCCTCAATACAGGCATATGTACCCACATATATAGACACACACACAAACTCTCTCTCTCTCTCTGCCTTTCTCTCTCTGTCCTGCCATCCGCTGACAGGGCCTGAAATAGCAGTGGAGACACACTGAGTGATTTCTCTCTCTATTTTTCCCCCGTTTTCCTCTTCTCACGCAGAGACTCCCAAACGCAGCCCTGTGCGCTGATTGAGCTGTGTAATTATGTGTAATTAACAGTCATTAGAGTTGTTAAAGGTGGCTCCCAACAGGGCAGAGGTGCAGGTGCATGGCCCTAATGTGGTTTAGCCGTACTCAAAAACATTCCCTTTAATAATGTGCCTAATAAGTCTATATATATATATATATAGACTTATTAGGCACATTATTAAAGGGAATGTTTTGAGCTAGATAGTAGCTATATACTAGTATTATAGTATATATGTATGTATAAGGCAGTTATATAACATCAAAATGTTTTCATGCTAACTAATATGTGTCCCGATTTTGTTTTACTGATTTACTGACATTGAAGAAGCTGGAACTGACAAAGTGTTCTAGCAAAACAGTAGAGCCATACAAAAAGATAATTTGAGAAGGAACAATAAAAATCTAATGACTACTAAAAAAAAAAAACAAGAGGATGATGCCATAACAATGCAATAATTATCAAATTTATGCAGTTTCTGTTTATAGTGTTTATAGATTCTTTATAACTTAGGACCACAGGAAACATCCCTTTTCCCATTGGACAGGTTTGACTTGGGCTTAAAGTAGACCTAATAGGCTAATTTTCATTATAATTTTATTTTTGGAGTCTAGTAGAATAGAACAGCTTCAATTTTGCCAAAACAAAATAGATTTTATACTTTCTCCTACCGTACATCTGTATTCACCCTCAGCCTGAAACGCTCTCTTAGAGCTCCTGTGTCATTAGCTGTTTCTCCAGTGTGCTCTGATTGGTCAGCTCAACCACTCTGTTCAGAGCGGCATCTTGCTACAAGCTCCGCCCCCACACCTCTGTGGCTATTTTTACAATGGCGTCAGTTCTACTCTATCGATTCGAGCTGGAGTCTGATTCTAAATGTCAGGTAGAACAAGTTGGTAAACTTGATCCACCTTAGCAAGATCAGCACATTTAGAGTGGTACGTTTTTAGTGTATTAGCTTTCTGTGCTGTTGTGTGAGGTGTGTTGAATGGGCAAAACTTGCCAGTGTGTGCGTAGTAAGGGTTGTGCTACGAGACACACTGTAAGAGAAAAAGAGCCCCCCTGACCCCTTGCTCTTTTGTACTGTACATACAGTTGTTCGGTGTCCTGGAAGTACTGACAATGCCCAGGACGGACTCAGAAATGTGTAGTTTATGACAAAACCATATTGTCTATTACAGATACATTAACTGTGTATCCATCACGTTTGGTAACAGCACAAATACCATCCAAACTCATGAGAAGCTCCTTGCTTTTAAACTCTGCAACATGTGGAGGAATAGTGCAAAAAGGGTCACTAAGAGGAGACATGGTTTTGCACTCTGTAAAGGTAGAGGGTCACTATGTGACCAGGGTTATTTCCATGGAGAATATACCACAGTCGGCCACAAAGGAGAGACCAGTAAGAAGTGGATTAGCCTCAGAGCTTAATACAGTACAAATGTTATAGACTACAGCTGCACCGCCGGGGCAAAATGCTAGAATGTACCGCTACATACTGCAATAGCAAAACACATTGCCCCTTATATATCAATGGTTTCCACCAGCCACAAAATTTGCCATCCTCCAACCACTTCTCATTGTTTGCTTATAGCATCATGTTCATGGTATACATTCACTACTTACCAAGAGCAGTGTATGCTGCCTATTTAAACATACAAACAAATACTTTAGGTACTGGACGTTGGGGAATTGGTCATTGTTGTGGGCTATAAAATATCGATAAACTACACTCATCATCAAAAGAATAGTTGCATGAATAGCTGCACCCAGAAGGAATTAATAGACAGGAATGAAACTTGGTGGGTAGGTTTGACATTGTGAGACATGCGATTGATTAAAGTTTAATGCTCGGCCACGCATGCGATGTAAGCAAGGACGACCCTTATTGCTGTAACTGACTGACACAAGAGTCACGATTGCAGACAATCAGCAAGCAGTGATGACCTCCACGAGTCATCCTGTTAGTGCCAGCACCATGATGCAGGACTGCATGCACACAGACCGTATCGTCACGTCAACATCACCAAAGACTGCAACGGTGTTGTGCCAGACTGTCATGGAGTGGCTCAGAATGGCAGCGGGTCTTCTTCAGTGACGAGTCCCACTTTTGTCTTGGTGGAGAGGACCAACAAATCCATGTGTGGAGGCACCGTGTGTTAGCAAACATGGTGGGCCGATGCCATGCTCAGAGACACTACTTCATTTAAGTTTTAAGACTTTTTAAGAATCTGCAGGAACAATGAAGTTTATGACATCACAAAAACAATGGATTAAAAATTCAGTGCTTACATTATATGAGCACTTTAATGTCTTATGCATGCAGTCGACCTCTCTCTCTTCCTCTCTCTCTCTCCCTTTTCAATGGGGTTGGATTTAATCGCAAGACACCCAGAGTAACCCAGGTTTTAACCAAGTATTGTATGAGCAACTGAATCTATTAAATACTACATAAATTGAAGCAATAAACACATAAAAATACAATCTCTTTCTCTCTCTCCCTTCTCAGTACTCCACAAGCTGTGCTGACTGGCGCTCATTATGTCCCAGTTAGTGTTAGCTGCTGCTTTTAGTGCTGAAAATGAAAGAGACAAGCAGTGTGTTTATGGGCTTGTTTTCATATCATGGGTTTCCTAGCCGTCAGCACACAATAGAGGGCAGAAAGAGAGAGAGAGAAAGAGCAAGAGACAAAGGGAATGTTTTATTGGAGTTTTTCTTTCATTCGAATGCCACATACGTGTAGCCTACAATGGGTAATTTCTTAGAGAGAGGGAGAGAGAAATAGAGAGCGCCTCAGACTGAGGGATTGGAATAAAGACTTTAACAAGCAGTTTCAGAATAATGAGCATCACCAGCAAGCAAACAGCTCATTAGTGAGTTTGAACTGCACCTTCCCCTCTCAGATTCACACATACACACAGTCCTTAACAGCGTGTCATCTTACACAACCGCAACAAAACAACAAAAGCACCACCACAATCCCCTCTCCCCTCCACCTTACATAATCAGCCTGCGTGTATACAGGTTCAGGTCCTCCTGCTGCAGCGCACAGGTTGATACAGGTTAATACTGAAGTAGTGGCCACTCCCGTATTTTCACCTGAGTTGCCACTTCATTTGGAACGCCCAGGGTTTGATTATGGGGGATTCAAGTAGATGCCATTAGTCAAACACTGAAAACCTCCCTTTTTTCCTCTTTTCCATGGGCTAATGTGGTTACAGCCTTTTACAAAAGTTTGGCCACTGATCAAATTACATGTCTGCGTGTGTGTGGTCATGTCTGATACATAAACCCTGCGCGCATTTTGGCTGCCACTTTTCACAGTTTTTTTTTTTTTTTTTAGCAATGTCTCTGCTTGGCTTTGGGAGATTTTCCATCATTGACTGAGCATTGACTGAGAGACTTTGCATTATGGAAAAGGAGTTTGACTGGGCCGCAAACTGGAATGGAGTTTGACTGGGTCGAGTTTTGACTTCTGACTTTTCCCCGGGGAAGTGGAGCTGACTGGATGATGAACTGGGAAGCTTTTCGCTAATCCACTAATAACAGCTTTATAGGAACAGAATACGTCCATGCATACACCTCAGTCGGAATAGACTTATTCCAAATACAGTGTCTATCTAATTGAATGAGGTGGATAATCCTATAAATAATCCATTAAACAGAAGAAAACTTGCCATGTGAACGCTTGTACCTGATCACATTCCCAACCGGAAAGTTTCAGTCTAAAAGTAGGTAACAGGCCGAACAGCCATAAAGCTCGCAATAATGAGCTGTCCAGGTAAGCACATGGCCAAATAAGTGTCAGTGGGTTTATACCAACTACACAGTAAAACAGCGTAAAAAATCTGCGTTACAGAGCCCAGAGTCAGAACAGTGAAAGTGGTGGCATCCAGCTTATGTGTCTGAGAATGTTGCAAGACATGACGTCGTCCTCTCAATCCTTCTTTAATAAGCGCATGTGAAATACATTTTCCTGGACCGCTATCATTTTGAAGCAGACACATGCGCTAACTGAAAACACACTGCTACACATCTCACTCTGACCTGACTCACGTAAGGCTCGTTGTCATCGTAACGTCTACACTAAATAGTACTCTATGCATACGCGTCATTTTGGATGTGATTACTTGCAGTGTGCATGTAAACACATCAGTCTTAATCTATGATCAGAATGAATTCACTTGGATGGGCATATGCAAAAGATGTTAAGCAAAACAATTTGTATTATTTTTTCCAGTATAGTAAACATCAGAAATAAATAGAAATTGTGCACTAAAATGTTGTGACATATGACATATTTAAGCTTTTTAACGACTATATTTTCACTAGAGGTGCCCAAACCCTTTACTTTGGTTTATCACCAAGAATGTTTGATGATTTAAACACAGAATTGCCTTTGTATACTATATACAAAAACCCCACAAAAACAACAGTGTCATTTTAAGTCGTTTATATTTAGACTTGACTGCAGACGTTGTAATACTCCAGTAATAAAGAGACTCATGTGGTCTAATCACAGTATAAGAGATATCCAGCACTAACAAAGATTGTACATCTACAGTTCATAACCACTACAACTCATAATCACTATGTCTACCTCGTATCTACACTCACTGGCTATTTCATATTTCATATTCATGTACATTTACTGGCCACTGATAAATATTAATTAATAGAAACATTTAACAGAAACATAAAATTTGTGTTAGTCATCCTCAAGCCCTTTTTAAATGGTCAGTTATGAATGCAAAGTCACTTCTGGATGGATATTTTTTTTAAATTCACACTAGTGCAACACATGCTACCAGGCCACTACTAAGTCAAAGTCGCTGCTGCGCTGAGAACGGCCCACAGCCTAAATATGTTGTCAGCTGTAGTCTTAACGGTGGTCTCTTGCCATCAGTAAACCTACAAAGTGCACCTATGTGGAAGGTGTTTCCAGTAGTGCTGTCCATGAGTGTATCTCAACTCTCAAGACAGAACAAATTATAAACTTTTAAATAGTTAACTCACAGCTCGCTACTTAAAGACCAATTCTTCAATCAATGAATCAATCAGTTTTTATTGGCCAAGTAGGTACTTGGTTCACCCCAGTATTTTGACTCCAGTCTTACAGCACTCTCAACACATAACTTACAAAAGCTGATCATTAAATATGAGATTATTATACAATGCTAATTGCACAAAGAATTAAGTTTGAGATCCTGACTGGGATAAGTGTTTATAATTTTGAAACTGTTCCTGAATCTACTTGTTTTTGTGCTCAGTGATTTATAGTGCCTACAGGAGGGGTTTTCATTTCTGAATTTCTTCTACCAGTGTTATATATGTTGTTTTTACATGCAGTTCTAAGGAGATGCTAATTATCTTAAACTTAAAAAAGGGAAACAAAAGAAAACTTAAAAACTTAAAATGCCTGCATCTCTTCTGAACACAGCTTACTGTAACAATGGACAGCCAGAGGCAACATACTGCAACTGTGAATTATCGTTAATAGGGCTTTTCCACACAGCATTGTCATTAAAAAAGCCAAGAAACCAGCAGGCAGAGTAAACAAGAACAATCCATAATCATAAACGTAGAGACAGGCAAACTAAAGGCAGAAACACAAAACTAAACACAGACAAGGAAACTGGAAACCGCAACTTAGACCTACTTATAATTAGAAGATCTAAAGCAAAACAGCCCAAAAGACTGGACTGAGTACAGTGTGAGTACAGTGTGTTTAAATACAAGCACTGATTATAGATGAACTCAAAATAGGTTAATTATCTTGATATTCTGGTTGATACTTTGAAACCTGTTTTAGTATAACTAGAAATATATGTTCACAAAAACGTCACAATGCTTTGTGGTACCAGAAGTTCAATATGTTTTTATGTATAAAACAAAAATAATAAAATTATTTATAAAAATAAAATTACACAGCACCAGAATTACACTGTGCCACAAAGTAGAAGTAGAGAAGAGCTTCTTCATGAATAGTTTCTATAAATGAGAGGTTTGGTTGAATACTGACATAGTACTGACACTAATGCCTTCATACCAATTCAGCTGTTTTTCAGCAGCAACTCAACATTCAGTGAACTTTTATATCATGGTTTTTTGACGCAGTGGCCTGTGAGGGATGACTGGACCTCAGGTGGTCAAAATAGGAGATGATTCATGATGGAATGTGTTCTCAATCTATGAAAGAGAGTTTATGAGGTGTAATCTATTAGTAGTGGGTTAAGGATGAAACAACTGAGCACTGATTCTTACCCCAAAGGCTTCTCTAACCGACTCCCCAAAGAACCTACTATCTCCCCCAGAGTGCAGTACGCCTGGCCCAGGAAGTCCTGCAGAAAAAAGTGGGACGAGAGAGAGAGAGAGAGAGAGAGAGAGAGAGAGAGAGAGAGAGAGAGACGGTATTAAATTTCAACAAAAAAAAGCATAGTAGTGAGAATGAAACCAAGAGGAACATGAAGAGAGAGAGAGAGAGAGAGAGAATGAGAAAAGAGGTAAAGCAAGAGAAAGACAGACAATACATCACAGCGTAATAAAACATAACCAAACATGACAGGAGCCCTTCACTCCAAATACTCCCACGATTAGTTACTCATTCTTAAAAAAGCTGTAGTAAAAGGAATACTGTACCCTGTTCACAAAAAGTCAGCAGGAATGACTGACTGACTGTCTGCAGAGCAGTTGAAAGCAGAGAAACATGAAAAGAGCAGCAATGATAGAGACGCACACTGCTACACTGCAGGCTCACTGTCCTCAGTGGTCACTGCGATGCATTAGCTCTGTTTTACATCCCTTGAACTGTTCCCAGGACTGTGAGAGGACATGTTCTCCCCTCACCTCTGCTCTAACAGCCAAAGCTTTGATACACACCAAAGGGGAAAATCTAGGAGAAGCGCTGGCGGCACTCCCCACAGCACAGTAATGAGCCATGGCTGATTGGAAGTGCTTGTTTGGCTAGGGCAGCACACGGATGCTGGCTGAGACGATCAAGAGGTTAATGGGGAAAATGGAGTAAGAATTTGCTCCACCTGCAGTGGCTAATGGAAACAGTTGACTTATTACACAATAAAAGTTTGATTAAACTTTTACTTGACTGAACTACAGAGAGCGCAGAACAGAGCGCTACCAACTGTGGCACTGACATAGCAAGCCAGCTGTAAATTTAAAAATCTTGTTTGCCTATTTAGTAAATAACTAAGTATTTGTTTTTGTGCATTTTATATGGGTGACACATTTACCATTTTCTAATATTAGGCAGCACATAAAATGTAAGTTATTTATCAGGGCACTAAAAGTGTTTTCCATAGAACAAACACTATACACTGAATATAATAAATATAATCAACCAAGCATGTTTTGTTTTTAAAACAATTAAAAAAACACATTAAACTAAACAAAAAAAGTAAATAAAAAAGTGTACTTAATTGCACAAAATATGCAATATTTAAGTGCTCTCTGTACATAATGTGTTAACCTATTTTCATTTAGAAAATATATACATGTATGGAGTCAGGACTGATTACAGTGTATATTGGTTGTATACTGTTTTGAACAATAGAGCGCATACTCTTGCATACTTTTATAATATGTAATAATTTTATTTCATATTTTTAGTTACTCTACAGTTTGAGTTGAAGTGTATTCTTCTAATTATGTCACAGATCATTCCTCAAAAAGACACACAACTCTTTCCCTTAGATACTGTTTCTTCCAAAGGTTGCAGGATATTAATTAGCAGGTAACAAAGGCACATCCGTCCTGAAAGGGTTGATGAACAACGTGTTGCTGAAGTGGTTGGTAGAGCATCAGTCCCTTTTCCTCACACGTGAAAATGAAAAGCAATTTGCTATACAGTCTCAATTACATTCGGGAAATATAGCTGGCTATGGCTAGCACCAGCTAAAGTTAATAGCCTTCCCTCAGTCTGGTTGTTCAGACTTGTACCTAGTTATGACTTGTGATGGCATAGCATCCTATGTAATATTGGTTAAAGAGAGCTGTGTGAGTCTTGTAAGCTGTCTCGTCTGTACTTTCCATGCATTGTGTGTGGAAATACAGCTTTTACCATATTGGCATTTTCCCTGGTTTTATTAGTGGTGTTCTCCAAACTAATTTGTATTGTAAATTGTGTAAATACACGCACATTTTTGGGTACAGCAGAAAAGATTTAAATCTTTTTGAAGAGAAGTGGCAGAAGTGTAAGCTGATGTAAAAGTGAGTGAATAAGTGTGTTATTTTCAATAACCATAACAGCACAAATAACAATCTCTAAATTATTATCCAGCTAATACTTATTTCTAGGTATTAGCACTAGCCCTTGTTTGGGCATTTGTTCTGGCAGTGTCTGAACTCAAGGCAAGACTCTAACCTTCTTGTACTAGCTAGGAAACATTCTCTGATGGAACACTAAGTACGGTTGTAAGTCACTCTGGATAACAGCGTCTGCTAAATGCCTTAAATGTAAATGTAAACCGTATATACCCTAATATAAAGTTACTGTCCTTCACCAAAAGTCTTTGAATATGTTGAATTTTCACTTCTGTCTGAGAAAGGACCCCCATTCCACCCTTCCACCTGCTGTAACTGTGCACCACCCTCCCTAATTCCCTCAGGTTTTGGCTTGCACAACGCCCCTGCCGATTGGAACGATACTGATCCCCCTTACTGTAAATGCTGTCTACAAGTTTACCTACAAAACTTCAACAGTTAAAGAAATCAGAGGGATAAATATCCCATTTCACTTCATGTATCTGTGTAATGCTTAGACAGTACCTACACACGATTAACCCGTCTGAACTATCCAAAGCCAAGGGCACTATGCTAATGAAGTTTTCCCTTAGAAGCAGTGCCAGCAGCATGGAGGCAGACTAAAAGGGATTGCTAGTGAAGACGCTGGAGCTTCAGCTATTTATAAGACTCTGCATTAACACTGACACTGCTTCATTCCCACAAGCAGTAACAATTACTGTTAGAGTCTCCACAGCCAGATCCAATAAAGCCAAAGAGACACAGTCATCCCTCTCTCTCTCTCTCTCTCTCTCTCTCTCTCTCTCTCTGTCTCTCTCTCTCCCACTCTCTCAAAGAGAGTGTAATAAATACATATTTTGCTCCTCACTCCCTATGGCCTTCTCTCTTTAATTCTCACCTGCTGCCGACAGCACAGCTAGCCCTGCCGGCTCCTCACATGTTAACACGTTCGGTAATGGCTTTAGACTGGGCAAAAGTTTCCCGCGAGGCTAACGGCTGGATAAAGGGGTTTTGTCTCTCGTGGTTGGACTTAAGGGGGGGGGGGTGATATAGATGTTTTGCCTTTGTTCTAGTGCCTGTGATGGTGGCAAAAAGAGCGATAGGTGCACCGAAACAATGCCACATGTGATTTGTGGGCTCATTTGGGAGAGGCTGTTGGAAGCCGTGGGATCTGGACAAACAACTGGAGTCTCAGGAAATGTTTTCAATTACTCCTGAGCTCCATCCGGGTGTCTCCGTGTGCATGTGTGTCCCTGTGCCTCGGGGGGTAAACACTACCGGCACAGATGCACAGTAGCCGTGTTTCAGAGCTGCCACTGAGCTGGAGAAGCTGATGGTGATTTAGATTGGTAGGGCTGGCTGGAACATAATGTGTTCAGCACAATAGCTTCGCTAGCTGGATAGATGGCCCTTTTAAGTAGAGCAGTTCCTCTGGCTGGAGTAGATGTACTGCAATATGTTTAAGAGAGCAGTTCGTCTAGCAGGAGTGGATGAATAACATTGGCCTCAATACAGCGTCTCGTCTGGCCGGAGTGGATGTATAATAGAGAGGAGTGGATTAGAGGTTTGGGTCATAAATTTGCATTTTCTCATGATTACTTACAGCAGGTATATCACTGTTGTCTGAAGAAAACCATAAAAAGCATGAAACTCATTTTGTAGGAGCAAGACAACAGGTTATTAAGTATCATTTTCATAATTTCTATTATACTGTTCATTTGTCACTAAGGTAGGCTAGTTATAGTAGCCTCAACAGTGATAGTCATAATATGCCATGAAAGGCCAACTTAAAGTTTTCTTTTGCTTTGTAACTTTTTTTCAGCTGATGGCTTCAGTCAGATTAAAGCTGTTTACTATCTAGGCTAATAAACATTCAACTCATCATTATGCTCAGTGATAATGTCTGAAAGTGCAGAATATTGTGCAGTAAAGCCTTTAAACAACTAACATGGAAAAACAAGTTTGCATTGATTGTACATAAAGCTTGTTTGATTTAAAATTCCCAGTCCCTAAAGTCCACATATGAACTGAGATGTCACAACCATCAGCATAGTATTTGCAAAATATATATTTCCAGCACCGTTTCAGCATACAGCAGTTTAGCCAACCGAGTCACACTGGAGTGATGTGGTGTGTTGCTACTGCGGACAGTCTGTAGCAGAGTTACTGGTGAGGACAATGTAGGGAAAATGACTTTGACCATTTCAGTTCTAATAAGGATTGTTCTGTAAATTTCAGCCCAGAACAAGTTCACATGAGGCACAATACAGAGATGTCAATCAGAACAGAGATGATTTACATTCAGTACTGAGCTTAAGTCTTAGACAAAATGATATTTAAAAGTATGCATATGACCAATAAGCATTTATTTGCTCAGAGAAAACACACTAATAAAACTAAAACACTAAAATACTTCATTAAGTTACAACAGGACTGCTGGTGACGGAACCAAGGAGAGATTGGAAACCAAAGCTACTATTTGAAAACAAGAATCCTTTTACGATACACAATATCTACACTATACACTACACCCAGCACAAACATACCTGCTAAGACATACGGTTTTAAATAATGTGCTTAGGCGTTTAAAACATTTGCCCAGTACTGTTTAGGGGTTGGCATTAAAT
The DNA here is from genome assembly GCA_034552555.1 of Semaprochilodus insignis. Classification (NCBI taxonomy): domain Eukaryota; kingdom Metazoa; phylum Chordata; class Actinopteri; order Characiformes; family Prochilodontidae; genus Semaprochilodus; species Semaprochilodus insignis. The sequence goes on along the minus strand of CM067474.1, from coordinate 16,255,968 downwards.
CAAAAATCCATTATTACTATACTTTAAGAAGAAGACGATACACAATATCTACACTATACACTACACACTGCATCATAACAGTTAATTTTTTGACATATAATAGGTTGAAACAGACACAAATACTATCAAATCATATTGTACACAGCATTTTAAATACTGTGATACACTGAATCCAATAAATATGACTAATTACGCTCTCTTTGAAAACATTTTAAACAAGCACTAACAAAACAACAGTTTATTGCTATGGGATGAAGAGAGACCTGAAGTCTAGAAGTGGACTCCAAGGAACAAAATGAATGTAGAATACAGGCTCTTTAATGCTGCAACTTTTATATTAACCAGATCAATAAATGTTCCTGCACTTTAACTATCTCCTACTGAGTTGAACAGTCTTCCACTGATGCCTGTTTGCTCACTACCTCTATGGAAGCTCAGAGGAGATGACAGCTTTTAAAGAAGATGCTCAGAACAGCTCCAATCAGCCAGAGCTGAGGGCAAACATACTCTGAGGGAACCATAAAACCAATAAAACTGAATAACAGAGAAACAAATAGCCTCAAACAGGGATCAATAAAGCATAGAGATGTAAACAAGAGTGGTCTGATAGGAGATGGTTCACTGTAGAGGATGTAATCAGATTAGATTTCTTCACACTGGTTTTGATAAGGGTGTTCCGTGCAAATATTAGATCACTGCTGGTCAGATTACATGCTGTGTAGAAAATACATATCATTAATATGGGATAAACTTAAATATTGCACTTTTCTGAAAAAAAAAGTTAGTGCACAATTTCTATGTATTTGCTGAGCTTATCATGAAAACATAAGGTTCTCCACAGGCCACATGCTTTAATTTTTATTTCATTCACCAAAATGTCAAATTTGACAAATAAATGAACGTTAAATATTAAATTGTTCTGAAATTGATTTGTGTACACACACATACAATGATCAGCCATAACATTAAAACTAACTCCTTGGTTATACACTCATTATCCTTGTTATGAGCTCCATTTACCATATAGGTGGACTTTGTAGTTCTACAATTACAGACTGTGGTCTATCTGTTTTTCTTTATACTTTGTTAGCCCCCTTTCACCCTGTTCTTCAGTGGTCAGGACCCCCACTGGACCACCAAAGAGCAAGTATTCTCTGGGTGGAGGGTAATTCTCTTTCTATAAATATATTGCAACCAAAATATATCATGTGACCAGGATGGCCGAATCTTTGCAAACGACTGTATGCTACTACACATGATACCTACATGTGATACCTACATGTGTCTTCTGAGATTTGTTATGTAATGGTAAAACAGTAATAAATATTGGGAACTACTTTCCCTTACAATACCCTGCATGTAGCTCTGCGTCACAAATGGTTTTCAAAATGTTTTTTAGCCCTCAAAAACAGTGTTGTTAAAACATTACTTTTGAAGTAACTTTCTGTAATGTATCTTTCAGAGGCGTCTGGTTCCTATCACCCCTGCTGTGATCAATCCTGACTGGATAAGTTTCTCTAGAGTGGAGCATTTCACATCAGACCACTCTGAATGACTTTGTTTACAAATTGCTGGTATATTTATGCAGAAATATAGCTGTGGGATTCTTCTTTAAGCCCTTAATTCTGTCCATATTTCCCCCTTTTCTTCTTCCTTTCTCCACATTTCAGCAGAATGCTGCAGCCGCTAGGGTCAGCACTGAGGGCAAAACAGCACACACTGTTGTGTGTTTGCCAAACAAACTACAGCAAGGAAACGAAGCAAGAGAGGCTCTCTCAAATTATCAAAACAAACCCGGAGAGGGGGAGGGGTGTGCATGTGTGCATTACAGCACCGCATCTCATCTGCAAACACTGCGGGAAATATTATCACTAATAATGACGAGGCTGTTTACACAAAGGCTTTCTCCCAGCAAACCACATACAGGCACACTCCACACAACCTGCCTGTGTGTGTGTGTACACAAACAGGCCGAGAGAAATAAGAAGGAATATTTCTATGATAAACACACACCCAATTTACTGAAATATGTTTGTCGTGTTTGGCCTGTTTACATTCAGGACAATTGACATTCATTGCTTTAAACAGAAATAATAATAAAACAGTAAAATTCATCTACACAGTATATAATTTCCTAACTGCTGTTCCAATATTGGCCTTTGAAACCCTGAAACTGCATAGTTTTATAGATGATCCGTCTACATGTAATTAGTTGATTGTTATATTAATATATGATGCTTACATGATCCAGACCTTGAAAATCAATCAAATTATTTGCATACATTTTCAATATCAATCACCAACATCCAGTGAGAGCAACAGTGGCTGTATGTTCGAGCCAATGAGCATCTATATCCAACCCTGTAAAACCCTTTACACTACCCTGTAAAACAATCATTGTTTCAACTTCTAAACGTATGTAAACTGGCTAGTTTGAAATGCAGTGTCAAGGTCGCTGAACATGTAATAGTAAGTTAACAGAACAATGCATGTTACATTCTGTCAACTCTTTATACAAAGTACAGTATTATATAGATATTGTGGCAACCCACTACAGGCTGAGGTTAAGTCTGAGAGACTCTGGAGGTGTGGCTATGCAGACAGCCACACGCGCTTGCCTTCCAACAAAAAGAGTGTTGTGATTTGTTAGTTATGGGTTATGTGTTTTGTGGGCCTGGTCACTGTTAGGGTGAAGCTTGCGGCGAATCGTGACCACCCCATGGTTTTGTGCCTTTGAATGTGTTTTTCCTGTTGTGTGTTTAATAAAGAACATGCATTGCAGCAGTATTACGGCCTCCTGTGTGTCTTAAATCCTGATAATGCTACAATAAATACAGTCAATGGTTCTAGCTTAATCATGTTTGGAGCCTCATCATTTTACCGAATTGCATCCAGGGCTACGTTTACACAGTAAGTAAACGTGGCATAAAATATGACCATTTTTTAATATGTGACACAGATGTTTTATCTGCATTAATTATGATTTGAGATACATTCATATGTAGTACTGAAATCCAATACATATCTGATACACAGCCAGATCACAATGCAACTTTTATGTTAACACAACTCAACATTCTGCATTATTTTGCCGTGCCAAGACCTTACAAACATTTGGGCTGACGTGCCGGTACTAAAAGGTATTAGAAGGCGCTACTCACAACTGCGCCACGTTTAAAGAAACTTTAAAAGGAATGGCCATAAGAGTCATCAGAGAACATTAAAAAGGAAAAGCTAAAGTTCTGAAAGCAAAGTTTATAGAAACCAAGAACTCAGACTAAGGCAGCGGTTGTGTCCTTTTTACAGAGAGCTCAAATGCATTCTGGATGAGAAGCCCAGCTCTCAGCCATTGGAATGTGGTGCTCGTTCCTGTGATGCAGGCGAAGATACAACTGCAGTCTTCATACGTCAATCTGCACTGTTGGAGGTCATGATTGTCTACCACTGGATGAGCCACGT
>CM067474.1:16220090-16242805 GCA_034552555.1 Semaprochilodus insignis | reverse complement strand
ATATATATATATATATATCTAAATCGTCGCTGTCCAAAGAAACACAAGTATCTCCAAAATGGCAACTTTCCAGGAGAGGGCAAAAACCTCATTTAACTCTAATGTAAGTCAATTTAACCAGACATCTTTCCAAACAGTTTTGGGCCATTTCTGTTGGTCCATTCATCACGAGATTCTCACTCAGCTCATGTGTTCAAATGATGCATTAAAGTAAAAATGGACAAAAGTGGAGATACATGTTTTTCATTGGACAGTGACTATATATATATATATATATATATATATATATATATATATATAAACATTAAATAAAAAAAATTACATTTCAGTTATTATATAATACATTTCAGTTAATATCATTGATTTGTTCACCATTGCTTTCTATTTTTATTTACATTTACCACAGCATTCCGACCTCTCTGGAAACGGGGTTGTAGTTTAACATGGATACTGAGTTGAATTTAACTACTAAGTGTTGGGGAAGCCAACCGACACATCATAGACAGCACAGAAACATGGCTTTTAGGTGATTTTAATTACAGCTCTAATCAGCGCTGCTCACGTAATTGTATACGGATGAGGAAATGTGCATGTTAATGATGTTAATGATGTCCACTCTGATTTAGTGAAACATTGCACCGCTCCTTCTCCAGTACAGAGGGACTGATTATGGATCAGAGGTGCAATAGGTCCAGCTTACACCATCGCTTGGAAAAAAAGGGCTAGAATAGAGCTGTAGACAAGTTGACATTTACACAAACCAACAGGTAGTCTATAAACGTCCTGCTAACCCGAACACCCCCACTACCCCCTCTGTGTCTGCTTACACAAGTGCTTACAGGAAAATTCCACCTCAGACGTTACAGCTGGACATGAAAAGGCGGCTTGTTCTGTAGACACTAGGAACAGAAGTGACTTAACTGAAATCCAAAACTCACTCCCACCCTACCGCCCCTCATTAAATCTAACACGACACTGGTAGCGCGTGTGGAAACCTTCAGCAGCTGCCCACTGACTTCTATTATAAACGTGTCTGGAATCAACAGGTTCCTGTTTATCTCCAAAGACAAGGAAACAAGCCAAAAAGTTCTAATGCAGTAAATAGTAATGCTAAACAGTGATGGGATTATGTTTCTCTGTAACAATGCATGTAGTGTAAAGCATTACAGATTCAATTATTGTACTCACATTACAGGTTAATAAGACTTAATAAGACTTTCTTAAGAATTCTTTCCAATAGAGTTAAAGCAGCACAGCGTAATGTTTTGTTAAAACCGAAAGAAGTAGCATTACTGAATATGGGGAAAAAACAACACACTAAAATATGGTGTGTGTGTGTGTGTGTGTGTGTGTGCTGCTGTTAGTCATCCTGTAAAGTCTGAAATAATCATTCAAATGTCAGAGTTTATCACACCACATCATATGTCTTCATGTAATAAAACGTCAAAAGCACAGGCTCAAAAAGAAGGTCCGACATGATGTTTAGGCCTCAAATGCAAAATCAATATTAACCCGGTGAAGATAAGATGAAAATAGTAAACATTCCACTTGCATCCTTGGAAGACATGTTCTTCACAACGTTTCGACTGAGTTCTCATTGAACACTCTTTCGACACACTCACAAAAGTCAAAAGAAAGTTTCCTCCACTTTGGGGGAGTCCAAAGCACAACACTTATTCATTCATTCATCTTCTAAGCTGCTTATCCTTCTGGTTTTTGGGCGTAGCACTCATTGCGCAGAAGGCAGGCAACACCCTGGACAGGCCACACTGCAGGGCAGACACAAAGACATACACACTCACTAAGAGGGCAATTTAGCATCTCCAGTTTTCCTGACAGCATGTCTTTGGACTGTGGGAGGAAATCCGCACAGACACAATGAAAACATGCAAACTCCGCACAGGAAGGACCCTGGACGCCCTGACCAGAAATCCAGGGTCCTCCTTACTGTGAGGTGACAGCGCCACCATCGTTTCGACAAGGACAACATTGCTTCTACGACTTCATTATGGCCTCGAGTTGCACAATATGAGAATAATACTCAGTTATGCTCTAACTAATAACTAACAACAGACGTGACTAGAATGTGATTTTAGAAATGTATTTGTACCGTATGCCATATGCAGTCACTGTAATAAAGTAGGAGTTACGGAGCACATGGCACTGTCATCATGCAAAATGCAAAATAGGCTTTAACAATACAATCATAATGCACAGAGAGACTCGAGGAGGGAGACGGAGAGAATAACTTTTAGAGAGAAAGAGAGAGAGAAAGACAGAGAAAGAAAAAAAGAGCTAAAAGCAGGCAGTGGGAGACGAAGGGAGGCATAGAAAGAAAGAAAGAAAGATAAAGAAAGAGGGGTACAGAGATAGAAGGGAGAAAGAGAAAGAGGAACAAAATTGAGAGAAAGAGAGACAGAATATAAAGACTGATAGACAGAGAAAGAGAGAAAGTAGAGGGGGGAAAGAGAGAGAGAGAGAGAGAGGAAAAGAGATATAGAGGAGAAAAGAGATAGCGACAGTGTTAGCATCATGCAGTCAGTCTAGCCTTCACAGTGGATTGGTGTTATGGTTTGCTGTCCGCCCACACACTCTGCTAAACCTTCAAGGGGAACAACGCGCACACACACACACACACACACACACACACACACTCCCCATTTACACTCTCTCTGCCTGACTGGGCCACATTAGGGTTCTGTCTTCATTCGCTATTTATAGCCCTGCATGTGCTTTTGTCATTCAGTCACTTGTGCATACACACACACACACACACACACACACACACACACACACACACACACACGCTCGCTAACAAATGACAACATGAGGAGACATTCAGCCCCCAGCAGTACTCTTACACCGAACAACACCACACATGCCACAGATGTTCAACAGGTAGGTTTCATACTGGACTGCATGGTTTTATTACAGAGACCAAAAGACCTTCTCCTTTAAAGTCAACATGAATCAGGAATCACAGCTCATTTCCCTTCTGTACTGTGATGTAAGTCAGTATCAGGGAAGATGACCTGAGCGTTTCTCTTGATGATGTGGGGGGTGGGGGGGGTGCTCTGGGAGGCTGAGATGAAACGTGATATTACTGGTTAATATTTTTTTTCTCCCCAGTACTGCACAGTGATGTGATCAAATTTAGAAGCCTCTTTTTAGGCATGCAAGTCATCATATTTTGATCAAAGATTACAGGAAATAAGATATGATGAGGAATCATGCTTAATATGACTTCAACAGGCTGATATGGGGAATCATGCTTGAAATGACTTCAACTGACAGATCTCTAATTTTTATACTTAAGGTGACACTTTCTGCTGTACACATGCCTACTCACATGCTAACCCCACTTCTGATGATGTATACTGAAAGAGAGAGGCACTTTTGAAAAACGTCCACTGCTTTATGATGAATTTTTGAGGTTTTTCACACAGTGTGTTCATCTATGCAGGCAGCATAGAGCTTCTTTTACACAGTGATATATTCTTTATAGAAACACTCTGGTTGCTATAGAACCAAGAACCTTAAAGAACTATTTGCAAGCTTCAACAATTCTTCAGATGGACAATGTTTTGCATACAGGGATATATACTGTATATAAGCTCACCAGACCAAAAACCTTGTCTGTTTAAGGTGGTAGTAACTTCAGGCTCCTGCACAAAGATGATGGGGCTATAAATACCTGTGGGGTGTGTGACGGGATTCATAGACTGAGAAGAGCTGCTACAGTGCAGTGAATGTCCAGTTAGATGTGAGGAAAATGGGTCCAAAGCAGATGTTAATGATTGGCTAAAAGAAATGAATGTATTTGGGTGTGCCAAAGGCCATAGTGTGAAGGAAGTAGCTGAATCTGCAGGTGTATGAAAGCGTATGTTTGTATGGGTCTACCAGCAGTGGCTAAAATCCCAGTCTACAGGAAACTCTCCTCAGTATTGTGCCAGGGAAGGCATCCACCAAATCTGGCCCAACTGCACAATTCTTTGATGTGAGAGTGGCCGAACATTGATGTGGTCTACATGCAGAAACTTGTCCAGTCCATACCAAACCAAATTGCAGCTGTTATTCGTGCTCTTGGAGATATCACACGCTATTAGATACATTTCAGTCTCATGTTTCTAATTTTTGTCCGTTGAGCTTATTTTTTTCAGACATATTTACATATGTGTGCCCGTGTGTGCACACGTGTGTGGTTTCAACATGGATATTTTCTTGTGCACAATGGACTGTATTTAAACATGCAGACATGAGAGGATTGGCTAGCTAACAAAGAGACTCAATGTGTGTGTGTGTGTGTTGATTGATTGGTGGACTGATGAAGGTTGGTGCATTGTGTAAGCTATGTCACAATTAGCTTTCTGAGCATATCATGGAAATCAGTACTTAAACAGCGCTGACCAGCTGCATGTTCCATTATGAGGAAAGGACTATTAGTTGTGTTTAACTGGGTTCAGTTCGGTGAAACTTGTGAAATATTAATTAAAAATAATTTCAAAATTTTGGACAGTATTTTAAATGTGGCAGTACTGTTATTAGCTGTCATAACTCATCCAACCTTAAAAGAACAGTAAAAAAAAAATAAAATTAACATTTTGACCTCCCCTAATACAGACTCTGCTATTGTTACAAAGAATTAATTGACAGGAATGAAACTTGATGATTCAGGTTCCACACTCGGGTGCATGTGACATAAGCAAGGATGGGCCTTATCAATGTACCTGACTGACCCAACAGAAACAATTGTGGACATTCAGTGAGCAGTGATGCCCTACATGAGTCATCCTGTTAGTGCCAGCACCACTGGCAGAAGGCTGCACGACGCAGGACTGCATGCATGCAGACCGTTACAACTGCCCTTAAAACCACGTCAACATCACCAAAGACAGTCATGGACTGACTCAGAATGGCAGCGAGTCATCTTCAGTGATTAGTCCCACTTTTGTCTTTGTGGAGACGACCAACGAATCAGTGTGTGGAGGCACCAAGAGTGTGTGGTTATCGCCAAGATGAAGGGCTTGTTGTCACACGTCACATGTCCAGAGGGTCTGGTGTCACTCCACTTCCACCCCTACTGCAAAATCTGCAGGAACTGTGTGAGAATATTCAAGCTGCATGGGATGGATTATCACAGGACACCATTAGGAACCTCTACAACTCCATGCCGAGACATCTAGCATGTTGTGTTAGCAAACATAGCGACTTCTGTATGTGTAGCTCAATAAATATTGCCCATATCCATATTTATTGTTCCTGGTAACCTTTATATTCCTTCTAAACAGCATTGCAATCCGACACTTCCTTCCAGATGCAACTATTCCTTTTGATTTTGATGATATTTTGATGATGATGTATATATACACATGGGGCATTTAGTTCTTTTTAGGTTGGATGAGTTATGACAGCTAATAACTGTACTGCCATATTTAAAATACTACTCAAAACTTCCACAAGCTTCACCGCACTGAACCCAGTTAAACAGAACTAATAGTCCTTTCCTCATAATGGAACATGCAGGTGGTCAGCGCTCTTTAAGTACTGATATCCATGATAAGCTCAGAAAGCGCATTGTGACATAATACCTTACAATAACAGTCTGTCATTCATCAGTCCACCAATCAATCAACACACACACACACACACACACACACACATCGAGTCTCTTTGTTAGCTGGCCACTCCTCTCATGTCTGCATTTTAAATACAACTTGACAGTCCAGTGTGCACGAGAAAAGAGCCACACAGACACACACACACACACAAACACACACAGACAGGCACATATGTACACCTGCCTGAAGAAATACATAGTCATTTGATCACATGCACTGAGAGAAACTAACTGTACTCACAGGTCAAACCGCAAGTTCTGTCTCTCTTCAAAGAAGTAGTCCAGGATGAACTTGCGCACAAACTCTGGATTTAGAGTGTTATCGATCACTTCTGTCCTGCCGAACTGAAAGAAACAGAAATATATTCAGCACGATGCCGAATTGCTGAAGAACATTATCATTTATGAATCAATCGCTATATTGAACTGTGAAATACTGATGTCACAGAAAGCTACAACATTTAAATGAGTCTCTATGCAATCACAGTGTTTTTACCGCTGGGAGCATCCTGACCAATCACAGTACAGACTGTTTCTGAGTGGTTTGATTTTAATCAAACAAAAGCAGTTTTTTTCTGATTCAAGAAATACAGGCAACCAAACATTCTGGTGGAAGACTCTGTTTGAGAGTTCATGCTCTTTACCTGTTTACCTATCTGTTTATAGGATTATACAGAATTTGCATTTTACATTCATGTATTGTCATTTAAAATAACAGTGTTTTTAAGAGTTTTTTTTTTATAAAAGAGAGCATTTATTAAATAGAATTTGTGAAACAGTTACACATTGTGGGCACTTTAATCTTCTCACAGATATGTAATCAATCCCTTGAAATTACTAGTTTCAGTACAGACAATTCATAATGTTACCCACTAATGATCAAGTGGCTATGAGATGCAGTCTCACTTCCTGCTCTAAATTGCAGGGGTGTGTCTAAAACAAGACTCCACCTACTTTGTGTTTTGGTAATGACATAAGAATGTAGTACAGTCTAATGTCTTAGATTTGAATAGTTCAACTTAATATTGTTTTTTTTTTTTCATTTTGAATTAATTTGGTGTAATGATCCCACTAACACAATATCAGCTCTTCCTATCTTTAGCAAGTCTGGTATTTGCTGGCCTGTGTTTGTTCCTAATTAGCAAGGTAATTATATATTTGAGACTGATATTGCCAGTTGGTGATGGTGACTAATTGTATAATTCACCCTTCTTGCAGTGTTAGTCTTCAAAGTCTAAGTCAGCACTGATTTAGAGCTCATTATCATTCGACAGCTGGGAATCAGCCACTACAACATTCCTAGAAACACTTCACACACCACGCTCGGTCACTGGCTAAGACACTCTCCGACTGCGTGAAGACAAATATGTAATCCAGCAGTGTTCCATATTTTCAGTATAGTTTTAAGCATCTGCTTCTCGCCGGTCAGCACAACCAAAAACACACAAGTCTTGGCATGATTCAAAGGTGCACTTTCATGCTGTCAATCTCCCGTTCTGCCACATCCCAAAGGAGCTCTACTGGACAAGTCCGCAGGGAGTACACTGAAATACATTTGTGTTGAGATGACTTATGCTTTGTAGGAAGGTGTGGAAGTAGCCATTAGATGTTGGGTAAATTGTGGTCATGAAGCAACACACATGGTCTGTAACAGCTCAGACACACAGAGGCACTGAAATGATGCTCAGTTGGTATTAGAAGGCTCAACGTGTGTCAAAAAAACATCACCATTTCCACTTATTGTAGCCTCAGATTCCTGTTTTCAGCTAACAGGAGTGGAACCCAATGTGGTCTTCTGGTATTGTAGCCCATCTCCCTTAACATCTGATGTGTTGTGCATGTATACATTTAGGATCACATCCGTTCCTTGCAGCTCAAACAAGTCTAGCTTTCACTGCTGACCTCTCTCATCAACAAAGTGTTTAGCAGTTTCTAAAAATCTCAAACCACCTTGTTAATCACCAACTGCCATAGCACAGTCAAGGTCACTTAGATCACATATTTTCCCCATGCTGATGTTCTGATTCTGATCCTAAACATTGACTGAAGTTCTTGACCTGTTTGCGCATGATGTTATATACTGGTCTGCTGTCACATGTGCTCCTAACAAAGTGGCCAGTGACTGTATTTAGTTTGGCCTAAAAAAAGGAAAACAGTTTTGATGATAAAACTCCGATCTCATTACAAAGGAAGCCCCGAAGCCTCTCTCTGGTGTCTTGTCTGATATTATTGGTTATCAGAATTTTTATTTCCTTAAAACTGTTGTCATCGGTCACAAATATGTCCATACTGTTTAAGCACTTCATTTCCAGAAGGCAGGCCTACACACTTACAAGGAAAGGTTTAAAAAGATTCTTTGGCATGACGACATAGGAACACCATTTTTGGTTCCCCCTATGGCATGATTCCATAGGACCACCACTGCTGGTTCCCCCTATGGCATGACGTCATAGGAAGATCACTTTTGGTTCCCTCTATGTCATGATGCCATATGAAGACCACTTCTGGTTTTCCCTACGCATGACAGCATAGGAAGATAACTTTTGGTTCCACCTATGGCATAACACCACAGGAAGACCAGTTTTGGTTCTCCCTATGATATGATGCCATGGAAAGACCATTTTGTTTTTCCCTATGCATGACGCCATATGAAGACTACTTTTGGTTCCCCCTATGGTATGACGCCATAGGAAGATCACTTCTGGTTCCCCCTATGGTATGACATTGGTCATTGGTCACAAAAATGTCCATACTGTTTAACCACTTCATTTCCAGAAGGCAGGCCTACACACTTACAAGGAAAGGTTTAAAAAGATTCTTTGGCATGACGACATATGAACACCATTTTTGGTTCCCCCTATGGCATGATTCCATAGGACCACCACTGCTGGTTCCCCCTATGGCATGACGCCATAGGAAGATCACTTTTGGTTCCAACTAATGGTATGACGCCATAGGAAGATTACTTTTGGTTATCCCTATGCATGGGGCCACATGAATACCACTTGTGCTTCTCCCTATTCATGATGCCATAGAAAGAGCAGTTGTGGTTCTCCCTATGCATGATGCCATCCAAGCTTTTCCAAAGACCCCCTGTTTGGCACCTTTACTTTATTATAGTGTAGGTGCTTCACGTCTTTTTGCTGCAGTTCAGTGACAGAGTCTATCTGTTGTCCTGGAGGGGGGATGACCTACAGGGTGTGTTGTATTTCAGCTGGATCTGTAATGTTGCATCTTAACAAATCATGACACATGTCGTGTGAGGGAAGCTGGGGTTGTGGGGGGGCGGGGGAGGGTTAAAAAGGCTTGATGATTTGAGCCACACTGACATTGCCTAGCACACTTATCTCATCTGACCAGGCTGTGATTGAAGTTAATACACGTACAGGCCCCCCTTAATGAATATGCGGAGAGGCTGATCCTTCAGATTAGCCGAAAAGACAGGCAAAGGGAAAGTGAACGAGAAATGACTTCAGGAATTTTTGAGACTGTTATTTGACGAGTAATTCAGCCTGGCATTTGCATGCATACATATTCATGCGGGTGTGTGTCGGCAGACGCCTGATGGAGCGCCCCACTCACCTCTCTCCACTCCTTGTTGCCGATGCCTTGGGTGTACAGCACGCAGACTGCAGGAGGAACAGGAGAAAAGAGACAGCGTTATAAACGGGGTAAAAACAAAGAGCAGTTCAAAATGCCAGAAGACAAGAAGTGCACGCAGCTTGCGAGCTGAAGATAAAAAGCGCAGCCGAGAGGCACAGTATGCTCTTGCTTGACTTCCCTCTTTAAACTGGGTTATAATTTGAGCTGTTGATCTCCACCTTTCAAACGGCATGATACGCATCTGGATACACGGTTTATGATAAAATTCAGTTAAAGCAATGCTATGCTTTGAGTCACTTATCCAAGACTCTCTCGTTGTCGTGACACCCCTCTACTCTTAAAAATAAAGGGTTCTTTGTAGGGACCTCACAAAAGAAGCATTTTTTTCCCCTAAAGAAATTTCAATGGGATAAAAAACATTTTGGAAAACAAGACAGGTGAGTGTTTAAAGCGGCCATTTGTAAGATGACACAACCTGTCAAATTTATACTCCATTATACTCCTCCATGTTCTTCACTCCTTACTCATCTAGAAAAAACGCTGCAAGTTCAGCATCATCTTTACTAGTGTTTTGTTTGTTTTGCTTGTATTCATATCACGTCTTTTGTTTGCTGCCGAAAGTGGTTTCTTAACGGGTGGTGGTGCTTACTCTTCCTTTCATTGGTTACCTGTCCTTAAATGATCTAACTGAGAGCACAGACTTTGACATGATTGACAAGGGGTTAGTATACACCACAGTGCAGTGTTATTTCTTCGTCTGCTCATGTTGGACTAATTGCAGATTCAATGCCACAGTGACAGGACGAGTCGAGATTAGCAGGCCAGCATGCTGACTTCAGTAGATATCTTTGCAGAATGATGCATCCATCAGAACTGTTATTTCTTCACATTCTGTTGATATTTTAGTTCTTTCTAGAATGTTTAAACTAAAGAACCTGTCTACATTGTAAAGGTTCCATACCAATTAGAGGGTTTTCCAAGACCCATATATTCAGTTCCAAAACTGAAAAATTAAAGAACATCTCTTTAAAGGAGTGATAATACATCGCACTGTAATACCTTATTTTAAACAGGGCCCTGATTTGCTTGTACATTTAGAGATTACCTACCAATGGATGGTATTTATGGAAGCATATTTGTAAATAAGATATGTGTGCGTGAAGAACTTCCTCATGATACAAAGTTTATATAAAAAACTCATAAATTGATATGCATTATGTGAAGGTTGGTTAAACCTTTAAAACATTCTTCATGCTCATAAACAAGGTTCTCTGGGGAAACAAAGGTTATTTCCTTTTTATAAAAGAGTATGGTTCTAGGGGGAAAAAACATGTGCATATTCATAAAACATGTACATAATGTGGAAGTTATGAAAACTTAAAAACTCTCATTTGTTAAATACAAAACAGATTTTAAAGACACATCAATTGTTCAAAAAGTTCTTTAAGGAACAGGTGGTTTTACAGTACCACTCCAAAAAGTAACAGAAGGTGAGATAATAGAATGATGATGTATTTCAATGACACTCTGTAAACACATTCTGGTGTTAGGCCTTCACACCATTGCAATTCACACTGGTGATACTAATAAAAACATTTCATCAGTCACATGAGTTGACATGGGCATATTGAATTCTGAGACTCAATAACTCAATTATAATGTGCTTTTGTCACAACAACTGTTGCTAGGTTGAACAAGCTTTACAAAACATCCCATTCATCCTTAGATGGAACTGTGAAAACACCTTAATTGTGAATTCAGAATTCAGTTATTTCAACATTTTATGTTCTCAATGTCAGACAAGTGGCATTATTGATAGGAACAGTCCGCTTCACTGCTTTACAGGCTTTCTTTTGACTTTAATTTCTCCCAGAAAAGTTAAGATTGTAATGTTTAATAATATTTGAAACAGATAAGATGTTATGATTCATCATTAATCCATGATCTTTCATAATATGGGCATCAGAGTGGTATTAATTTAAAAGTATTGTATGAGTGTAAAAGGTAATGCTGTTAGGGAAGATCAAATGTTGTTGTTGTTGTAAATCAACCTGGCATTAGTATAGTGGAAATGTATTCATTTATTTATGTATTCATTCATTATTGTTTCTGTTTTGGCTTACTTATGCTTAGCTACAACATAAAAATAATCAGTAATATAGCATTTACACTTGAAACATCAACATTGTTTGGTCCAATGTCAATTGCATAGTGTATAGTGACAAAAAAAGAAATTTCCTGTTAATTCCTAATGGGAATTGGCTTAATAGCTACCATTTGAGACCAACAATTTCCTTTAGAACCCTTTAGATCATAATAGAAAAACATTACATGGATCTGGTTTCAAGCATGCATCATCTCAAATCAAATCAAATCAAATCAAATCACTGTTAAACCATTAGGATCCTAATCCATTAGGAATCTTGGACTACACTCTGTAAAGCTTGTGCAAAAGCAGCTATGAAAGTGCAGATATGTGTACGCACCAAATAACCCAAGAATAAAATCGGCAGGAGTCGCAGAACATAAAAAGGAAGTATTTCAGGTAGTGATCACATGTGTGACTCCCTACATATGCAGCAAGTGAGAGTCAAAGCTGGTGACCCTGGCTTCAAATACAGTTCCCTCAGCGTTGTTAGATCAAAAGCATCTGAAGTGTCTGAGAGTCACATTATCTCCCACAGAGCTCTGTCCAGTGAGTGTGGTCGCGTGTATGTGCGCATATGTGAGTGCATGTATGTCTGAGAAGGGAAAGGCAGGGGAAGGTAGAAAGAAAGAATCAGAGAAGGTGGAAACATGCCAAAGGATAACATTATTCTGTACATGGGACTATTTCTCCATGACAGATGCTCACAAGACTAATAAGACTAACAATAATAAGTCAAAAAATAGCCTTTTTTGCCTCACTAGGATTTACTCTCACAATATCATGACTACAAGGCCAAAGAGACAGCTAGAAAACAAACAATAATGACTTCCAGTTTAACATAGGCAAGAACTGAACTGGCAAATTTGATCCAGAACGCAGCAGCTCGACTCATCTTCAATCTTCCAAAGTTCACTCATGTGACTCCACTGCTGCGCTCCCTTCATTGGCTTCCTGTTACTGCCCGCATCAGATTTAAAACTCTGATGCTCGCCTACAAAGCCAAGAACAGACCAGCCCCTCCCTACCTTATGGCAATGGTGAAGAGTCAATCTGTACCTCGAGCCCTTCGAGCTTCAGGTACAGCTAGACTTGAACCGCCATCCCTGAAGTCTCATGGAAGGCAAACGACCAGACTCTTCTCTGTCCTGGCTCCCAGATGGTGGAATGAACTCCCACTGGGCGTCCGAACAGCAGAGTCTCTCGCAGTCTTCAAACGCAGACTGAAGACCCATCTCTTCGTAATGCACTTAAGTGAGTAAGCACTAGTAGAGGTGTAAGTTGTGTGTATGTACTTGTGTTGCACTTATAATGACCTTATAATGACCCTTTCTTTTCTATAGGTGTGAGCACTGGCTGGGGTTGCCAGGTAGTGCTCTTTTTGCTCTATATATATGTGTATTGATCTATCTAGGTATCAGCACTGGCCCCCTGTTCGGGCAGTGTCCGAGCTCATGGTGAGTTTTAGGCTCTAAACTTCCTGTACTAGCTGGAATATTATCCAATGGAACACTAAGCATGGTTGTAAGTCGCTCTGGATAAGAGCGTCTGCTAAATGCCGTAAATGTAAATGTAAATGTAAATGTAAATGCAAATCTGAAAAGCCACTTAAAGAGAAATTGTTGAAATGTTGTGCATAAAATCAGTCTCTGGCGGTCACTGGTGAAAAAAGAAATAGTGGTTTAATGTGAAATGGTCCTTTAAAGAGAAACTTTCCAGTGGTGGAGATAAGAGCCAGGGGGTCCCGATGTCTACAACACTAACACAATTATCTAAAACCACCAGTGAACCTACATGTCTTCTGAGTTATTAGGCTGCATGTATTTAGTTTATGTAATGCTGATTATGGTAAAATAGTAATAAATCCATACAAAAGTCTGCATGTACCACATGGATGCATTCACAAAATACTGTAGTTTTTGGACCAAAAATATTTTCTGAAAAGTATAATAAAACGATGTCTTAAACATTTTGTATTTAAACGAGGTCATTTTTTGGAAGCAGTAAACTCTTCAGATGTATGGTTCCTATCACCACCGCTGTGAACAATTTTGACTCCGTAAGTTTGTCTAGAAGGAAGCATATCAAACTACTTTGAATGACCTTGTTTAAACTATAACCTTTTAATTATGCAGAAATTTGCAGCATCGGTGTCAGAATTCTTTTCTCGGTTGGCCTCTGTATAAAGTCGTACTAATATTATGGTAGTACTCCAAAGTATTGGTTTTCAAACAATTTGTTGGAAGCAGAAAAAATTTGATAATGCAGATGATTCACTATATATAGTGTATTTAGCCGTAATTAACATAAATTTGAATGATTTCAATTGAGAAAACATAATAAAATACAACATCTAGACATCTAGAATTACCTTGTATTTTAACATTGGTGATCAAACATGAGGCATGTACATTTCACATGAAATGACCATAGAAAGTTACAGTACAATATTTAGTTTTAACCTTTAATTATCCACAAAATATTGAATAAATCTGTGTCAAAACATCTCAAAGTTATGTCTGGTAACTATTTTGGAATAGTACGATCAACACTATAATAAATAGTCATTTTTGAATAAAATAACAGGTATTAATATGGCAGATGCTTCCAAGCTTATGAATGCTAGTGTATTTATAGCAGTCCCGGAGTAAAGGTAAATTGAATGGATTGCACTGACAATGTAAGGTAGTTCTGACCATTAAGCCGGTCACTCAAAGCTTTTGGTTTCATGCAGTTTAACTTCATGTGGCTATAAAATTTTATTAGCTAATGTAATTGGAGAAGGACAGATATTGTGCTGAGATGCATGGGCCTGCATTAGCTGCATTAGCTATGGTGGCTTTACTGGGCAGAGGAGGTCCACTAATGCTAACAGACTGGGGCAGCAGCACTCAGCATTACAGAGGCCTAAACTCAGCAGAAGTGCCTGATCTCATGAATGCATGGTTGTGCAGCTGACATCAGTACATTTCACGCTGATGGTTAGCAGACGGAAGCCTGACGATGGAGAACTGTCTCTCTTTCCCAAGAAAAGGGACCATATCTCTTAACGGCTGGGGTGCCCAGCTCTGGTCCTGAGGGATTAGTTCAGCCCAGCTTTGGTAGAATGGCTATGGTGTGGAGGGTGATGTCGTTAGGCACTTTGAGCATCATAACTGAGCAGACAGTAATGACTCTAATGGTGTATTTTCTTTGAATTTTGGGTTTTGCTGTACATGAACAGCACTGCAGAAATTTTACTTAGGATCCCCCTCCAGGACAGAATACTCCACTGACCTCTGTGGTATGCTACCATTGGCGTTAGTGGTGACAGGATTTCCCATCTTTGCTCCAATGAAAAACATGGAATATCGGGTTTGACATCCTTATGTCATACTGTAAACGCAGCAAAAGTATCATTCTATTTTCTAATATCATCATTATTCGAGCAAGGGGATTATGTATGAAGATTCACTACAAATTCTATAAAATGTTTAATTGCAGTGCCACGCCTTGCATTAACTGAGATAGTAATAAGCTAAACATTTTATTAGGCTGGTGGCCGTCCCAAAGCCTTTTTTGCATTTTTTCCATTTTTTATCAATTTTGTTTTTAGAAAATCATTTTGATTTCATTTAAGGTGAAGTTAATAGATACGTCATGAGTTTCATAACACATAAAAAAATGCCATCACACATTTTGATGTCGCTACCAAAACACAAAAAATTTTAGTCAGTGGACGGAGTCTGTGGACGGCAGTTACGCAAACCTTTGCAAGGACTTTTTTTTTTTTCATTTTATGTCAGTACAACTGATCAAAGCTGCATCTGCTAGTCATGTACTGACTGGCATTTTTGAGTTATGCTTAAAATTAGCTAATAACCTGACTTTTAGTCAAAAACCAGCTTTTTGGTCAACTAAGGGATTGGGAACAGCAGTCTTCGGCCTCTGTGCTCTTTTTGAAGTACAAGATCCACTCTCTCCGTCTGTCTCACTGCTTTTATCTGTCAGAACCATTTGTTCTCCTTTCACCTTTATTCCTCTATGACAAATCCTTAGTTGCTCCATCTCTCCCCGTTCATTTCCTATATTCTGTCTTATGTAACGGTAGCCTGGGCCCAGAACAATTCTGCTCAAGCCAGCTGCCTTATTCCAAGCAAAGAAACTGAGCTTTCTCCACAGCTGTGCTCTGGTCACTGAGGTCACTTTGCCACACTTCACCCTAATTGGTGTTTTTAGACCACAGCCAATAGCATAATGAATTTGATATGAATATGAAGATGAGAGCGAACCCACAGAATCTGACCTGTGACATATGAGCATGAAGTCATGCAAATGGCCGATGATCCATGAATAAGCGGGAAATGTTTTCATGTGTGTGGGCGTATGTGTGTGTGCATGCAGGAAAACCTCACATTGTTAATCTTAATGCAATATTTCTTCAGAAAGAAAAAAATACATTTACACAATTCTCCCTTACCCCTAATGTAGTTGATCAGTAAAGGCACCTTTGCTGTCTGAGGTTTGCTTCTTTCCTAATGCTAATGGCTAATGTAGGCTAATGTAGCAAGTAATGGAATTTATTGATGGATCTACCAAACTGCCTGACTGTAACTCCATGGATCACAGATGGGCAGTTGCAGATATTGGTTATTGAGGTCAGAACATCTCCTAAAACCACAGTAAGACCACTCGCATGACCACAAGTTATTTGGGAGCGTTGCCAAAAGAAAGCCTCTGCTGTGGTGGATGGTGGTGGATGTTCTGTAGCTGTTTTTCTTCCAAAGTGCCCTGCACATCTTGTTTGGATACATGGTATCACAGACTACATTAAGTACCAGCAAATATTAAACCAAAACCCAAACGACTGCTTTAACTGAGCCGTGGTTGGATCTTTCAGCGAGTCCAAAACAAATATACACAAAAACGCTTCACTGACCACAGAATCAAGGCCACCCCAGTTCCCTGACCAAAACAGCAAAGAAAAGCTGTGGGATGAGCTGAGAAGGAGGACCTTGAATATGAAGGTTCTAGAGAGTACCTGTATGGAAGAGTGGTCTCAGATCCCCTGCCATAATAAGATAGGGCTTAGCAGATTCCTTTGCAAAGGGAACTCATTTGAAACTTAGTCACAACAGTTGCAAGAGTCAAGAGTTATGTTTCTATAATCAGCTACATCATATAGCTAGCTAATGGTAACTGTTTAAGCGTCTGCTTGTGCCACCATTTATTCTTCTAGCCTGCTATCCTGCAGGTGACAGCTGGAAAAAACATGATAAAATGATAAAAATGCTGGTGATATATAAAATACATTTCATAGGCCACTTATTTAACTGTCAAGTTGAACAGACATGGATGTAACTCACCACAGGCAACTAGACGCAGGAAAGTGTCTCCATGTAAAGCCAGCTTAAAAACTGAGATGGCAGAAAACCACTTTTTTCAGATTCACTGCTGATATTGATACCTCCACTAGTGGCCAGTGCTGATACTGGTTCAATTGTTTGCATACCCACAGAAATGTCTACTAAAGAAGCAAACTCCAAACATGTCTAGACTGCACTGGGGGTAAGAGGGCAATTGTGTGAATTAGATTTTTGAAACTGTTGTCGAAGAAATGATGAAACACATGGGACAAACGAAGAAGCTGGAAGCTGGACACTTACAGAAATTCATGCAAGGCTACTGGAACGCATGAATAAGCTAGAGAAGCAGAAAAACAGACAGCGAGACAAATGGCCTGGAAGAAAAGAAAAAAAAAGAAAGTGGACAGAGAATAGAGGAAGAGCACCATGAAGCATTCTATCACACAAAAGGCAAGCGCAAAGCACAAAACCAAGAGGCATAAGAGTACAAGTCATGCCACAAAGAGTTTAGCCTGGGTAGGAGCCTGAAGGCAGACTGCTGATGCTCCACTTCTACCCCCAAAAGTCTGAAACCTTTCAGCAGATTTCTGATTGGCCGAGAGAGAGAGAGAGCGCTCAGTTTGGGGGCGATTCCAAAAATAGCCAGCTCGGAAAACGCCACTGACTGCACAGCTATCACTGATGTTATTGCTCATTTTCAGGATGTTTGAGAAGGGACAGTCTTTCATGAAGTGAGCTGCCCTCCTGACCTCAACTTTTTGCACTGATACAGAGGCATGTCTGGGAGGCCAGCTCAAGGTTTTAAATCAAGACAGGTGACACTGTACACCATCAACTAACACTAACAGAGTTCGCCATTAACTAACAGTGTCAAGGTTTACGCAGGACAATATGTGTTTACCTGTTTACATTTAACATGTTCATTCAAAGTGGGTTGCAGTGTACACCTGCATGTTCTGTAGAGTTTAAACAGGTAAGCACACACAGCGTTGTGCAAAAGTCAGATATCTTTTATTTATTTAATTTCCAGTTATTAGGTGCAATTTGTTTATTATTCAGGTGAGTTTTCTAAGGAGATTATATCAAATACAAAAAACTGAAATTAATAAAAGATACAGTGAACATGGCTCTCCTAATAACTGTGCAAGACCTAGTAGACCACCTAATCTGTCACTGTCAGCATTTATAACTTTCGTCTCTGAGGGAGAGAACAACATCAAGCTCCACTGTCGCTCCAGATGTGGAAACACCTTACAGGTGTGCCTATCCATTCTTCCACTGTTAGATGGCAACACAATGCTATGGGTCTGAAAGGGTGTGTAGCTGTCAATGTTACTGAGAACAGGAAACAGACACCTCCAATCACACATTTCCATCCTGGTAAAATCTGTCACTGTCAGCATTTATAGCTTTCGTCTTTGAGAGAGAGGAGAACATCAAGCTCCACTGTTGCTCCAGATCTGACACATCTACAGGTGTTTCTGTCCTTCCTTCTACTGGGAGAAGACAACACAGCACTATGGGTTTGAGAGGATGTGCAGAGCTGTCAACATTACTGGGAACAGGAAACACACATCCAACCCAAAAAGCTGATGGTGTTTTGCAGAGTAATGGACTGACCACCCCAGACCTTAACATCACTGAATATATTTGTAATTATTACAAATATTATTACACAATTGTATTGTGAGAATC
This sequence comes from Semaprochilodus insignis, assembly GCA_034552555.1. Lineage (NCBI taxonomy): Eukaryota > Metazoa > Chordata > Actinopteri > Characiformes > Prochilodontidae > Semaprochilodus > Semaprochilodus insignis. Next base: position 16,224,399 of record CM067474.1, on the reverse strand, counting down.
AGAAAATGCACCCCTCTTCTAAGCCTTGGAAGTATCACCACAGACTTCTTTGAAACAGAAAGCTAGTCTCCCAAAAAGTCATTTTCAGTTAAATGTATGTTTTCTGCTCTTTATCAGGAACTGAAAAACATACTGGAAATTAAATGGACATTTGCATGGTGCTGTATATAACTAGCGTAAGTTGAACTTGCATATAGCTGGAGTGACCACCTCTTGATCTCTAAAGAAGCAGCTGCAAATCTAAGTGCAAGACAGTGCACTGAAACCAATTACTGAACGTCTCTCCAGCCACAATCCGCGGTTTTGATATACAGTGGTCAGATCACTTGAACAAAGCAGTTTCAGACTATGGGGGCAGGAAGAGCAGACATAAACTAACTCAGGCTAAAAGCTTTCTGATTAACCCACAAATCACAAAGAATAATCTGTCAGGCCTACATAAATAATCCATAAGAAATGCCTTAATGAAGCTTAGCCCAGAACAGTGCTTTCATGTGGCTGTGGCTGAATATATAGCATACACTGGCTGTCAAAAGTTTGAGAACACCTTGCACTGGTTTTCAGTTTGCACTTCAATCAAGTAAAAGTGCAAAGGGTTTATTACAGGTGCCACAGAACGTACTTACTCAGCATTTTATACTGTTTTCTGATGTCATCATAGCTATGTCTGGGTGAAAAACGGCCAGATGCAGTTTTACATCCCCACTTACATCCAGTGATATGGTCCTTTAATGAAACGAGACATTTCCCCTGATTTGGTGAAAGATCTGCTCTGATTTGCTGATTTAGAGTGAGACAGTGATCACACAGAAGCAGCATGCCAAACCAGACCCAGGCAGGAACGTAACATGAACCTCTGTCCAAGTAAGCCAGATCATCATGATATGTTGTTAGCTATGTTCATTTGTACTAGTAGCTGATGTTACTTATACTAGCTACTTGCTTTCAATCTCAACGACACAAAGTAATTATAAAACCTGACTTCAACCATCAAAAACTGGATAAAATCACACAGCATGGCTGCTACTTATAGGTTGCTATTGGAGTTAGAACTGCTATGTGGAACTGCTTCCCTCTTCAGTCTCTTCAGTGTTAAACTCTGAGCTAAGCTGCTCGATATTGTCTGAGGTTTGAGAAACTGTCCAGATTGAAATGTGCAGAGCAAACTTACAATACTAACACTGTTTTTTCCTAAAAAACAATATTCCATCAAAGTGTTGTCTAGCCTAAATTATTTTTCTTTTGTAAGCCACATATTGAAAGTTCACTCTTCGGATCCAAAGGTGGTTAAACTAAACTGAAAGGTTTGAGTGCTAATGAATGCTGAATGCTGGCATGTGTAATACTGGGTTCTGTAAATAAAACCTTAGCTTTAAACTAAGAACTAAATGTTCTCATTTGAAATAAAAGCAATTTGATGTACAGTGTAAAAGATGCTTAGTGGTCAGGTTTGGCCAGTAGGGCCAAGGACACAAGACTATTCTGTACAGAACATGCGCTGTACATTTTTGAGATGGAATGATCACCACTGGAGATTTGGACAATGTGGTCATGCTGATTTACTTATGAAACACTGCACTACATTTGTTTAATTCTTGAGAAATGTACGTCTCTTTTTTCAGATTTCTACTGGCAAACTTTTATTTACATTATCACTAAAACACTAAATACAAAATATAACTTGTGTTAAGTAATGGCAATAACCCAACAGCCCAATTACTGTGGTCAATAAAACTACAGCACTGTCACAAATATAGGGTTAGGGTTAAAGGTTCTTTGGAGCAAGCCCATAACCTAGAAGGTTGCTGTTGCTTTCTCAGGGCTGTTCTTGTAAATGAGGTGTGTACATATGAAGAACCTTTTTAAGGTTTACAGCAAATGTCATGGAACAGTGTTTTTGCCAAAATAAGCTCTTCCAAGAACTGTAATCCCAAAGAGCCTTCATTATTAAAAGCGTAGAGACGAGCTGGTAAAGTCAACACGGTGAATGTGTACATGGAAAGCGTATTTCGTGAGAGCTGTATACCTATGGTGTGACGTGGCAAGGAGAATGAGTGAAGAGTTATCAACTAATAATACCAATATCATCTTGATATGACTGCCATTCTTTTTATGCTCATTCCTTTATGGACCAATTCTCATATTAGAGACTACACTCATTTCTGTGAAAGGCAAATATTGCAATAAAGCAGCCGCCCACTGTGTTTCTATATCTGAAGCCTCACCACATGCAGATGAAGATTAGTCACTGTAGCCCAAAGCACTCTTCACACGATCAGTGTAAGAATGCACAAAGGAACTCGTGACTCACGGCAAGATTGTGTAAGGTTTGTTTATAATGAAATTCTACCTTAATAAGGGCAAAGACAGATCATCAGATAAGGGTAGCGTGTGTGTGTGTGTTTGTGTGTGTTGAGTTTAGGATTAGGATTCTATATCGTCGCTGTCTAAAGAAAAACATGTTAAAACATGAAAAACAGACTTTTTTTTCCAAGCAATTTTGGGCCATTTCTCTTGGTCCATTCATCATGAAAATTTTGTAAACGGAAATGTAAACTGCAGCTGCTGTGTTCAAATGATGCATAAATGGAGATACATTTTGTTTGGACAGTGATATATATATATGTATATATATATATATATATATATAAGCTCACCGGACGAATAATTAGGCACCTAGTGTGTTTAAGGTGGTAGTAACTTTCGGCTACTGCTGATGGCTTTGCACAAGGATGATTGGGCTGTAAAGCAGGGTGTGTGGCGCAGGGTGTGTGACGGGATTCAAAGATTGAGAAGAGGTGGTACACTGCAGCGAATGTCTTGTTCAATGTGTGGAAAATGGGTCCAAAGCAGATGTCAAAGATTGGCTAAAAGGAGTGATTCTATTTTGGTGTGCCAAAGACCATAATGTGAAGGACGTAGCTGAATCTGCAGGTGTATGGAAGCGTACGGTCATACAGGTCTACCAGCAGTGGCAATAATCCCAATCTACAGGAAATTCTCCTCAGAATTGCGCAAGGGAAGGCATCCATCAAATCTGGCCCAACTGCGCAATTCTTTGATGCAAGTGTGGCTGAAAATTGATCTGGCCTTCATCCAGAAACGTGTTCAGTCTATGCCAAATTGAATTACAGCTGTTATTTGTGCTCGTGGAAGTATTACATGCTATTAAGTACGATTCAGTCACAGGTGACTATTAATTTCACATATACTAGTTACTTACGTATGTTACAATTCAAACATTATACAAAACTAAAATAAAATACACAATAACAACTTAATAAGAACTAAATATTACAAACCATTCACACAGGATCTCAAAAAGGTATTTTTTTTAAATATATTTTACATATATCACATACTACAGTTGAATAGCATTGCCTAGTTAGTGAGCGTTCAATGTACATTTCTCTGTATATTATTCTCTATAGGGTTTGGATCTGGAGCCAGCCCAAAAGCCATTATTAAAAACCATTACACTGTGGGTTTGGACTATTTATTTATTTTTTGCACAGCAGTGTATTTATGACATATATATATGATGCCACTCCCTGATCTGAAAATAATTTTCTTGTGTGTGTGCATGTTGCACTAACATCAGTGATGAGGTGGATGAGCAGGGTGCAGCAGGGGAACATATAAAACGTGACAAATGAAGCACAATTTTGGAGCGAGCTACTTCATGACTTTTTTGGTTCAACAGACATCCAATCGGCTCAATGTGCAGTTTGAAATGATATAGAGGGGTTTTTTTTAGCAGCAGAAAAGTTAGAAACAGAAACACAGTAAAAATGATTCTTACTTGGATCTGATTTGGAGAACGTGTCCCTGTCAAGCAGATTTCTGTGAAAGAGAAAGAAACAGAAAGGCAAAATTTTATACACAACCACAACATTTGCTGGGCTTTGCGATACGGACAAAATATTTCTATTGTGACTATACTGTTATAATGCATGCTGTGAGTGTGGTTATTGACTAGGGCACTAAAAGCCTGGTGTGGTTTGATACAGTAACACTTTATATTAAGTGTTGAGTGCCTAACATGAATTAATGCATTAGTTAATATGAAGTAATACATTAAGAATGATTAACTAATGTTAAGTAAACATGTAACAACTGCATTAATTTACCATTGTTAATGTATTACTTTATGTTAACTAATGCATTACTACATGTTAGTTAGGCAACACTATGTAGTGTTATCGTATTTGTAAGCAGAAGAGTATACTATATCATATTATACTAAAAATGACCATATATATATATATATATATATATATATGTGTGTGTGTGTGTGTGTGTATATATA
>CM067474.1:16193841-16219720 GCA_034552555.1 Semaprochilodus insignis | reverse complement strand
ATATATATATATATATGTGTGTGTATATATATATATATATATATATATATATATATATATATATATATATATATAGACAAAGACTTTCATTTAATGTTGCTGTTATGTTATGTTATGTTATTATGTTATGTTATGTTCAGAACAGCATATTGTTTCGTATTGTTACATATTACATTGTAGCAATGACAATATTGTCATATGGCACAGCCCTAATTGAAGTTTCGCATAGGCCAATATCGCGATAACGATTAACAAATGATGTATCGTGTGGCCCTTGTAAGCGAACAGATGCAAAGGTTTGCTCTGACTGATGAAGACAAGTACAGAGAGAGAGGCTGACTGTAATCATCATTAAACCTTGTCTCCTGGCCTTCACAATCTAATTACCTGAGCCTGGGAGAGAGAGAGCAGCCATGAAACACGACATGACAGACTGAGCACACACACACACACACACACACACTCCTCAGCAGTGTTATCAACACCAACCTCCTTCCTGTTGCACCCATTTACTCCCTAACATGCTCAACTCCGCCTTTTCCCTGTACCTGCATCTCTCACACACAAATATGTTGATAAGATGAAAAATGCACATTTGGCACGCAGTCTCAAACTCTCATGAAAAGACTTGCAGCAGTGCGGAACAAACCGGAGGGAGGGCCAGAGAACAGAGACAGAGAGAGAGAGAGAGAGAGAGAGAGAGAGAGAGAGAGCGAGCTCATTAACCCAAGAACACACGCCTCACTGTGATATGCACGTGCATCAAAAATTTGGGGACGCTTGGCTTTTTCAGTCCTGCTTTCCACGGAGTACAACTGGTGACTGTCACATTACACATGATGTCGTCTTCCAACAGAGGCTGGCATGTAGAGCTGCCATGTATCTACAGCAGTAATCAAACAAACCACACACTGGCTGTAGAGAGTGCTTGTCATGTTTTGTGTGTTTATATTGAAGTGGAGGCTTGAATTTGGTAAAGCTATAGCACCGATTGGAAGACATAGAAAGAAAAAGAGTCCTTGTTCAAAGTGCCCTATTGTAGCACAAATTTATCAAAATACTAGCATCGAAACTACAAGACTGAAGCCAGTTTCTTATTCATCAGCTTCTTGTTCACATTTGCTGGTGCTGCATTTACATTCTGGCAATGACAATCTTTCAAAGTTTCTGATTCGTCACCTAAAGACATTTATTATATAAGACCTAAGGTGCAACAATTATTAAAACACCTCAGGTGCCAGAATACAACCACTGGACCATTTACGGTGGAACGGAAAAATTTGAACAAGAAGCTGGAGAACTGGAAGCTGAATGTAAGTGCTAGAACATAAATGCCGCACCTTTAAAAGTGGAACAGGATATAAATATATATATATTCAAAAACTAGTTAGAGCTCAGTAAAGATTCCATGATTTGGAATGCTCGTTAGACATTAGACTAAGTGTGGAGAAGTCATGTAACAGTTAAACAGATGCTGAGCCAACTTCTCATTCATCAGCTTCTTGTTCAAATATGCTCATTCCACCTTAAATGGTGTAGCATTTACATTCTGGCTGTGACATTCAGCTTCTGATGTGTCAAAGGCAGTGGTCACAAACCTGGAAATCTACCTTCCTGCAGAGTCTAACTCCAACCACAATCCACCACACCTGCTCCAGCTAATCATCAGAGCTCACTGATTGGCTGATTCACCACCTCAGATGCCAGTTGGAATTAAACTACACAGAAATGTAGATCCCTCATATTTTTTGATAAGCAGCGTGTACGCGTGATGCCTTCAGATCCTGTGTGTTAGCACATGAGGCACTCATGCTCATAGACATCGGGATGTTTGTGGTGAAAGTGCTGTGGGAGCAGGGAGGATGACTAATGAAAGAGAGTGAGAAATCTCCATCATGATTCAGCGTCAGCCGGAGGAGTACCATTATAGAATCATCATTTACTCCACTCATCAATACACACCCAACATGGAATCACTAAGGACGCTCCTTGCTAACTGCTGGCAATACATTTCACTTTAAAGGCTGTTTCCAGTGGTGAAGCTGCATTTGATATTTCACAGTTATGTAGTTTTTCATTTGTTCAAACCACTTCAGATTAAGTGCCAGTGTAAACCACTAGTAATCTAATCACTAGGCTTATTACATGCTAAGCCTACATAATTACATGAATACATATGAGAATATATCATCAGTGATGAGTTTGGTACACATTTTCTGTCCACAGTTTTTGAGATATTGACATCATTTCAACTATAGAATAGAATGTTCAGCCTGATCAGAAATGGTGTGCTTGTATACGGCTTTTTGATTTGACGTATGTTTTGAGGAAAAATAATCCCATTAAGGGGTGGAAAATTACACCCCTATCTACTGTACTTCTGCTCAACTGAAAGACAACGTTTTGCATACACTATCAGGGCGGACCTCCAAGCATGAATTCAATATTGGTCCGACCCACACTCGTCTGTTTTTTTGTCTTTTTTTCCCTCAACTTCTGATTTCTCCCACAGAGTCGCATTTATTTTCACAACCCATTCAAACCCTATAGTTTCTTTTAACCTACAGCCACCAAACTGCATGTACTCACTCAGGGCAGATCCCCAAACTCTAATCCACAGTCATACTGGCCCGCACTCCTCTGTTGTTTATTGATTGCTTGTTCCTTCATACACTCTCACACTCTCATTCATTTTCAGAAACACCTTGCTGTGCAGTCACTCTGCAATTTCTTCAAGAAATGCACTTTTCTAGTTATATTTAAGATGGAATTGCGTTTACCATATGTCTAGTAACTGTTCAAAATCATAGATGCAGCGTTATGGTGTAGATAAGCTTGTGGCAATATGTGTATTGATATGGTGATAGCTCTGTGAAGAATTCTGACTGAAGCATTTCAGTTCCACTTTGAATGACACGGTTTACGCATTAACCTTTTACTTGTGCAGGATCGTTAATGAATACGTGAAATTATCTTTTTAAAAATAAGTCGAAGAATTCATTTGGGAAGCATTTCTAATTTCTGACGGTTCTAAATGGTTTGTTTTTTATTAAGCGCAGACAGTGATTTATGCTACACCTGCATTATCTGCAGATGACAAACCAACCAGGACGAATAGCTCTTGTAAGCAAGGCCACGAATTTCTTTTCCCACGTATTTGCACTTTAAAGAATATGTGCTGGCTTGCAGCTATCACTTCCTTTCGATTCCAGGACTAATCCCCCCCTCATCTGCTGCTTTACTTTTTCGTCCTTTTCCTCCATTGAAGCTGTGGAAGCAACCAATCACAGATGATTTGTAGAAATGCAGATATACTGCATATCTCAAGGAATCAGCCACGATCCCATTCTGGTTTCACACCCAGTAAGATCTCAATATGCAAATAATTTGCTGCTTGATGAAGTGCCTGAATAAAAGGCGCCTCAGTTTAATAAAAATATAGATGTAGTCTAGTCTGAAAATGTAGTGAGTAGAAAGTACAGATTCTTTTTCTCCTGAAATGTAGAAAGTAAATGTACAGATACTTCCAAATTACAGTACAGCAAAAAAGCACTTACACTTTGCTTCCCACACCTGATCATGTGTTAAAAACTGCACTGAAGACAAAAGGCTCCCTTCTGGACCAGTCGAATCCCCTCAGCATGTCTTAGTTGTGGAAACATTATAGCCCAATGTTGCACTGGATATAAGCACAGTCATGTATCTGTTTGCGGATGCATTCATATCATCTACTCAGCGACACATTCACCGTGAAAAGCAGCTGTTCCACAGCATCTACAGTTAATTTACGCTACAGGTCTGCACACTGTCAATCAAAGTGCTGACTTAGAGGAGGACCATAAGGCTCTGAGCTCCATTTGGGAAGGATCCTCTGTTGACAGTCACTGCCATTTTTGAGCTAAGGGCCTGTAGAGCTGCTGCTGAGAGACTGTGCTGGGTCTGTGGGAGATTTAATGTATCCTTTGGGGAAGCTGAAAGACTCCGATTACACACAGCTCACACAGAGCCATGAGCCATTAACACAAGATGCTTTCACATCCCCTGATATCCAGGACAAATCCCAGACTTCCAGCGTGTATGTGTGAAGATGTGTGTATGTGTCTGTCCAGATCACCTCACAGTTAAACAGCGGATGCTTTGTTATACCAAGTATGAAGGTTTGTGTCAGTTAGTACTTTAAATAAACACTAATGAACATGACAATGTAACACGTCCCTTTACGTGTCCATGCGGGAGCTTCAGCGGGAGCTCAGCATTAGCTAAAAAACAGCTGCCAAGATGCCTAGTTAGCTATATTAGGTATAACTGAAAGCTAATAGTGCTAAAATAAAAAAGGAACCTGCCTTTAGGGCAGCCAGTATGAACAGAGGAAGAACATTCTAGAACAGCATAAACAGTGGGAGAACATTCTAGAGCTGTATGAGTAAGCAGAGAACAATCTTGAATATTTATGAATGATGGAGAACATTCTGGAATAGTATGAATAGAGGGAGAACATTCTAGCACAGTATGAATAAAGGGGGGAACATTCTAGAACAGTATGAATAGAGAGAGAACATTCTAGCACAGTACAAATAAAGGGGGAACATTCTAGAACAGTATGAATAGAGAGAGAACAGTCTGAAACAGTATGAATAAAGAGAGAACAATTCTAGAACAGTATGAATGGAGGGGGGAACCTTCTAGAACAGTATGAATAAAGAGAGAACTGTCTGAAACAGTATGAATGGAGAGAGAACAATCTAGAAAAGCATGAATGTGTCGCAGGAACAATGAAGTTGAAAGAGTAAACATTAGATCTCTCCTGCTTTAGTTTAAATACAGATTAAAGCAGATTTATAGATCACTGTGTTCAGTTTGTTTGCACTTTGCCTACTGTCCCAAATTGATTTGGAAATGGGTTTTTCGAACAGTACAAATTGGCAGAGAGGATTCTAGGACAGCATGAATAGGGGAGTACACTCTTGAAGATGAACGTGTGAATGGATGAAAACATTCTAGAGGAGTATGAATGTTGGGAGAACATTGTAGAACAACCTGAGCAGGGAGGAATGGCTGTACATCCACAGAGGAACAGCACACCAATTGTTTGTTGGTGTCTGTTGGGTTACATCACTGTCACAAGCAGTTATGGGGGTCAAGGCTCTCCAGGTGCTGAGGTGTGCAGTGGGTTCCCTCGATACAACAATGTGAGTGACTCGGATCGGACCGAGTATGACGCACAGGAGAAGGAGCACAGCACTTTCTATTCCAGCTATAATTTTAAAGAGGGAGAGAGCAAAGCAAGAGATAGAAAGCAAGATATAGAAAGATAACAGGGGACACAGAATGAGATTAAGAGGGAAAAAGAGGTAAAATGAGAAGGATAGAAAAACAGACAGAGAGAGAGACAGAAAGAAAGCGCATAGACAGACAGATTAGGAGACAGAAAGACAGAGGACGAAAAAAGAATGAGATGAAAATAGAAGGACAAAGAAAGGAAATGGTGAGATAGATAGTGTGAGAGAAAGAAAAATAAACGAAAATTGAAGAAAAACAGAGATATAGAAGAACAGGTTTAAGAGAGAAACAGGATGAAAATAAAGAGACAGAAAGAAAAAAAGGAAGGAAGGTGAAAGAGAATGAGTTTAGAGGGATATAGACAAGGAGAAAGAGAGGGGGAGAGATAGAAAGAAAAAGATAGATAGAGAGAGAAATACAGAGAGAGAGAGAGAGAGAGAGAGAGAGAGAGAGAGAGAGAGAGAGGTGATTATTCATGTACAGCCTGTGTAATAAAATAGTTATTAGCAAGAAAAGGAAAATAAAAAGGAATGAGTCCCGGTGTGTCTATAATTACTACTATTACTGCCTATTACTGCAGATTTGCTTTGTGTCCCGCTTTGTTCTGAACATCCACAAGCCACTGTATTTCTCTCCACTTACTTTCATGTACATGCTGCTCTAAAAACCAGGCTGGACAGTAAAACGTCTATGATGTCACACCTGAGGATTCCCCTTATAAGGGTCTGAAGAAAGCAGGAGATATTTCAGACTCTGTCACATCTTTCATGGTCTCGTCTCTCATCCAGCCTGTGTGTACCTGCAGCCTCTGCTCTCCTGAGAATGCTTTACACCAGCCACAATCTCTACGCCTTTATTAGTGCATAATTACTTGCAGTGTTACTACAGTTGCCCAGAACAGACAAATCATACACTGTACCAGCACTTAAAGAATAATAAGAGTGTTTCAATAGTCTAAATCAGCTTATCAGGAGGGAGTAGTGATGTTAAGCTGAGTCTGAGTTAACATAAAAACACAATAAATGTTTGAAACACTGAGATACTACACTGTACTAATGATGAACATGCTAGATAGGTCTTCTCTAGGGGTACATTAAACTGCAAAAACGCTGGTATTTAAGAACCCAAATTGTTGAGGTTGATATCAAGGTTAGCACAAAAAGTTCAGGAAAACACAAAGAAAGGTGAATCTGCTAGAGGTTGCACACTGCTCCGTTAACGACACTTAATAATACACAGTCGAGTCACATTATTATGACCACTTACTACTTTCGATGGCAGCAGTGCATAGCTCATGAAGAGAGTCATGAGTTGGGTTGGTGGGTACATAAGGTGTGCGATGGGCTGTCTGCACACATATCTCTCATTGCTGTCATGGGTCAAAGGGGGCGATACATGCTGATCATCTTCCCTGGGGCGGATGGGATCTTCCAGCAAGGCAATGCGACATGTCACATGGCTAAAAATGTCCAACATTGGTCAGAAGAGCATGACCAAGACTTCTGAGTACTACACAGGCCCCCTAATTCCCCAGACTTGAAACCAATTGAGCATCTGTGGGACAACCTTGGTGTTCACTCTATGGATCCTCCCCCACGCACCCTCCAGCAGCTGTGGGATGCACTGCAGTCACCATGGCTCCAGATACCTGTGACAACCTACAAGAATTTTATTGGGTCACTCCCAGCCTGTCTAGCTGCTGTCTATGCTGCACACAGCTGTTACTCTGGACATTAGCTGGTCATAATAATTTGACTGGACTGTGTAGGAGAATCTGGCACAATTTGTAAAAATCATTACGGATCGGATATCACCACTGTGACAATCAACCACTTTTCAGCTTTATAGATCAAACCCTCTGATTAAGCTGTTCTTTTGTTGATATGTTGAATTTGAAGTGAATTAGATGACACCGACTCCAACAGAGACCCCACAGACAAACAACAGATAGGTCAACGATATGGCTGAAGGACACATCTTCCAGGATTTGCAAGCTTCACCTTGTATCTACATTGCAAGACTTAAGAAGCAAACTTTAGCAGACATCAGACAGTTCAAGGCTGCTCAGTCAGGTTTGTGGAAAACGAGGAAACTTTGTACATCTGATTCTGAATTCACTTTAACGGTCCTGTTCAGTTACACCTTACATACACACGTTTAATCCAGCACACTGTTATTATTATGGGTTTATTTCTGTAAGTGAATTAAGCAGAGCGCAAAGCACTGCGCGGTAAAGACCGAACATACTGTAAACATCACTTAACCACTTTAGACACGGTCAGTGCCCTCATGCATTGTGTTTTAATCACAGCAGACTGAGGAATCCACCGGTCACTGTGGTTCAGAGGAGTGAGGGAGATGAGAGCAAGAGAGAAAACATAGAGACATGGGAGAACAAAAGAGAGACAGTTATAGAAAAAGCTACAGGTGAGAAAAAGAGGGACGGGAGAGAGAGAGAGAGAGAGAGAGAGAGAGAGAGTTAGAGAGAGAGAGAGCCATAGGAGAATGAGAGAGAGACCGCTATAGGAAGCTACAGAGCTGCAGGACCACCCAAGTATGAGCAGAATCCTGAGGTTTAATTAAATCCCACACAGCCAGCACCAAATGAGCTCCTGTTGGGCAAGAAAAGCAAAAAAGGAAAATGTGACGACTATAACAAACAAGAAGAATTCTGCTGAGACCTCCGCACAGTCAAAAGACTGAATTCAGGAGGCTGTGCATGTGTGTGTGCATGTGATAGATAGATAGATAGGTAGATAGATAGATAGATAGATAGATAGATACTTTATTGATCCCGAAGGAAATTTAGCAGTGTGTGTGTGTGTGTGTCCGTGTTCCCAACATTTTTGCACAAAAACACCAGGAGATCGATGCAGTCTTGGTTTATACCACTACTGGAGCTGTCGAGGTTGTATAATGGACTGGCTGGTTGTTGTGAAATAGAATTATCTGTGTAATTAATTTAGGCTCCACCCACAAATGCATTCTTCTAACAACCGTTACTGGGTTGGACAAGCTTTACAGTACAACAACCACCTGGATTTCGATCATTAAATACAAATATTAACCTCGACTGCATAAGAAAGGTCACACTGTAAGGAGAGATAGGGAAGAAAAGGACAACAAGTTTGCCACCATGCTAAAGTTATCTCGATCACATGACTAACATATCTACACTCAGTCTGCACTCAGTGAGACCTTTCACAGAATTAAGAAATTTTTAATTGAATATAAAATTTGAAATAAATAGCGCACTTGAATTATTTGGACTTTAGACTTTGGGCAAAACTTGTTGGTGCAGTTGTTGTTAGGTTGATCAGGATTTTTGATACAGAAATGTATCAAAAATACAGATTTTTGATACAGAACATGTAATCAGATCTGTCTGGCCACATGTCAGGACTGAAAGGTCACGTCGGTATTACACCACAGGATACACCTAATATCAATAACAACAGCTATGGCTGTCAGGTTTGAAATCTGCACACATTGCAGATTTAGAGTAGAGATAAACTTGCTGTTTGGTCATGCGTTTGCACAGACGTAACTGTTCACAAACTGGCCTATGTGCTACGCGTGTTACTGGAGGCTTATTCTAGAGGGCAGACCACTCCGACCACTGCAACATTTTCCACCTTGCACGGTCATAACGGTCTTGGATTTTTTTTCCATACCTTTTAAAACAGTACTGATCTCTCCGCATCTGTTCTGACAAGCTAATTTGTCCCTGTGCAGTGGCAGAGACACATCATAAGGATGCAGGTAACTATGGACACACCAGCTGCGGTCCAAAGCCTAGGCTGCAGCCGAGGTAGGCTGCATGTCTCAGTCGCTACGTCATAGAAGGCTGTTCTGAAGTGAAGGACTCTTCGTATACACCCTAGAAATGCAGCCTACGTTCGGGGTGATTTTGAGGATGCAACTGGTGTATCCTTTGCCCCCACCCTCAACACCAACAAGTCTCTGCACACATACGGCGCAAAAACAGCGACGTTATGAAAATGAGAAAAAAGCTTGTTTTAAAATGTAAGAGTACTTTGATTCATCTTCCTTACCATATACAGTTTAAATGATTTATGATTAAAACATTTGTCTATATATCGTATTTTAATCAGAGGTATTTCATACTACATAAGCCTGTTTATATTAGCAACCATAGCACATGCTAACCAAGCTAACTGGCATATATTTTATTAATACTACATACGTAGTATTGTTGATGATTCACATCACCACAGGCTCCATTTTCTTGTGTTTTGCGCTGAAATTGCAAGAGGTCCCATCTTTCAGATGACCCAGTCAGTAATGAGGACTCTTATAGAACAGTCCTACCAAGGACCCGTCCTACCTCAGCTGCAGCCTAGGCTTTGGAACGCAGCTATGGCCTTTCCTCAAAACCTTGCACCGTAAGGTTCAGTACACACAGAAACTGGCCCTAGCATTTCTGTGTGTACTGAACTTATGAATTATCACGCCACAGTTATTACAATCAGAACACTGTCACACTTTAAAATCTACACACACTGCAAACTCATACCGGATATTTCATAAACATTACTGTCAAGGAAAACTGTAGATTCATACTGGGTGCTGCAAAGTTATCTCACGTCTGGAGAACACTGATAACCACCAATAGCATTACACAACTACACATATTAAAGCTTTCTTCACAAGAGCAATTTATGTTTTCACCTTTTCTCCGGAAATCAGGAACAAGCTCAGACATTCAGGCAGGCACTGACTGCCCAGAGCAACTTTATAATAGGACAGACATGTTTATCTGTGTATCATGAAAATGATTTTCTAACGCAGCAACGTGTGACAAGCCCATAAAGGGGCTAATGCATAGGTACTAATGAGAATGCCAATGCTGTTATTAAAGTCAGTGCTCAACGTCACTGTCAGAGCATGACGGAGGGAGTGAGAAAGAGACAGAGACCGTTTAAAATTTTAGAGATGGAGAGATGGAGAGATGGAAAGAGAATGACACAGTGTACTCAAGAGTGCATGTTATGCACACACACATGTTTCTTTTCTTTTCTCCAAAATTACAAACACTATTAGTACCATACATTCCTCATTAGTCTCTTACAGAGAGACACAGACAGAGGTAATCAGATCGAGAGAGAGACACAGAGGTGAGAAAGAGAGAGATAAGAAAGACAGAGAAAGAGAGATGGTGAGAGAGAGAGCCTCTAGGCTGGTGTGTGTCTCTCCTCTTGCCACAGAGTGGACGTTCCCAGTGGGACCTCATCCATTCCCCCTCAGTGGGCTGGTGACCGTTACCGTGACAACCAGCAGCCAATGGAGTTCCCTTCCTCTCTGATTGACGCTTGCTCTTTCTCTTCTCTGAGCGATATGAAAGGTGCTGGAGGCTGAGGAGGATGATCCAGCTGTCTGTTGCTTGTCCTGCACTAGTGTGTGTGTATGTGGGATGGAGGGATCAAGAGGTGGAAGGCAGGAGAGGTGTAGGAAACAAAGGATACCTGGATATAGCGATGAAAGGATCAAGGGATAGAAGATGGAAAGATGTACAGAATAAGACATGGAAGGCATGAAGGAAGCAAAAAATGGAGGGATGGAAAGATGAAGGGATGGTGGCATGTAGGGATGGAGGAACACAGGGATTGAAGGATGGTGGGAAGGCAAGACGGAGGGATGACTATAGTGGAAGAATCTCTCTTCTCTCTATTTAGCTGCCCCATGTTTCCTGATCAGACCTGTTTTTGGCCAGATGTGACTTTAACGAGCTGCCACTCTGATTGGTCGGCCTGCGGCAATGACGGATCATGACTGGCTACTTATGACAGCGTTACCGTGGCGACACGCAGAGCCTGTGACGGCCTCTGGGGACCTCACCTACTCACAGAGGGACAGACAACCCGGGCAGAGAGGAGAGTCCCACCATTAGAGAAGAGAAGAGAAGAGAAGAGAAGAGAAGAGAAGAGAAGAGAAAATAAGAGAAGATAAAAGAAGAGAAGAGAAAATAAGAGAGACAATGAGAAAAGAGACAATGAGAAGAGAAGAGAAGAGAAGAGAAGAGAAGAGAAGAGAAGAGAAGAACAGAGAGGTGTTGAGAGACTGGGTAAAATCTAGCTGGCTTAGCAGAAGCACTGTGAGGAGGAGACAGTGAAAAAGTGATGAGCAGGACAAGGACAGTCTAGAAACAGAACACAAAAACAGATACAGGAGTGACAGAAGATCTGAGTGTATCTCCTGTCTGTGTGCAGGCACAAATGGGGCTGGGCTGGCCTGGGTGAGATCCCAACCTCTTTCTCTCTTACCCGGTCTCTCTCTCTCTCTTGCTCACTCTTACTCACGCTCTCTCTCTCTCTCTTCCTGCAGCCTGACCTGAATAATGCCTCCACTGAGAATACAGCATCTCACTGAACTAGATTCAGGCCACTTCACACTCACAGCCCAGTGCTAAACTACAGTGTTTTTAATATTCTGAAAGGCGTGTCACTATTGCAATACGCAGACCTAGAACCATGGACTAGCTCTGCACAGGACATCTTTATACAGCATAATCCATATCATACAGCATAATCCATATTGGCCTTCACACTGATATACTGATATCACAGAAGGCTGCAACATGTATATGAGCCTCTAACCAGTCATTACTTGCTGTGAGCATCCTGGCTGATCACAGAAGTTCTACTGGGCCGTCTGTCATTGGAACAAATCTAAATAACTTTGTTTATAATAACACAGGCCTCTTTTTACCCATGCACATCAAGGCCTTATGAATGTATACTGAATGTACTGCAAAGTCATATTACAATAACAGTCTCAATGCAGTATGTAGAAACAGATACAGTAAACACATGCAGTGAAACATAAAAAGGCACATGTTACACAAACACAGAAACACCAAAGCTGACTTATTCATCCCTACACTTGGCTAGCAAAGCCAAACAAAGATGAAATAATAATGTCTGCTATGTGGTGGACATGGAGCTAGAAATATTTAGCAACAGGTCAGTGGATGCAGACTTACAGAGTAGATGAACACAGACATGCAAACAGACAGACACACACACACACACACACACACAGAAGAGCATCAACAGCAGGGCGGTTTGAATATTCTCAGTGCCTCTCTCAAAGAGACCTGCCCTAATTTTTCCTGACAAGAGAATGTGAGCAGAGCAGAGAGACTGCACACACTCACACACATACTCGCGCTCCCAATCCACGTTCTCGCCAGAACAGTGCAGAACCATTAGGCACACTAGGACCGACACCACTGGTTATTATGACAGTAATTCAGTATCTACTTTATTAGTGTGTGGACTTATTAGGTAATCAGTTTGTTTTTTTTATTTTAACGGTCAAAAAGTAGTGAACAACGATGACAATTTACACTGGAGACTTGGTTCTTGCTTTGGGACCTATTATACTCATTTTCAATATTTGTAATTTTATGACTAAAACAGATTTACAAGCTTCAATTTTCCCAAAACACAATATTTTCCTCTTACTGTACATCTGTATCAACCCTCTGTCTGAAACGCTCTGTTAGAGCTCCTGTGTCTGTAAGTCCTGCTTCCCAAAGAGCACAATGTGCTATCATTGGTCAGCTTGCCTTCTCTGTTGGTCAACCGTCAGAACAACATCCTGCTACAAACTCCACCCCCACAATGTTGTGGCTATTCTTACAATATCCCAGCTAGAAATGATTTGTTCTAAAAACGTTCTGAGAATATGCAGTGCAATATTTTCCTTAAATGTTTCCAACGGGAAGTTTTCCTTTGGTTCCCACTATGTTCTTTCTAATAGTAGGAGAACATTCTTTAAAACCATTAATCTCAGGCCTCGGTAACATCCATAAAACATTTTCCGAATGTTGCGCTGAGAATTAACTCTTCTTGTGTTATTATGTAACATGATCTGTGACCCTGAGAGCATCCTCAGAACATCCTCTGAACGTTATGGTTAAAATGTTATGTCTTAGTTAACATTTAACCTTATAGGAACATTATTTACAATTATAAACATGTTTAAAACGTCAGACTAGACTAAAACATACTCTTTAAAACTTTATTAGAACTTGTAGGTGACGTTAGCTAAAGTTCTGGGAATGTTTCCTGCTAGCTAGCTTGAAAGTCAGCTAGAACAAACTGGTAGACCTGATCCACCTTCTCAAGCTAGATTGGAGCAGGACGTTTCTGAGTGATGATTTTTTACGGTGTAGCTCAGGCAGCTGGGAAGAGTGGCTTCTGTAGGAGAGAGTTTCCTCTCTGGTGTGCACTTTTGGTCTTTATAACATGTGCAGGCTGTTTACATGCACACAAACCTGCATAAGACACTACAGGAAAGGGAAAGAGACTGCAGACACGTTCTGGTTCCCTCTCAATGCCTCCGTGCGTTAGTGCTGACGAAAAACTCGCCAAATATTGCAGCAAAGGCGCTGAATAATGAGGAGGCTGAATTGAACATGTGGCTGTTTATTTGGAGGAACAACGTTAGCATGGCTCGCACGCCTGCTAATGCTTTGGGACATGGAAGCTGAGACTGCAGAGCGGCAAAGCCCTGCTAAACACTTTGTATCAGCTTCCATTTACATACATACAGAGTCCTCCTGCTAATGTTCCAGGAGCTGTACCAGAAAATTGCCTGCTAAATTACAGCCGTCAGTCTAACTGAGATTTCTCCGTTTTGTGGTCACCATTAAATTCCCATGTACAAATGTGCATGCAACTTCATCGAGAAGCTCCATTTTTATTAATTTATTTATTGTGTTTGCCTTTTAATGGAGCAATCGCAACAGCCCTAAACATCAAGCTCCTGTTCTTTATTCACACTGATTTAATGGCATGAAACTTTCAACATAATGAATGTTTGGTAACAAGACTAATGCTGGGACTAAACTTGAAAAAAATCTAAGACTTCACATTTTTACTCTCTATATGGATCTTCAAACAATCCCATCTGGCTGTTTGATAAAACTGAATGATGTAATTTATTTTAAATGGATTTTTAGTAACATTTTCCAATTTAAGGGGAATTTCTGCTCATTCACAGTGTTAATTATTAGCCAATTAAATAGCTAAGATGTAAACAAGGCAATTCAGAGTGGTTTCAAATAAAATGCACTGTTCAAGAAACAGTGTTCACAGTGGTAGTGATAGAAACCATTTAATGGTGTTTTAAGGCAATATAGTACCCAAATGACACTTGCTTTCTTCAGATTTACCAGTGTCTTTGGATAGTGAATAAAATAGCTATATATGTACTGTGGGCAGAGCGGCATTGTGGTGCAGTCAGTTATGTGCCCTGGGTTCGATTTCAAACTAAATTTGAAATTGTGAATTAATCAACCACAGCCCATTTCAGTATCAGATTTTTTTATTACTCTCTTACAAACCTTAAAATTCAGTTTCTGTTCAGAATTCTGTTTTAGAGTGAATGATACAGATAAAGTAATAACATTCGAATTCAGATCTTTGTATTTAAATTCAGTGTTCTAATAGCATGAATCTAACACCACAGTGCCTGGGCTGGTATCTGTTCAACTTAAAGATTTTATACTGCTTTTCTTAGTGTACATTTTAAGTTATGTGACTTCTAATATTGACACGTCGTGCTCCTGTTCTGGGATTAATGTAATGCAACAACAGTAACTGCTGAGTGGTGCACACAGGCGTTCAGGGAGACGGGGCTGCACTGATGGTTGCCAAATGTTGGTAGCAGTGCGCAGCTTTGTTAAAAACAACGGCTTCCGGTTTTTGGACACAGTGTGGAGTAGTACAGCATGGTGCATCCTCTGTGTGGTGGACTTTACAGCGGTTTTGGCCTCTGCTCATTGTAAACAGCAGGAGACTGTAATCATCACCAAAATGAACATTTCCTGGTTAAAACAGAGCTGGGGAGCTGTAGCCTTTGCTGGACAGCCAAACGTGACAGCAGAGCGTTCTGCGAGTGGTCTGATAATACAAGCTGAGGGAGGTGTGAGCTCATTTATCGAAACTGTACAATCTACGTTAATAACAGTGAATTAGTGCGGGAGCAGTTCCAGTCACAGCAGCAGCCAAAATAATAACCGCAATCATTTCGGACATATTGTGTGCGGCCCTAGGAAATGCACAGACAAAAACACACATACAAACACACACACACACACAGGGTCAACCACAAGCAGTCCAAATTATTGGCATGGTCCTGCACACAGGCTGAGGTTGTCAATAGTAACCTGCATGATCTGACACACAGGCAGAAATGAATTTGTCCAGTGCTGGCATTCAGATCAAATCTGCCTTTCTGGAGTGCACGCTACAACAGAAAACACACCCCTATTGATTATCCCCAGAAAAAGAAATGCTTCATTCCTGGAACCTGGAAACAGAGGTAGGAAAAAAGAGCTGAGATGCTTTTACTTTAACTCAAAAGAATTAAGAGTTCATCAAAACCAATGAGGAGGAACCAATAAGGTATCTGCATCTGAACCATTTGTCTCTATTGAAAATCAACCCATTGCACTCTGCAGTAACGACAACAACTCCAAAGCGGATACATTTCCTGTGTATGCTGTTGCTGAGTTATTTGAGTTACGAGGTCATTAAGCAATTCATATCCAAATATTACTATTTGTTATGCTACAAGCAAGCTAACACTCCTGCACCTTGAGATGTCATTATGTCATCATTATAGCTACATCTATAAACTACTTCAACACTCTTCGCTCTTCGATTCCACAATTTTTCGTTGGAACTTGGTTTCCTTTCAGTTCCTCAGGTTTCGGCAGTGGTAATGTAGTTGGATTGTAAATACAGATTTTACATTGTTTACAATGTTTTAAAGTACTGTTAGATGACTGAGGTTTGTCTTTATATGAGTTATCTAGACAGTGATATCAGAATATTGAACAATGTCACCATGGGGAATCAAGTGCAAAGGTTCAACTTTGGAGACTCTCAATACCCAAATGCCTGGAACTGATTCCAAGATTCTTTTTGGGATTGAGCCCTACTCAGCACAGCTATATAATCCTCACAAGCTACTCACAAAGCAGTTTACTTCTGGGCTGGGAAAGCTACGTAACTATCATACCTAACCAAGCTCATTAATTTGGGTGAGATTCTGTTTAGGTTAACAATGTCAGTCAAACATACTAGAGCATTAGCTAGCATGTTGCATATACAGTGCGTAGCAATATTTCTATTTTAACTAAATAGTGAGATTGTAATGAATTGTGATGAATACGCTGCCTGAGGGCTAAAGCATTGTGTTGCAAGTTTTTGTTTTTTATCTGGAGAGGTGCATCTGAGGTATTGCAAGGCTAAACAGACCCCAATGAAACATTTGTTTTGTCAAATTTACCACTATTTTACCATCACCAGCATATAAAACATGTTAAGACAACATCATTTTTGAGAGTATTTGTGTTGTAGATGTTGTGACTCCGGGTTCCTATCACCACTACCGTAAAAAAAACTTTTGTCACAAAGTTTGTGTCAAATTAACCAGTTTATATCAAATCAATGACTTTATGTCTCAACTACTGAATTATTCAACAAATGAAAATGGCCATTCAATGCCTTCATGCCAATATCTCCGAGGTATAAAAAGGACAAAAGACTGAAACATGTGTGGCACACATGAACACACAATACTGCCAAAGAAATGTACAGCAAAGAGACCCTGATGAAGCAGCCCAGGCCCTGCATGAGCCATAAACAGCAGAAAAGCCCTGCAAAGAGGAGAATGCCTGTAGCGATCAGCGCCACTCTTTATTCCAAAGTGGCAGATTGGCAGATCCACAGCATTCAATATTCATGAGAGGAAGCAATAACTCAAATGGATTTGAAATGAAGCATCCAATCGCTCCTCACGGCTGTCAGCGATTTAGAAAGCGAGCATCACTGCTGACATGGAAGAAAAAAAAAGAGGAAAGAAAAAACCCTGTATGCTTCATTGTGTCAGTCACGGATGCTTGATCCTCCTTTTATGGCCATAAAACCTCTCAGCCTGTGCCCAGATTTCCACACACAAGGCAGAAAAGCAAAGGACATCAAACGGAATCAGCTTCAACCCGCACTTGACCTTATCTGGCACGGTGGCTATTTTTAGACCCAAATTACCTTTATTTTGACATTAACGAGGAACACACGAGCCGATCGCAAGTGCTATGTTTCGGGAGGTATTATGGATTAATGCGTTTACTAGGACCTTTTGCAGTTTGATTAGCGCAGCTCATGGAGGGATCTGTCATGCAGTAACACTATCTCACATTCTCTCACAAAGGGATAAGGCAGGGCTATACAGAGGCTTTTGAAGGATCTTAACATAGCATGAAAAGCTAGGAGAGTTATTAAATCCTGGATGAGCTTTCAAACACACACACACACACGCACACACACACAATAACTGCACAATGTATGTCCTGGGACCACGAATACGATCATACAATTTTTGCTAATAACAAGGGATGTGATTGGCAATCAGCCTTTATTATTAAGTTGGTTTTGGCAGATCTGTGTTGCAATTTTAGCAGGTAAATAGTGTTAGTGTAGTAAATGGACTCACACTGTATCTGACTGCTGCTGCTACACCTGTTACCAGTGCTGTAATATAATTGTGCATGACTCATCGGGGATCCCAGTCTTTTTAGAAAATCATTTTGAGGAGGATTTTTACAGGGCCCAATCCAGGACAATTTCCATGAGACTCACTAGTATTTGTAGATTTGCAGACATACTATTCATTTTTTATATATATTTCAGTAGCTGGAAAACATTTCCAGCTTTTCCAGTTGTTCCAGGACATGTGGGAACCCGGTTTACTGACCTAAATAGCCTTTACTCTTTGGGAAGCAAACTGGAAGTACAGGGGGCTCCGGAGTGGTAAAACCATTTAATTGTTGGCCATATCAGTGGGAGATCATGACTTTGATCCCAGCCACAGCCGTCTGTGGCTGGGAGACCAAAAGAGCATAACTGGCCTCACTCTCCCTTCATCACTAAGCACGATGCTAGCCAGTGCAGACGTCTGTTAGTTGACATAACGCAATTGGCAGTTAGCATTCTCCTCTAAGCATTGAGCTGTCCAACTAATGTTAGATTAGCAGCAGTCCACACTTCATGACATACTAGCCTTCACCCTCCTAGCACTGGTAACAGGAGATGACCAAAATTTGGGTAGAATATTGGGTAAAAAAATGCTGAATACAAACAAACAAACAAACAAACAAACAAACTACTGGAAATGGGTTAGTGTGTTTCATTGGCCACCAACCAACCTGGCTGCACAGAAATGGGAATCGGTTACAGAATATCTGCTGTTAATCTTTATCACAATATCAGCCATAGCAATATCTGAACAGTTATTGATATGCTAATGAGCTGTAATAAATTCTGAAGTTCTATTGTCTGCTAAAAACATTCCAGATGAATTTCTATGAGGGTTCTGATGAATCAAGGCTTATACATAAAAACGGCCTTTTTGTTCAAATAAAATGACCTGTTCCAGCCCAAGTCTGATTATCTCACAAATCCTCACCAGTGTATAAGCAATATATTGTACTGTTATCATACTGATACTGCAGAGAGCTACAGTATGCACATGAGTCCTCTAACCACAGTGTTTTCTATGGTGGGCTTTTGAGCATGAGGTAAACTTTTGTTTTTCCTAAATAATTGTAATATATAAGTATTATCATTTTTGTATTTAAGAAAAGGTATTTTTATATACAAGCAAACTACACGTTTCCACTACAACTCAAAGAACAAACTTTTGCTTTCAACACCGTTGTGCAGCAATCACAGACATTACAGCTTAACATCATAGCAGTGACCGACTGAGGGGCTCTTTACAACAACTGCTGAGAGCCTAGTTATAAGTTATAAAAGTCTAGTTATTTCAATATTCAATAAGTTCTATGCTGTTTGAACCAGATGAGCTTTCCTACTTAAACACATCGAAATATATGAATCATGATAAAATTAGTGACTACAAAGGAGAACAGCAAATATAGTCCATGCACGATGAATACACTCCTCATTGAAAACAAAAGAAACTTGGTGGGTAGGTTTGACATCATGTGAATGATTCAAATGTCACAACGTAAGCAAGGATGGGCTATATCACTGTACCTGACTAGCTACTGTATATAAGGTCATCCTGTTGCAAGTGCAGACTTGTGCTGCTGTGTTGGTAGCATTCCTTGCAGGTGAAGTATGCCTCAAAAGAGCAGTTGAAAGTGATCAATAGGGGTCGCAAACGTAGACTGTCATGGGGTGACTCAGAATGGCAGAGGGTCATCTTGAGTGACGGGTCTTTACTGATTTGTCTTGGTGGAGATGACCAATGAATCCATGTGTGGAGGCACCGTGGTCAACACCAAGACAAATGGTTTGTTGTCATGTGTCTTACGTCCAGAGGGCCTGGTGTCACTTTACCTCCACCCCAACCCCAAGAATGTTCACACTGCATGGTACGGATTATCACAGGGCACCATTAGGAACCTCTACAACTCCATGAAATGTCTGACATGTTGTGGTGGCCAACATGGCGGGCCGATGCCATACTGAGAGACACTATTTCTGTATGTGTAGCTCAGTAAATATTGCCCATATCAGTCTAAATTTATCATCATTTTTTGTTCCTGGTAACCTTCATCTTCCTTCCGAATAGCACTGCAATCTGACAAGTTAACCCCTAAACACAATACATAGGTGTATCATATCTATCATATCTGGACGTTAACTAACTTAGCTACATAAAACGTCAATGTCACAGCTTGCCCTACCTTGTGCCCCAGTCTCTCCGACTAGTGAAAACTAGCATTTTGTCCACATCATACACCCCTAATACATTCACATACACACACACACACCTACCCCCGTCCTCGCCACACTACCCCACCCCTTGCTCTTTGCGTGCTTTAGTCTGTGGCGGTGGTGGAGCGTTTGAGGGGAAGACCCAAGGGAGCAGAACAGACTGAAAGCAGGAGATCCCTGAGCTCGGGGCCACAGGCATACCCACTGGAATGCTGACAAGGCCAGAGATGTGACCTGCATGAAGATGACTTCATCAGCAGACGCTGACCCTCTCAATTTCTCTGTGACTCAACCATGGAGTGTACTGGACAGCATATTAGACGACGTGGACATCTGATTACTACTCTACACGTTCCACAATCCATAATACAAGGATCACAGAGTATCACAGGGCAGGAGAGGGTTAGTGTTAAGGCTGTCTCCACAGTTTGCATGCTGCTGTTTATGTATTCTGTTCTTGTTGGGCTTTGGAACATGCTGAACTTTAATCTGTTTTTATAATAGCAAACTGAACTTTCCTCACTCTTGTAAATAAGAGAGTTTGATGTAACAAGTTAGCATTATTAAAATTTTAAAAAATAAACTGTTTACTCACCAGTATATACAGTCCATCTTTGGAAACTAAGGTGCAAAAACATCCTGTATGTAATTTTTCAATTATGTAAAAAAAACAAACAAACAAAAAAAAAACCACACATTTGCATATATCCACCTTTTCAACCCAGAAAGAAGTATCGGATTGCACTGCCATTGGGAAGGAAGATAAAGGTTACCAGGAACAATAAATGATGATAAATTTAGACAATTAGACATGATATGGGCTAAATTTATTGAGCCACACATACAGAAGTAGTGTCTCTCAGTATGGTGTCAGGTCACCATTTTTGATAATGCCAGACGTCTCAGGTGTCCTGTGATAATCCATCCCACGCAGCTTGAATATATTCTCACACAGTTCCTGCAGATTTTGTGGTAGGGGTGGAGGTGGAGTTACACCAGGCCTTCTGGACGTGTGACACGTGACAACAAACTGTTTTATCTCCACACACGGATGTGTTGGTCGTTTCCAAAAAGGCAAAAGCTAAACTCTTCACTGAAGATGACCTGCTGCCATTATGAGTCACTCCATGTCAGTCTGGCACGACACCATTGCAGTGTTTGGCGACACTGACGTGGTGTTAAGGGCAGTCGTTGTAACAGTCTGCGTGCATGTAGTCCTGCGGCGTGCAGCCGTCTGCCAGTGGTGCTGGCACTAACAGGACGATTCATGGAGGGCAGTTTAGTCAGGTACAGTCATAAGGCCCATCCGTGCTTATGTCACATGCCCAGCTGATCGTGAAACCTGAATCATTTGCATGTCTCACAATGTCAAACCTACCACCGAGTCTCTTTCCTGTTGGTTGATTCCTTCTGGGTGCAACTATTTGTGCAACTATTCTTTTGACGATGAGTGTATAAGAAGTGTTTCGATCTGGTCTGCTTTTGGAAAGCAGAATAATAATATGACAGCCAATCAGAACAAGGACACTCTTAAAGGAACAGCAAGAAGAACTGTTGATCTTCAGGGGGGAAAAAAAGGATATAGGCCTCTCTACTTATTGGAGCTTATGAGACCTCAACAACAATTATTATGTGGTTACAAAAACAAAGAAACAGTGATGCGATCCTAGATGAATCAGCAGTGATTAACTGTCAGTCTGAATGATGATGATGCATATTTTAGATTCTCCTGCATCTATCTTAAGAAACGTCAGTAAGAACATGATGGACACGCCCATTTATATGCAGTTGTTAAAGTAGCGTGTTTAAAGATTTCCAAGTATATAATTCAGTGAAGTAGTTTGGAATGCACAATTAGTTTGTTGTTGTTTAGTTAAGGCCACTTTTATTGTTTGACCTTGTGGGCCATTTGAAATTTACTGTGGCAGTAAATTATCATAATCAAATTGAAATTTACATCACTACATTCCATATACTAATCAGGACTAAGGAAACACAGAGCCAGACCTGAGATAAAAGTCCAGATGAAATGAGCATGCGGTGTAAATATGTTTACACAGCTACACACACATAGGCACACAGCCTCACACAACGGGGGGGAGTCAAAAGAGGGGTGATAAACAGATGTGGACGTGGCCGTTTGCCTCCCAAGCAGCCTGTCGCAAAGCATGACAGTGACGGACGCTGACAGACACTCGTCCCTCCTCCTCACTTCCTGTTCGCAATTTTCTATGCACAAACACGGATAAAAGCCCAGCTGACTCTGAAAGCAGTCATCACCGCCACAACAAAGAAGCCAACCTTCATGTGAATCTTAGCCTTGGTCTGAGGGGAAAACGTTGACAGCTAATCCACATTTGGTCAAAAGTCAAAAGTTTGAATGTCTTTCATTGGTGGTGCTGTGATGGAGCAAAATCTGTAATTGTCAATAGATTAGCACTGGCTATGTGTTAATCTATCAGCTTATATGAATCTGTCTGAAGTACTTAAACGCAGCATGAATCAAAACTCCTGGTGCTTTTTCTTTCTGTACTCTGTTGTATTTTCAAGCCATAGTTCTCTCTAGAGGGTATTTGGGGTTGGCATTAATGGAAAGCAAAGCATTATATTATTGGTTAATACTGTTTTTTCCTACCCACCAATGTAATCAAAAATCAGAAGAGGATCTCAGCCAGGGACTGAAGCTTTAGATCATGACATAGACTGATTTAAAATAAGTAAGAATTAAAATTAGGACCAAAACGTTTTGGACATTTCTACACTACACTCACTACACTGTATAATCACACTACTGGCTCATGGGAAGCACCGGACTCGCAGAGAGAGATTTTAAACCTGTAAATAGTTGTTGCTGCTAGTTTAAGATGTGTGCTCTGTTATTTGTGCGATATTGTGCTGGTTTGTTCTGGGCTTTTGGGTAGTTTTGTGAGTTTACTGTCTCAGTACCCTCAATGTGGAATGCGTGGCTAAAAGTGACTTGTAGCAGTTGCCGTCTGTATGGTTGGGCAATGGGCAGGAGTTGAGGCTCCAACACACACATGCAGCACCTTCGCTGGTGTCTATGGTGCAGCGAAATAAGCAGAGACCAGCCGAGGGACCACCGCCCCCAGGAGTGCGAGAGCTGATGATGCAACGAACTCTCACATTACTACACAATGCTCAGTTTCTCTGCTCCAGCACCCTAAGTGAAGGGATACATCCCTGAAGGAAAGGATGCAGCCCCAAGGGAAGGTGGGGTCACCGGAATGGCTCTCCTGCATCTTTTTCTACGCCAATGCCACATTGCATATATTTTCTTATATTTAATTTTTATTGCTTGCATGTAAATAAGACTTCAAATGTCACCCAGGAATCGGTACTGAAGTTAAGGTTAAGGTATCAGTTTACTTGTTCTTAATATAGATAATAGCAAACAATGTACAAAAAGCTTCTAGGGGTTAAGTTCAAATATTAGACTGGTACAGATTCTGGACTAAAGTCTCTAGATTTCAGGTTAGTTATATTGAAGAAAAAAAAAGCTTATATTAACGTTTCATCATATCCTATTCATAGAGACATCTGACTTCCACCCACTTCCAAATGGCACATTACCAGCTTAAAAAACAACAGGAACAGTAAAGCAGACAGTGTGAAAGAGGAGTGGGTGTTAATTTGAAGGGGGACCCAGTCTCAGAGAGAGAAAACGCTGCTGAGGGAGAGGGACCAGGTTGGCAGGAGTGTGTGGAGCGCTCTTTGGAGTGTGTGCTGCTGACAAGGCTAGCCGTGAGGAATGTAATTATTGTCACGGGCGCATTGAAGAGCGGCGCACACTTCAGCTGCCTCGTGTTCCAAGAGGTTCTTTGTATGGATGTCAGTGAAGTTTAAAGATGAAGACAAGCTTTACATTAGGTTTGCTTCAGTACGTACCCAGAATGCTCTTAAAGGTCAGACAGATGACTGTACCTTTATCCATGGGAATGTACACAGGAGATTCACCAAACACACAAAACGACAGCATACACAAAGCATCGTGCTATGTTTCACAGAACATTTTGAGCCAAAATACCAATCATACCAAAATTATCCTCTATCTAGTGAATTCAGCTAATTTCAAGTGTACACATTACAGACAAAGGCTGTTCAATTTCCAGGCATTCCAAGCATTGCCAGCAGAATGAGATGCTCTGAACACGAACCTAAGGCACATGCCCAATGCCAAGCATTGACTAGATGTTTATAAGGCGCTACAGCAACTGCATACTCTGGAGTGATGGAGCTCCAGCCAAAACCTTTAGGATGAGTTACAGTGGCGTTTATGATCCAGAACTAATCATCCAACATCAGTAACTGACCTCACTAATGCTGGCTACCTCACTAACTAATGATGTTATGGCTGAATTCAATCAAATCCACATAGCGATTTTCCAACATCCAGTGTAAAGCCTTCCCAGAAGAGGCTGTTACTGCGGCAAAGGGGGACAAACTCCTTATTAAGATTCTCAATTTCAGATAACTGGAACAAGTGAATAAGTAGTTGTGCAGGTATACTGCATTAGGTCTATAAGAAGCAGGATGACAATAAAGATACAGTGCTGGGAAAAAGTATTTGCCCCAGGGTTTTCAGGCATGAACTGCCCATTTAAAAGTCTTGAAAGGGATTCAAGTCAAGACTTTGACTCGGCCACTCCAAAACCTTAATTTTGTTCCTTTTGATCTATTCAGAGATGGACTTGCTTGTGTGCTTTGGATCATTGTCCTGCTGCATAACCCAACTGCGATTAAGCTTTAGGTGACTAACTGATGGACAGACGATTTCCTTCAGGATTTTCTAATAGAGACAATTTATGGTTCCATCAGTTATGAGAAGTTGTCCAGGTTTCACAGAAGCAAAGCAGCCCCAGACCATCACAAACCATGTTTGACTGTTGTTATGATGCTCTTATGGTGGAGCAAACAGGTGTGAGTCGCTTTGGATAAGAGCATCTGCTAAATGCCTTAAATGTAAATGAATGTGGTGTTTTACGAGTGGTGTTAGTAACGGGCCATGTCTTCTAAAAAGTTTCACCGTTGTTTTAACAGGTCTGGCAGTAATCATGCCGGGGAGGGTGTGGCTAGAGAAACTGAACCCATAATTATTTTAATTTGGTTAACTGGTTGATTTAGTAGTTCAGTGGACAATTACTTTTCACGTAGGGCAGGTAGAGCTGAACAGCACTTTTCATTCAGTAAATAAAATCATAATTTAAAAGCAGCATTTTCTGATCACCTTGTTAAATGGGTACTTTATCTAATACTAAAAGGTAGTTATATAATCTGAAACAGTCCACAACAACAAACATGCAAAGATAGAAGAAACTTGAAAGTGGGGATATACTGTTTTGCAGCACTGTATGCTGGGGCCTGATTGATATGAACAATTTGTTAGAGATAGCAATATCGATTTTAAAGAATGCAAAATATTGATGATACTGGCTGATTTCAATGTATCTAGTCAAAATTTAACATACTGCATATTTGCATCTTATTATTAAGCCAATAAACGTTTTAATGAAATGTTTCTATACTGACTGATATGATTGTCTGAAATATAAATCACCTCACTAGCAACATGAAGTCACCAGGAGGTAAGTATGAAAAAATGGCAAATATATATATATTTTTTCAGTATGTTGGACTGAAGCACTGATATATATATAATATCAGTGCTTCATTATCAATGGGCCATTCTTTGCAATGTAAATTTGAAATGCAAATGCCATATGCTGTATATATATATATATATATATATATATATATACACGGTATATATACATACAGTATATGGCATTTGCATTTCA
>CM067474.1:16165826-16193455 GCA_034552555.1 Semaprochilodus insignis | reverse complement strand
TATATATATATATATATATATATATATATATATATATATATATAACACTTAAAAATTAAGTCTTCTTTGGGGACTATTTCACCTTTCAACACCCTGCAAGTATCCATCCATCCAGAATATATTTAAAATATATGCTTTAGGTTAAATCATCTCTGGAATTGTTGTACATCATTGTCTTAGGCCTCTATGTAACATATTATATCACCACCACTTTGAATGATACTGAGTTGAACATGTCACATAAAACAACTCGGACTTTGTGTCGGCTACCTCTTAATGATTTAATTATGCATCATAACAGTTCACATGGTGTACTTTTATTTCCCCAAAGTGTATGTGTGCTGGCAGATTTCAGCTGTGCCATGTTCTAGTCCATCAAGATGTTTGGCTCAGTTACTGCAGGTATTAAGATAATGACAGATAACCAGGTTTTGAGCAAAGGTGTGGCCAGCACTACTGTAAGTACAGATCATGTGTTGCAACAATAAGAGTGCATCATACCGCAGCGTCTCCCTAGCAACTCTATCTAGCTTCATTTCCATACAGGGGCTAGCACTTGTAATCTGGCTCATTTCCATTAAACTACAGACCTGCCTAGTTAATATAGAGACTGAAAGAGAAACAAAGTATATCACACTGATGTGTAAAGAGGCCTTAGCATACAGGGAAGCTGCAGTTGAGCAGGCCATCATTGTCACGCAGCCTAATTCCCAGATGATAACTGATTTGACGTCAACAACAGCAATAGCATACAAAAAACCCTATCATTTATGATCCCAAATGAGCAGTTGTCAGGCTGGTCCACCAGCATAAACAGGTGACCTCTGTCTTATTTGTGCCAACAAGCCACGACGGCACCATATTTATTATATCCAGCCGTGCAAAAGCACTACTTGCTGAGCCACGGTGTCCTACGGTGGTGATCAAAGCTTGTTGAAAGCCCCCCACTCTCCCACCCTGCGGTCTGGTTGCGCTTCAGAGAGAGCCTGGCCTCTCAGCTGCTTCCCAATGAGGCAAATGTACATTGATTGAGTATTGTCAGTCTTTGGCTCGCAGCGTTTCTGCTCTCTCCACAGCCGGGCCTGGCTTTTGTCTTCCTCATGAAGCCATTGAGCATGGGCCCAGCAGGCGGCTTGTCACTGCTCAATACACTCAGACGCACTTGTCATTTTCCTCAACACCAGCCATTATGTTATCTTTATGGTCCTAAAGGTCAATACAGAGCCTTTCTCTTGTCATGACGGATCACGGTGCCAAAAATACCACTCCAGGACCGGTTCGGAGCAGCTTTGCTCTAATGCATGTCTGAACTGAACGGCGACTTTCCTATGAGGTGATAAGATTTAGCCTGAAATCTGGAAAATCTAGCATAATCCACTCTACTGTAAGGAACAGTTCAGCCAAAAAATTACAGTAAGTCAAATATAGTTGATTATCCAAAACATTTTGGTAACTGCTTGTTCAAGTTTACTCTCGGGTTATCAAGCTAATGTAGCTAACAAGTAACATGAGCTAATATAATTCCCTTCACCCCAAATGTGAAGTCAGTTTGCTGCTTTTTAGCACATAGGCAAGTTTATTTGAGAATGTTTAACACCTTAACAGTGGTTTGAAGCAGGTGTGCAATGATTTAGGCACTGCACAATGTTAACAGGTGGCTACAAGTTTCCATTACTTGTTAGCCACATTACTCTTGTAAGCCAGTGCATAAATTATGTCTTAACTAATCGACTACATTTGAAGTGAAGGGAGAAAATCTGCACACAAGACCCTGTTCACATTTGGTTACTTAATATGTCTTGGTTATCAGGATTATATCTGGAAAAGCAACCCAGGTGCGTTTAAAACAGATACAAAGCTGATCACTCAGACCACTTCAGGAGGTGAGCTGTAACGCAGTGGAGCCATATCCATCTCTCCAAGTCACATTCGACAACAAAAATTCCTCCCAGTACAACCAAAACACCAACCAGTTCAACCAGTACTCTTGCCAGTACAACCAAAACCCCACCCAGTACAACCAATACTCCTCCCAGTACAACCAAAATTCCACCCAGTACAACCAATACTGCTCCCAGTACAACCAAAACTCCACCCAGTACAACCAATACTGCTCCCAGTAAAACCAAAACTCCACCCAGTACAACCAATACTGCTCCCAGTACAACCAAAACTCCTCCCAAGACACCAAAATTTCTCCCAATACAACAGAAACTCCCCTCAGTGTAACCAAAACTCCTCCCAGTAGAACCAAAACTGCTTCCCATGCAATACATCACTGGTCACAATCATGTTGGACATATATGGTTGGGGGTTGGATGAAACGAAATGCTTAATATCAATATGGGCAGACACTACTGTGTACAATAGGCTGCAGACGACAAAGACTGAACCAGTAAACAGTTGGTAATTGGTTACTGCGTATGGTCCAACAAACCATTTTTGACTAAGAGGTGAAGCATGTGGCTAAATACAATCCAGGTACCAGTCATATGAAATGACCCAGTGGAAACAGGGTCTTAGATTTTTTGACCTAACCACCACTTTAATGTTCAGACTGACATACAGATAACCAGTTCACTTGGAAAGAGCAGCTCAGCCATGATCATTAGCTCCAGCAGAGACTTCAGGCTCCAGCTCAATCTCCTCCTACTGGCTCCTAGCATTTCAGTTTGACCTCTGACCCATGGTATGACTCTCCCTGCACGGTGGAACTAAGCGGTGCAGTAATGTGTCATCCAGTGCCGTACTAAAGCTCCCATCATGCCCAGGGAGCAGCAGCCTGGAGGAGGTTCACCATCACAGTGAGTCACATAGCAACCGGAATTTGCAGCTTCACCAGGCCCTTGGTAACCCAGTGAGTGCTGGAGCCGTGGCCAATCAGACGCAACGCTCCGTCAGGTCATTATCCTCTGCTTCACACAAAACAATGTTTGTTCTACAGAACAAAAAAACACACACAGATTATGTCTGTCAGTGAGAGAGCTGTGCTGATATCAGATGGGAGGAGCTTCTCGTGAGAAAGTACACACACACATACACACTTTCTGTCCCTGTACACGTCCCTCTGTTTCTGTTTTTATTTAGATATTTATTTGTGGTGAGACTCCCAATCATCTCTGCGTGGGCACACACACACCCATACACACACTCATACACACACACACTCATACACACACACACACACACACTCATACACATACACATACACACACACGCACACACATGGAGTCTTGTTTCTGTGAATTGTGGGGCCATTACATAGACTTCCTTTCATTTCATGGAGAGTAGTCTAAACTTAACCTTTAACACTAACAGTGACTGGAACCTAACGTAACCTTAACCCTAACCTTCCCCTAACCCATACTCTTACCCAAACCTTCAGCAAACCCTAACCTTCCCCTAAACCATACTCTTACCCTAACCTTCCCCTAACCTTCCCACTAACCCATATCGTGACCTAAAACCTAACCCATACTCCTAAACTAACCCTAACCTTCCCCTAACCCATACTCTTACCCTAACCTTCCCTTAACTCATACTCTTACCCTAACCTTCCCCTAACCCATACTCTTACCCTAACCTCCCCCAAACCCTAACCTTCCCCTAACTCATACTCTTACCCTAACCTTCCCCTAACCCATACTCTTACCCTAACCTCCCCTAACCCTAACCCTCCCCTAAACCATACTCTTACCCTAACCTCCCCTAACCTTCCCACTAACCCATACTGTTACCTAAAACCTAACCCATACTCCTAAACTAACCCTAACCTTACACTTAATCTTTGTTATTTACTTCCATTGGGATATCATCATATTGTTATTTTCCAGATAGTACAAATATTTATAATATCAGTTTCAGTTCATATCCCCTACTCCTAACATGCACGCATGCACACACACACACACACTTCCACACACCAGATTCGCTGATGCAGTGTGACAGAGAAAAAGTGAATAGGCTGTCCAGTCTACTGACATTCATAACACATGTCTAGTCATTAATCCTACTGCTAGCACTTGAACCTGTTTCGTCAGACTGGCCCTGACCAACATTTTCCATATGGTTCCTCATTTCACAATACAGCGCACTGTCACAGCTTCTGGCTCTGCAAATAAAAAGGGCCTTTTTTGGCTTTTGAATCAGTTCTTCAGACTTCTAAATACCACAGGATCAGCAGGAAATGCAAGAAAAGTGCCCAGTGTAGCATGTAATACAAACAAACACTGATCAAGTCATGTGATGGGGTCCTGTTTATTCACAGATTGTGGTCATACATGATCAACAGAAAAGTACTGGTCCACAAACAGAAGCCAACACAGGACAAAAAGCCTTGCAGTCCTCATAAGCAAGTCCCCTTAAATCTCTGTTGGCGGAGTTAGTAGGTCATAGAATTAATATGTGTTCCATAGTAATATACAACTGCATTCCAGAGAGAAACTCTGGCACACCCCTACGTGAACATGCTTTTACTGTTCATTGTTCTTACTCCAGGAGAAGCATTCAAGCCCAATCCTTTTCTTCCATTACTGGCTCAAACAACACCACTAGAAGGGGAAATAGGAGGGGAAATTCCAGGAAACTCTGAACAGCTCTCTCCAGCTCTCATCTAGCAGTGTTGCACAACATAGCATTTGTTAATCGTTATCCACCCCACAATGCTTCAACAACTTATGGACAGAGCTTCTGGTGAAGGGTAGAAAGAAAAGGTAAATGTTAAGCAGTTAACATGGTAGAAATGTCGGAATAACTCAAAATCAATAAAAGCTTCAGTGTCTCAGTGCTTTCATGTGTTTCTTTACTGTTTAAATTAGTTTACTGAGTGCCACAGTCATAAAACCATAAAACAACGCAATCAAAAACTAATCACTCACTGTTCATCACGATACTGTAGCGTCCAACTACTGGGTCACACAAAGTCATAGCGCAGAAGGCATTATCACATGCACCGGCTCTTGAACGACGGCGAGAGAGACCTGAAACATGTATTCAGTTGTGACTGTTGGGCTAAAGCTGTATATGTGCTTATCGGGGTATTCTGTGCTGGGCTGACCTGCCAGCTATCCCGGCTAAAGATGGAGAGTCGATTCCAAAAGAGTTGATTCTTCGGGGTTGACTCTTGGTGAGTGACTCTATCACTGAGTCGAAATGCTGGGAGTCGACTCTTGGATTAGACTCTGTGTAATTGGCTGGAGGGACATTCTGACAGAGGGGAATGTAAAGCAGGAGAGAGTCTGAGTCGGAGTGCTGGATTAATAACCAGCTTTAAATAATACCTGTTGCGCAATCTCTGGTGTAATACTTCTTGCTTCAGCACCAGTCAGCACCACCAGAATTTTTTTGAGCTAGAGTTCTCAAACTTTCATTCAAAGTACACACATTTGTGTACAATA
Source organism: Semaprochilodus insignis (assembly GCA_034552555.1). Taxonomy (NCBI): domain Eukaryota; kingdom Metazoa; phylum Chordata; class Actinopteri; order Characiformes; family Prochilodontidae; genus Semaprochilodus; species Semaprochilodus insignis. The sequence continues at coordinate 16,188,059 of CM067474.1, read as the reverse complement.
ACTCCACTGCAGGCCTCTATGTGAATATCACAGACCTCGTGAGTTGATGTCAAATACATAGTGTTCCCTTGTCACAACCTACCCCACTACCCGGGTAGGTTTTAACACATGCTTGTAGCAGTTAGTCATAATAAGCAAAATCAGAGACCACATCATGTGATATTCTTAAAAGATATGTGTGTGTGGGAATATTCATAATCAGAGTTAGACAACTGAATGAATGCTGTCCTGGAATGCAGGCTTAGTGTGCCCTGTTCCACCGCCTAGGCATTCTGTACCACTACTAAAACGAAGAAAAGGGTTCCTAGATGTGTAAGGTCAAACAGTCACACTTTTTAAAGATGCGCTACAACCCACCCCATCCTTGCCAGAAATGCTCAGCTAGCTGTATAAGCATTGTGGTTTGAAATTAGCAGAAAAAAAAACAGTAAGTCATATGATTTTATCTGCAATAGTATGTGTACTAAACCAAATATAGTTTTGGTCATGGTACATTCTTGTCTCTAAATCTGTTTCCTCTCTATAGAAACTGCACCTGTTTGTAGCCTCCATAACCATCATTAGAGATTGGAGAAGCAGTGAGTGGCTACAACTCAAATCCATGTTACAACCATACCAGGTTTCCCGTATCTCCCGCAGCGCAGCTCTTCCTCCTTTATGATTTCGGTCACAATAAACATTTATTAGGAATGTAAAGATAAGTGAAAACCATAAACAACCAATGTTGTTCACAGAACACTGTGGAAAAGAGGATGAAGGTGAGATTTCCTTTTTCCGGCTTCTTAATCAGATTTTAAATAGTCCTGCAGTCATATTCTGGCGCCAGTGCATCCAATAACTGCAGGATAACTTAAGGTGGACTGGAAAAGCAAAAAAAAAAAAAAAAAAAGAAGCCAGCCTCAGCCTCCTAGGAACAAGATTAAATCAAACTTTTTTTTCTTCCCAAAGAAAATCCCCTTTCCAAAGAATACGGACTACAGTAATGATCTCTTCGGTACATCACTTTCTCTTCGCCCCTCATTATGTGAAATAAGCTGCATTTCTGTCATATAGCTTCGTTTAAGAAGGTTTAAGGTTCTGCTGTATCCCATTATCATTGACTCTGGGTCTGTCCTGGTTACAATTAAGTGCAGTCGAGGAGTCCATTCCATTGATTTCAGTGGCAGAAAACATGGAGTCGTGCGTACTTATCCCAGCCATTTAGTCTTCCCTGCTGGTGTATTCAGGTCTTCCCTGATGCTGTATTCATTATTCTTTCTCGTTCTTCTCTGCTAGGAGGTGGAAATATATTAGTGGCAAGTTAAATCTGTGAGTTTTTAGATGTAATGATTATAAGGATAAAACAGCGCAACATCTGAAAAATGCGTTTTGTTCGTGTACTATTTTGCCTAGAACATCGTGAACGTAACTCTCTGTTTCATAACGCAAAACTGTCATAAAACGTCTAGGCAGTGTATTCATCACTGTTTTGTGTAATAACTTTCTGTAACGTAGCTTTTAGACGTAAACACTATCTGGTTCACATCGCTCCCACTCAACAATTCTGACTCTCTAAGTTTCTCTAAAGCAAAGTATTCATTCATTCATCTTCTAAGCCGCTTATCCTTCTGCGTCACGGTGGGTGCTGAAGCCATGTGCTGTTTGGACAGAAGGCAGGGAACACCCTAGACAGGCTGCTTGTCCATCCCAGTGCAGACACACAGACATACACATTCACTCACACCTAGGGCCAGTTTAGCATCTCCAGTTCACCTGCCTACAAGTGACACAGGGAAAACATGCAAACTCCACACAGACAGGATCCTGGATGGCCCAGCCGGGAATTGAACCCAGGCCCTTCTTGCTGTGAGGCGACAGTGCTACCCAGTACCGCCCCTTGAATTCTCCTTTAAATGACTTAAATAGTGTACCAAACGTTCACCTCCACAAGGGAAAGGTCCATAACTAAAGAAAGTGTGTCATAACTAACAAAAGAAATGTAAAATCTATAAAATGTAAAATCTAATATATATATATATATATATATATATATATATATATATATATATATATATATAACAATGCACAATCACCTTTTATTAATTTCTGGTCATTTCTATTTACTTTAATATATTGAGAAAAGTTTAATATACTAGGAAATGTGTGAGTGTGCATTTCCCAATAGTGCATGTAGAAATATTCACCAAGTTTGTTTGGGAGGCTTTCGGACTTTTCCATATTCCATAAAGGTTCTATAGAGGGACCCTTGAGGGTGCCACCCAAGTGACACCATTTGTACAATGAAAGGTGCCAGTAGTCCCTTCTCTTGAGCAAGGAACCACGCAAGTACTGAATTTTGATACCTGCCCATATTTCCAGACTGCGTGCAATAATTTATGAGTAATCTAATTACATCAAATTTATTTTATCTAGAATATGTTACAAAATGCCACATTCTGCATCACACGGCACATTAGGACAGATTTCTGAGTGGAAATGAAGCTCCTTTTCCCCTTATCAGACACGGCACAGATTTACACGCCCACACACACAGACGCGCCGAAACACCTGCATGCTCAGGGGCGCCGCGCTCACTTCCAGCTTTAAAAAGCATTTAACAGAGCCGCCGTCAGCCAAAGTGACTCAGTCACGCTCCCACTGATGTGGAGATATTTCCAGCCCTGCTCGCGGACGGTGGGCAACACGCAGAAGACGGCGATTCCCCAGGGGACGCAGTGGACCCAGCTGGGGCTCAGGCTGCCTGAACCTGCAGCTCAATCACATCCAATGAAACCCCAGAGACCCATACACCTGAGAGAGAAATGATTAGATGTGTCTCAGAGCGAGCATGGCTGGAACCAGCAACCAGAAGCTGATGTTTAATATGGATGATCCACAGCGTGGAGCAAGGCGGGAGGGGTTAGGCAAACACTCAGCCAAAGGGAAGATGCATGGAGCTTGAAAGTTTAATGGCTATGAAATAATGATGCACAAAAAATGAACTGCTCATGACTTATAACTCACTCATGATTTATAGATATGTATAAAATGACCACATACTGTTGCTGTCGTAACAGAACCTCTTATCCTGTAAAGCATAATTTCGAAGGAGGGGAACAAAGATTTGCTGTACTTTACTCAGATTAACACTAGTCATTTCTATTGGTCATTTCTTCTGGCCAGCATACAGCATACCAAATGATGAAACAATATGACATGATTTGGATATGACAGCAGCATATCCAATGATATTAAGGATATCAAATAATGTGGTCTCTGTGGTTTCTTTTTGCTACAACCTACCCCAGCAGGTGTTACAACCTACCCCAGTAGTGGGGCAGGTTGTAACAAAGGAACACCATGTATTTCACATCAACACACAAGGTCTGTGATATTCTCACAGAAGCCTGAACTGGACTCAAAGAGTCAACTCTCAGTATTTTGATTCAGGGTTACTGACCAAGAGTCTACACTGACTCCCAGACGTGCTGGAGTCGAAGAATCAACACTTTTGGAATCAACTCCCCACCACTAGTTAGGAGGATAGTTGGCAGGTCAGCAATAGCCATACATGTGTCCCTGATAGTAGGCGTTAACACTGCACCAACCCCCAAAAAATGAACTGCTCTTATATGACTTACAGCTGACTCATGATTTATAGATGTGTATACTGTTGTTGTTGTAACAGAACATTTTATCTTTTAGAAAGCAAAAAAGATTAGCTTTACTCTATTCATATTAACACTGGTCATTTCTATTGGTCATTTCTACTGGTCATTTCACAGTGTGAATAACATACAGCATATAACAGTATGGCAGGTTGCAACAAAGGAAAGCCGTGTGTTCAACACACAAGGTCTTTAATATTCACATAGATGAATTGGTGTCGTCTTCCAGCATTTCGACTTCAATCTCGAGTCACTGGCCAAGAGTCGACCCTGACTCAGCGCTATTCATATTAACACTGGTCATTTCTACGAGTCATTTCAAAATGTAAACAGCATAGCAAATGATGAAATCATTATGGACTGATTTGGATATGACAGCAGCAGCAGCTGTCATATCAGTAAAAACATTTGGATGGATTTTTCACATTTGATCTGTTTTCCAGGTTATTAGAATAATTCCAAAAAGTCAAAACTCCAAACATGCAATCGGCTTTACTTGGATTCTGGCCGATCTGTGTGCCAATGTTTTAATNGGTTATTAGAATAATCCCAAAACGTCAAAACTCCAAACATGTAATCGGCTTTACTTTGATTCTGGCCAATCTGTGTGCCAATGTTTTAATAAACAATGTGAGGCGTGTAAGTGTAGTTACATGTTACTGTTACATGACATATACCACAGTACAGGTAGACTAGGGCACGATATTGGCATACAATGCAAAGTTCGATAAAGCTGTCTGATAGCACGATGACGACATGAGAAGCGGCAACTTATTCAAATAGAATTATACTAACAGCTACCTACATGAGAACTGCAAGCACATTTTTTGTGCACTGAAAGGCTGAGAAACAGTGGGCATCACCTCAACAACTCTTCTACAAATGCTATGAAACCAAATAAACACATATATCCTCCTTCTTTCTCACACACCGGAAAAAAACGTTCATTCTTGTTTTATTTTATTATTTTGTTAGGTATTGAATATTGTGTGTCAGACACGCTCAGGTCTGTACTATGGCTTGTGCATGTGCCAGAATGTAAATGCGGCACCTTTTAAAGGTAGAACGGAACATTCACAAACCAAGCTGGCAAACAGAAAGCTAACGTCATCTTTAACAAAAGCCTGTACTTTAATTCAGCACTGTTAGTTTGCTCTGCTCTCAGAACAGTTTCTCAAACCTCAGACAATATCAACTAGACTTCACTCACAGTGTCTCACTGTAAACCAGCAAATCAGAGCAGATCTCATCAACTTAATCACGGACTCACCGGAACAAAACAGCTTGTTTTATTCAAGGACCAACTCATAGAGCAGTAAATGGGCATGTAAAACTGCATCTGGCCATTTTTCACCACCACCAAAATCACATACTGTTCTTAGTGAGCACCACAGATTGGACCGTGAGACTGTAAGAAAGAAGGCCAACAGGCTCGTTACACTGACCATTCACCAGCCTGTTAGGCTCCACTAGGTTTAGAAACAGGGCTGGACAGACTGAGCTGATAAGTTTTATCAGAATAATACACAGAGGGTGTGGACCACAGTGGGGCATGAGAGGACACGCAGATCCTGTAAACACACACACAAACACTCTGAATCCTCTGAACACACACATTTCCTGTCTACAGTATGGCAGGTCCAATTATAAACAGACCCTTTTCCAGCTCGTATAATATACACAAAAGCAATTTCTAATACTGTATACCCATAAGCCAAAAACTACACTGAAGTATACTTAATTTGGCTATACCTAGTAGAGTATTATATAACTAGAAATAGAACTAACTGTAATTAACTGTGCTATTCAGAGACACCATTAAAATTAATTTAGATATACACACACAAGTATATATTAGTACATTTGTAGTATATTAAAATCTAATCAATATTTTACCTGGAAAGTATATTAAGCACCGTGAAGTACAACTGATGTAAAAAAAAATCTTGTTTCATATATATATAAGTATACTTATAACATAACACTACAATAACACGACAACAGTACGCCCCCTTACTGACTGAGTGATATACTGACAACCAACCATTCATAATTTGATCACATTAAAAAACCCCATAGATTCATGTTTTTAATGGGTTTCCACAGTGTTTAGCTGCTAATTTCCAATTTCAGTGTCTACTCATTCCTATCGTGCTGTGGAATGCTACAGTGCTGCATGTGGACAGAGAACAAACTCTATCATGTACAAAAGTCATGGCACTGTCCTGAACTTTGTCATGGAAATGTTCTTCAAAATGATTAACTAAAAAGACTGAGAATCCAAATCTTACCATAACCTCAACCTTAAACTTGACACAATCCTTAACTTAACCTCACCCAAACCTTAACCTTAACCTTGACCCTAACCTCACCTTAACTTACCCTAACCTTAATCTTAAATATCCTCATCTCAACCTGGGCCTTACACTCATTCTAACCCTAACATTAACCTTACTCTAGACTTAGCCTTAAACTTACCCTAACCTTAACCTTACCTTTAACCTTACCCTAACTCTAACCTTAACTTTACCCTGACCTTTAACTTTACCCTAACTCTAACTTTAACCTTATCCTAACCCTAACCAACGCTATCCTAAGCTTTACCTTAAGTTTAACCTTCACCTTCAACTTAACCTAATCCTAACCCTAACTCTGAGCTTACCCTTACTCTAACCCTAACCTTAGCCTGACTTTAAAATTTTATGGTGTACATAGTGGGGACCAGTGGGAACAAAATTTCCTCACAACCTGAGAATATGAACAGATTTTGGTTCCCATAAAGCGGCATAAACCTGACCCACCCACACACACAAACTGCTGAATATTTAAACCCCGAACTGCAGGAGGCGTGACAGCAGAAACAATGAAATAAATCTTTAACACTTTCTTTAGTTTTTTTTCTGCTCAAAATGCAGCATTCAGTAAGTCACGGTACAAAGCTTCGAGGTCATTCCTTAGAAGTTTCGAATTTTACTTTCATTTTGCCATAATTCTATAATTACATAGTCAATTACACAGTGAGTTACACAATGACTTATATGTACACCATCATTCAGAAGTTTGGAATCACTCGTCATATTAATAATTGTTATTCAATAGTTATGTAAAGAGTCCAGATTAAAATCTTATAAACTAGACATGAAGAACAAAAACAACGGTTTGTTCACATTTTACCGTATTTTGGGAACAGTGATTATTATGATCATGAACATGGTTATGATGGCAAAAATAAGACAAAAAAAAACAATCTGAAAACGATATTAAACAGTAAATGTTAAGTGTCTATCTACAGCAACTAACAGAATTTTTTATTTAGTGAAATTTGTTCACCATCTTCTTTAATACAATACCTGCTATGGAATCATCTATAAATCTGTTCATCATCAGAAACGTCTTACTACATATTACTTTCTAAATATTAGAATACTAGAGTCCTCATTAAGCCATTTCTTACATGTATCTGTAACAAAACTGCCATTATATTATTGCAAACAGTTTTGTTAAACTTTGGAATGGTGCACATTCATCATAAATCAATGAATCTGCACGTTTCTCTTTTTTTCTGTATGTTTAAAAAGCAACAGCAAAAACAAAAATGTGCACCACAATGCCTTTTCATTAACTATGCATCATAATGGAATATCTCCTCTTCTACCCTTCTTACAAACACACATGTGGTACTGAATAGAAGTTCATCTTAGAAGTCCAACAACAAGAGATGGTCAGGCTTCCGCAACACGCAGCACTATAGCACTACAAGTGGACGCTGTACTAGAGTTATGACTGCTTTCAAAGCTCACAGACCAAGCCGGAGTGTCTTATTACGTGTTCTGTGTTAGCACTGGCGGCCGCGATGGGGAGCTAATGGAAAGCAGCCTGCTGTATTCGCTGGAGCTGCAGAATCGATTCAGGGCCAGGACCGTCGTTCCAATCAATCACAAGTCCAAAGGACACCATTAACTTAGTCGGACAGCAGAGCTTTAGAAAAAGTTTTAATCTGCGCACAAAAGCGAGGGAAAAAAGCGGGCTATTTAGGCGCTATATGGATTAGTTCCATCCTGAGCTCAGACAGTACGGCTACATTGATTTTCACAGATTGCTCGATACAAAAAAGAGGAATTCACTATTATATGCACTCTACTGTACATGCAGCAGAAATTAGGGATACACATGTGATTTGTTGAACTACTGGCCATATGCACATTATGCCATTATATATATTCATGATGCATGAAATTAAAAATCAACAAAAATGGAGATACATGTTTTTCTTTGGACAGCAACGATATTTTTGTGTAACACACTCTCTATGTACCAGTACTGGGGTGCAGCCTTACATTCAAAAGTGATGGGACCAAACAAAAGGTGGAACTGCATTTAGTAAATTTCACACAGTGTGGTAACATAAACTGATAGAGGAGAATAATTCTAAATTTAACAGAATCAGTGCATGAGTGAATTTATCAGTTCCTCCCAGCACTAGTTCATTTACAACAGCAACATATCAGGTACATTACGGTACCACAAGCAACCTCAGTTTGAGTTTCACTTTGGAGCTCACTGTACCAGGATAAACACTAACACGGCAGGATCAACAAGCTTATCTAACACACCTTGCTTTAAGCAGTGAAGGCCAAACAGTAACTCTAGATTTATCCTGGACGTTTCTCCATTCTCTGCTGTTGTGGGCAAACAAGCCCCCTGCAGTAATTGCACTTTTGATAAGTACCCGGGCAAGAAACTGCTCATGCTGAAAATTGAACGCCTCCAAAATCCGGTTGCACAGGAACATGGTCAGATCCTAAAATAACCCTCGTCACAGCATCTTTCGAGAAACGAGAAGCAACCGAAAGGATCACGGTTTGTGATATTAACACAGTGCTGCTAAAATTTAAAAAGCTCTATATAGTAGATAATAATAATAAAGAGCAGTTGCAAAAATAGTTGCACCCAGAAGGAATCAACCGACAGGAATGAAACTTGGTGGGTAGGTTTGACATTGTGAGACATGCGAATGATTCAAGTTTCACGTTCTCCCGTGCATGTTACGTAAGCAAGGAGGGATCTTATTGCTGTACCTGACTGACCCAACAGCCACGATTGCAGACATTCAGCGAGCACTGATTCCCTCCATGACTCATCCTGTTAGTGCCAGCACTGTTGGCAGACAGCTGCACGACACCAGACTACATGCATGCAGACCGTTACGACCATTGCCCTTAACACCACATCAACGTCACCAAAGACTGCAACGGTGTCGTACCAGATCGTCATGAAATGACTCAGAATAGCAGCGTGTCATCTTCAGTGATGAATCCCAACGAATCCCTGTGTGAAGGCACCGTGGTCAGCACCAAGATGACTCGTCACACGCCTAGAAGGCCTGGTGTCACTCCACCTCCACCCCTACAACAAAATCTGCAGGAACTGTGTGAGAATATTCAAGGTGCATGCCAGACACCAACAGGAGCCTCTACAACTCCATGCCGAGATGTTTTATTCAGCAAATGCACTTTGCTATAACTATAAAAAAAAAAAAAAACTACAATGTAAATAAATACCACTGTGTACGGGCCATTCAACGGTGGTGGCAAACGGGGTGCAAATGTTGATGTGTAATTGTAGTAACGTAGACTGTTATACTGAACATCAGCACAGTTATAACACCACTGACACATCACTAAAATATCAGACTTTTTCAAACCTGCTTTGCTTTCAGAGTCACACTGAATGCATAAACCAACAAATCTTGCATTAATGCTGTTATTTCATTTCGGTTTTAGCTTTATGTAATGTTCCATGAGTAGCACCACTCACACAGTCCTTTTTGCAACACATGAAAGGGAGTATTTCTGCCAAATGCAACAGCTTAGCTGTTATTTCACTAACCACTGAGTTAACTGTTCCTTGCTTTCAGGTACCCATACGAGACATAATTTAGAGACAAGTTCCTTTTTTCCCCCCGCAACACTGCTTTTCATGCACAACATTACTTAAAATCTGCTAAAAAATGAATCTGGAGTTTTTATTTGTCTAGTTAGGAATATTATGAAGAGCACACATTCATCAAATGTCAATAGTTTAAATCATTTTCACAGCTTCAAAGTTGAAAGACAGCACTTGCGATCTACAGTAGTGTAATGACTTGCTCATGCTCCACTGTATTTTACTCTGATCTACTACTGAATAATAAACTGTTTACTGGTCAGGTTATAACTGACTGTGAACGTGTGTTGTCCTGGTGTGTGCTTTGCAGTAGAGCTATTTACTTCCACCAGCTCAGACAGTAAGACAGCCAAAAGCTAATGATCATTCAGGAATGATACGAATCTGAAACAGGTTTTATACCTGATACCAGCGATTAACGTATACTCATAAAAAGAAATTTCTGCTCTTCATTTCATTACGCTACACATTTCCATTCTATCAAACAGGGCACATATACACACTGCGTTTTTCACAGTTGCAATAAATGAAATGTTTCCAGTTTGTCAAACAATCTTTTCAGACTCATCCACCGGACTCAACCGGCCTCTGTATGTAAATAAGAAGCATCTGTGTCTCACACAGTTCGACAGCACTGCTGTCAGTCTCAGCTAACAACACCGCCGGCCCTTTTTTGGAGTCTCCTCTCAAACAGGCTGCAATCTCACGCTCTCCTGCTCGTGGATATGAGGAAGAAATACAATGCCATGTTCATGTGAAACGCTAGCTTTCTATTTCACACTCTCGATCCTTCTCTCTTCTCTCCCTCTCTGTCTCCCTTCTCTATCACTTTCTCTATGTCCCTCTGTCTCTTCAACCTCTCCTTCTTGTCTCTCTCTCTTCTCTCTGTCTTTCTTTCCTTCTCTTCTCTCTCGCTTTCTCTCTTTCTCTCCCATCTCTCTCTCTATCTTTTTCTGTCTTCTCTCTCTGTCTCTCTTTCTGTCTCTCTTTCCCTCTTTCCTCTTCTCCCACTTTTATCTCTCCACCTCCTTGATCTCTTTCTCTTTCTTTTTCTCCCTCTTTAATCTTCTCTAACTTTCTTCTCTCCACTCTATCTGCTATCTCTCTTCTATCTTACACATCTCTTTTTCACTCACTCCCTCTTTCTGTCTTTCTCATTTTGTCTCTTTTCTCTGTATTTCCCTCTCTCTCTTCTCTCCCACCTCTTTCACTCTCTCTCCCTCCTCTCTCTCTCCATCTCTCATTCTCTCTCTCTCTCCTCTCTCTCTCTGTCTCTCTCTCTGTTTATTTTTTCTCATGCACCTTTTTTTCTCCTTCTTTCCAGATCCAGATAATGATAACCATGGTGACGATGTGCCCCCTCGCTTACAGTAAAGGCATGCACCTGATGGTAACCATGGCACCACCACTGTCCCTCCTGTTTGTGTGTGTGTGTGTGTGTGTGTGTGTGTGTGTGTGTGTGTGTGTGCAGTCGTGCAGAATCTCAGAGTTCAGCGAGCTTCCCCAGGGGGACGCGGAGCAGAACAATTTACCATCCACATTCCCTCACGCTACGCAACAGCATCTCTCTCTCACACACACTCACTCACACACACACACACACGTCTGTGTCCACTCCGGTATGATTTCCGCACATGATCATAACAAAGTGATCTATTCATGCTCTGCCCAATAATGCATTATTTCATAGCAACTGTTGCTAGGTTGGACAAGCTTTTCAGAATGTTGACAAAAATCCCACACAGTCCCACAGGAACCTGACTCCCTACGTATGATTTCCAGTAGCTGGGTTTCGGGTTGGGTACTGAACTGAACTGTATTTTTAGGGCTCATGTTAAATCAATCAATGCCGGTTCAACACACAATCAGGGGTATCAAAAGTGTGGTTACACTTTTCAAAACTTGACACACTCGAAATGCTAAGCTGGCCATGGCAGCAGATCTAACCTGAGGAAACACCTGGTTAAACACAGAATATATCTACAGCGCACTGCATTGAAGTCCCAACCAGTTAACAATAGCAGCACATCTGCAGCCAGCGCCAAAGAAGCTGAATACACTCATCGTCAAAAGAACAGTTGCACAAATAGTTGCACCCAGAAGGAATCACCCATCAGGAATGAAACTTGGTGGGTAGGTTTGACATGAGACGTGCAAATGATTCAATGATACTGCAAAATCTGCAGGAACTGTGTAAGAATATTCAAGCTGCATGGGATGGATTATCGCCAGTCACCATTAGGAACCTCTACAACTCCATGTCGAGACGTCTGGCATGTTGCATTAGCAAACATTGCAGGCCAACGCCATACTGAGAGACACTACTTCTGTATGTGTAGCTCAGTAAATATTGCCCATCAGTCTAAATTTATCATTATTTATTGTTTATCTTTATCTTCTGTATTATCTGTAACCTTTATCTTCCTTCCCAATAGCACTGCAATCCCACACTTCCTTCTGGGTGCAACTATTCTTTTCATGAGTGTATGTACTCAATAAATAAGGTAATGTTAAAACTAGGGGGTGGACTGACCAACCAAGGGTGGGACTGAAATTACAACTTATGTTTCTGTAGCTGGTACAAAAATATCAATGCTACATTATGATTATACTTAGGTTTGTGCAATATGACAATATAAATATTGTCACTGTGATTTAAGTATGTCAGAAAGCAATATAATATCGTCACTGTAAGTATCTCAAAAATGACTACTTTACAGAAGAGGGCAAAAACCTCATTTAGCTTTGAAGTAAGTCAATGGACCCAGATTTTTTTTCTCCCCCAAGCGCTTTTGAGCCATTTCTGTCCATTCTGGATGGTCCATTCATCGTGAATTTTTTGCACAATATAAACAACAGCTCACGTGACCAAATGATGCATAAAAGTAAAAATCAACTAAAACTGAGACACATGGTTTTCATTGGAGAGCGATGATATGCTTTTCTGAATGTGCTTTTCATACTGCTTATACTGATCAGTACTGATCAGCAGAACAAATGACCAATTGGATGTTTTAGTATAAGGAGAGCACAGTTAGTCCGTTTTAACTGGATTGCTGGACACTGCAACACAGTATAAGAAATATTCAACACATGTAAACTTGTTCAGTTCAGTTGTTCAGTTTAGTGGTCAGCTGATCAGATGTCTGGACCTCTAGTGAATACACCCTTTATTAGAGAAATAAAGCAGTTCAGCTCCTGTTACAGCTGCTAGTCTTCTTGTTACATACAGATAAACAGCACTGTGGGATGAAACTCAAGCGTAAATTCTGAATTCCTGCACACATGGTCTTCAGGGCGCCCTACCATCAGCCCACCTCCTGACAAGACCGCGCTTGTTTTCCAGCCGAAACTGTGAAATAGTTGAGGGGGGAGTGACCGACCGCCAGTGCGACTGACTCAAAGCCAGTGGCTGTGTGGAGGAGAGCTGCTGAAAAATAGCCTCACTGAATCACTAGTCATGAATATCACACCACCCAGCCAGTCCACCGCGGTCAAACACGCACATTACAGCCGCTGAAGAAACTGGACATTACCGGTAAACACTCAGAGCCTCTAATTCACAGCTGACCACTGGAGTCCAGTCAGGCGCTCGTCACTGTCGTGTGCGGAGAGGCTTGCAACGCTATACACTCTCACAGCCCACAGTATTTTTAGGATACGAGCACCACACCAGCAGCGCCCAGCACGTTCAGCACAGGCGCACAACTGGCTCCAACTCATGAGAGCGGATCTCTCCTAACACAACACCGGAGCGAACTGGGGCGCAAACACAGCTCCCAACTAACTCCTAAACTTAGTAACACAGCAGCGACTCCCGCTCGCAGTCACACTTCGCTCCGGCGCAGGTTCGCTAGGGGCTGGTGTTTCCCAGCTGCTCGAACTTCCAGAGTGAAATCTCTACAGTCCTGCCGAACTCCTGCCGGACTCCTCAGCGGTCTGTAATACAGCCTGACCGGACCGGACCGGACCGGAGTGGAGCTCCACACTCACCTGCACGAAACTGTGATCTCAACTTTGGTGGCGGGGATGGTGGCGCTGAGCGGGTCGAAGTCTCCTATCGCCGCCATGTTCAGGAAGCTGCCGCTGTTCATCGTGGCGGAGGGAAAAAAACACACTTACACACAAACACACGCCCTACGCGCTCGAGTCCGAGCCCTTCCAGGAGGGGCAGCGCGAGCAGCTCACGCGCCCTGGCCAGAGCATGTGTATGTGTGTGTGGAGGAGAGGATCTGCTCGGAGGAGGGGTGATGTCACTCCACAACACACAGGCAGCTCGAGCGCGTGTGTAAAAGTGTGTGTGTGTGTGTGTGTGTGTGTGTGTGGTCTTCCAGAGTGGAGAAAGCTCCGGAGTGATGGACACTACGCGTGTGAACCACAGCCATACATCATCATCATCATCGATGGTGATCAATAATAAAGCAACATATAGGAACATTAAATATAAGAAGCAGAAAACATTATTATTATTATTATTATTATTATTATTGTTGTTGTTGTTGTTGTTGTTTTGTTATTGTTGTTGTTGTTGTTTTGTTATTATTATTATTGTTATTATTATTATTATTATTATTATTATTATTATTATTGTTATACATTAAATCATGGGTTTATATACCATATATGCATGTATTGTAGTTCTACCATTACAGACTGCAGTCCATCTGTTCCTCTGTAGGCACCTTTCACCCTGTTTATTCAATGGTCAGGACCCCCACAGAGCAAGTGGATCATTCTCAGCACTACAGTGACACTGACGTGGTGGTGGTGTGTTAGTGTGTGTTGTGCTGGTGTAAGAGGATCAGACACAGCAGTGCTGCTGGAGTGTTTAAACACTGTGTCCATTCACTGTCCACTCTATTAGACACTCCTACCTTGTTGGTCCACCTTGTAGATGTAAAGTCAGAGGTGATGGCCCATCTGCTGCTGCACAGTTTGTGTTGGTCATCTTTTAGAATTATCCTTCATCAATGGTCACAGGACGTTGCCCACAGGACGCTGTTGGCTGGATAGTTCTGGTTGGCAGTCCAGCAGTGACAAAAGTATACAGAGAAACAGATGGACTACAGTATGTAATTGAAGAACTACAAAGTGCTCCTATATAGTAGGTGGAGCTGATAAAATGGACAGTGAGTGTACCTAATTAAGTGCCCAGTGACAGGCAGTTCTTTACCTCCACTTTAGCACTGAAGTGCTTCGCTTGCTGAAGCACCGGTGAAGTGTTATTTATCTCACTCATAGTCCAACAGCTGGCCATCCCTATTGCGCCTCCTGCTGCAGGAGTGGTTAGTAGCTCAAACTTGCCGTTGGGTTGATCTGCTGGATCTGTGGCTGGCTAAGGAATTTGGCTAAGGCTGATTTTGATGGACTGGTGGCTGACTGGAGAGCCAGCCCTTGTATATAAGTGGGGTATGTTTATGGTGGCCAGAACTGCAAGGTGTCCAGGTTGTCTGAGTGCATGATCAGTGCTGCTGGAGCCTTACTCTGTACTTCACATCTGATAAGCCGTCTAGCCCTTCTAGGAGTCTTCCCAGTAGACAATCACTCTCACGGTCGTGCTACTGGGCTGGTCCAGCATGTGAATATACTGCAGATGTTCCTTGTAATCCTCTCCAGATGTCATGAAGAGTGTAGGATCTAGGAGAGCTACAGAGGAGAGGCCTCAGGTATTAATCCATCATCATCTTGGCCATGGTAAATCTATTTGACTCTGACATCACTGTCCAGTAGGAGAACAGGATTACAGATAAGTGGTGCCGTCATACCAGTTATGTCTCAGGAAGGTCAGTACACAATAGGGATGTCCTCCAGTTTCTGAAGCTGTGGCTGTTCATCACTGTCCCTTTCCCACAGTTCATAAAGTCTTTGACTGGCAACAAGAACAAGTCCTACTTACCGGGAATGGACATAGCTCTGGATACACGTTTCATCACTCTTCTTAAAGACTTATGTACATAATGTTATTCTACAACCTCATGTCGTTTTTTTCATGCTCTCAGCTAAAACTCTGGTTTTCATCAGGTGTGAACTTGAACCAGATTTATAATTAGAATTTGGAGCCATTTGTGTTTGCACACAGAGAAATTTGTCTACCGCATTTAACCCATCCGTGATGGTGAAACATCCACATACACACACACTGGTGAACAAACACACTAGGGAGCAGTGAGCACCCTTGCCCAGAGCAGTGGGCAGCCCTATCCATGGCACCCAGGGAGCAGTTGGGGGTTAGGTGCCTTGCTCAGTGGCACTTCAGTCGTGTCCTATTCGGTTCCTCCATTACAAGACTGCTTCCCGAACCTACAGTCCACAGTCTGACAACTAGCTGCAGTGTGTAAGCCACTATATTCAGCCATTAAGACGTTGCCTGTGGTAAAGCAGTTCCCCAAGTTGGTAGAAGAAGGTAGACATTCCAAACCTTCAATATAGCACCCACTACTAGTGACTAAGCCTGATCATAAACCAGGACATTTTTGTAACAAAATGTATGAACGTTTCAGGTTATGCACTACATTGTGCAACATTTATCAGTGGAATGAAACAACCTCCTAAATCTCTTTAGAAACTCAAAATGACAAATATTAGATATTATGACTAGATTTTATTCAGTATTCTCTGCTAATTTCCACCTGCTAAGTAGTCCACCGCCAATCACTAGCCACTACCAAAGGGGCTGAAGGCAAGCACCTTAAGGTGACCAGACTTCTCTCTTTTCTGGGTACAGTCGGTTTTCATTCACATTATAAAACAGGAACAGCTCTTACTAGTGGCCTGTCCCCAGTTAGAGCTGTTCCCGTTTTATAACGTGAATTAAAATCACACTGAAAAGTCACAAGAAAGACGTGACAGCAGAGCAGACAGGTAAACAGAGGAGGCTGCCACTACTTACTAACCAATTTTACCACTTCCTGGACTAGTTTTAGAAAACACTGCAGTGTAAACCTACACCAGAGGTTAGCATTTGTCAAAATAAGTTCACAGCATCACCACAAACATATTTTCGATAAGACAGTGATTAAAAGCTGGGGTAGGGTTACGGGAATGGAATCATAAGTGGGTATATGTGATAATTAATTAACCAATTAATTAATTAATTAATTAATTAATTAATTATAAGGATTGTTTAATCAATAGGATATCAGAGGGCATAGTTTAGCTTAATTTAAGCACAAACCATAATCGCCATCTGATCCAATCTCAGGGTGAGAGTTCATTTCCGAGACATCTAGTGATCTGCACGCTTGTCACAATATTGAGTCATTTATCCAGACTAGTTTTATAAAAGCAGTTTATTTACAGCACATGTAATAACACTAAAGATGAGTGGGGTTAAGATATGCATAATAGAGAGTCCAGATACGTTACATTCACTCAGAGACTACATGAGTTTACTGAACTCATGGGGAGCTCTGTGAGGAAGAATGAGCGGAACTGGAGCATAAATCTGAATGCAACAATTACTCTAAGATCATATTATCAAAGACACAGCATCACTAAGCACAGCACCGAGGACTGGACCATAGAAGAGTGTGTTGGTTGTGTCACCTGACTGGAACTCCAGGAAGTGAAGTTCAGGAAGCGAGGGCCTGAGTGCAGTCTGGCCTGGTCGGGGAATGTGGTCCGTCGACCCATGTGGTTGGCCTGGCCGTGATGACACCTGCTGGGCCGCTGGCTGTCTTCCCGTGGGGAGGGCCGGCGTGCAGCCTTTCTTCGCTTTGGGTTGGACCCGTCTCTGGTCACGTGTTCTGGCGTCTGGCAGTTGATGCTGGCTTATCTGGTCCGCAACTTTGTAGTAAGGTAAGCGGACCTTACGCCGGCTACATCTTGACTTCCTTGGCGGGCTCTTTCGAAGGGACTGCTTCTAGAGGACCCATCTTCCACTGGTCGTCATCTTGGAATGCCGGAGCTTTGCAGGAGAGTGCGTGGTCTCCAGCTTCCCAGAGGAGCGGAGGGAGAGCGCCAAGAGAGAGCCCCAAAGGGCTGGAGAGTCAAACTGAAGAACTGAGCTGAACTTGAATCATGACTCAGTCGACACAGATCCAATAACTACAACTACACGTGATATTCTAAACTACATACAAGATGGGAAAGCATAAGGAAAGTTAAAACTAATATGTGGATTAAAGAACCTAGATCACAGAATCCTAACATATAAAGAGATAGATAGGAGAAGAACACATTCAAGTGACAGTTCTAAAATGGATCCTGACTGGGACTGAATTGTAAGCTGACATTTTAACAAACATTAACAACATTTAACAGAACAATTCTAACATCCTTTGATTATGGAAGGGGACTCGTCTGGTATTTCTTAAGAGTCTGTCACATGTCACATGTCGAAATACTGCTGATGTTTGCAAGTTGCAAGTCACGGGGGTCTCTGTGGCAAGACCCCTTAGACAGGAAGGTCCGCGTTGAGACAGTTGAGTTTCTGGAGGGTTTATGACGTTATGAGGGGCCCCATTGTGGTTTCCCAAGTCGTAAGTCTCATGAGCCATTAGCAACAGGATGTTGTGCAAATGGTTTACCAGGGCCTCCAGGGCCACTGAGGGTACATGGCGAGTTCAGGGGGAAGTTGTCCCCATCTTCAACAGATGTATTAATTGTTCAAGCAAGATTGCATAAAGAGCTACACAGACCTCCTCTTTGGCTCCAGGGCTTTGAGGGTCAAGCCTCCTGACCTTTTAGGGGAGGGGGCCCATTCCAACTTGATAAGAGAAAAACCAGATACTACCGGATCCTCTAAGGGTGATGTCTTCATGGTCATATGAAAAATCGAATTTTTGGTTTTATCAACCAAAAACGGCCAAATCACTACATACCGTAAATAGCGCAGCCTAAAAAAATACTTTGTTAAACTCTTTAACTTTGTTAAAATAATTTGTTACAAGCAAATGAATTAGTTTTACTCAACTCAAAAAGAATACTTTGAAAGAATCGTTTGTTCAAAGTCCTTTTTTTAATAAAACTAATTAACATTTTCTTGTAACAAATTAGAGTAATTTTTTTAGGTTGAACCAACAAAACACTTTTTACACTGTGAAGCGTGCACCCTAAAACATGGGGGGTTTGGTGCCAGTTGCTTTAGAGGTACACTGCACTTACCTAGGCCTCTTTCCCAGCTGTACAGGTGTCACAGAACTAGCAGGAGATCTACTTGCAAAAGTATTCCTTTCTTCCTTCAGAATGTCTTAATAACCTGAAAGTGCCTTCAGCACAAAGAAAGATGTGGTCTCTGTAGTTGGCAGGCCCCTTTCTACTATGCTTAGTACATGCTGTGGTGCCATAATCTTGACCAGGGGTGCCCAATCCTGGTCCTAGAGAGCTGCCACTGTGGAGAGTCCAGATCCAACATAATCGGCCCTTATATATAGATACCTAAGGAGGCATTTGTTACCTGGATCTGATGTGCTGGATCCGTGTCAGATTTAACTCTGCAGGGTAGTAGATCAGGTTTGCGCATCTCTGATCTTGCCAAATCCATGACAAACGGGCCCAGGAAACTGCTTTCCCCATTGAGAGACCTAAGAGGTCCTTCCACTTGTTAACTTGTCTTTATTTTGTTCTGTCTAGTTCTACGATGTTGGCAACTAGATTAGATGCTAGGATAGGTTAGATGGTAGGACTTGCTGAGCGGGTGAACTATAACAAGACGGGGGACAGCTGTCTTGGCTAAGGGCTTTGTTGAGCTTGCCGTCGTCCATGCAGAACTGCAGTGACCCTTCGTTTCTTCAACCAGTCCAACCGGGGATGCTCAGGGACTGGCAAAAGGGTGGCTTCATACTAGTCGCCATCTCTGCCAGCTGTCTCTCAGTCTTTTCACAGACACAGCTACTAGGAGCAAAAGTACTTGGCAGCTAGCTCTGAATACACCCCTCATCACTCTTCTTAAAGACTTATGTACATAATGTTATTCTACAACCTCATGTCGTTTTTTTCATGCTCTCAGCTAAAACTCTGGTTTTCATCAAGTGTGGACTTTAGCCAGATGCAGAATTAGAATTTAGAACCATTTGCATTTGCACACAGAGGAATTTGTCTACTGCATTTAACCCATCTGTGACAGTGAATGTACACGTGCGCTGGTGAACACACACAGGAGCAGTGAGCACACTTGCCCAGAGCAGTGGGCAGCCGTATCCATGGCACCCAGGCAGCAGCTGGGGGTTAGGTGCCTTGCTCAAAGGCACTGGAGTCCTGACGGTTCAGGGAATCGAACCTTCCATTACAAGGCAGGTTCCTGAACCTCCAGCCCATGGCTGCCCTGAGTTGAGCGACCCTACGAAGGTGAAGCCCATGTCAATAGGGGCCTTCGCTGGCTCACGCTCAGTCTGGCAGGTGACTGTTGACTGCATTCCGACACCAAGTTGCAGTATGTAAGCCACTATATACAGCCACTCTGTGTCTATTGCCGGTGCAGAGCAGACAGGTAAAGAGAGGAGGCTGCCGCTAGTTACTAACCAATTTTACCACTTCCTGGCCGGCCTAGTTTAACAGAACGCTGCGGTGTAAACCTACACCAGAGGTTAGAACCTGTCAAAATAAATACACAGCATCACCACAAACATCTTTTCGAAAAGTGATTAAAGGCTGGGGTAGGGTTACGGGAATGGAATCATACACTGTAAAAAGTGCAGCCTAAAAAAATACTTCAATTTGTTTTACTTAACTCAAAAAATCGCTTATAAATAATCATTTGTTCTTTGTTTTTTAGGTTGAATAAACCCAATTCACTTGCTTATAACAAATTAGAGTAATTGTTTTTTAGGTTGAACCAACAAAACAACTTTTTCCCTGTAAAAAGTGCAACCTTGCAAAATTGAATTAGTTTTACTCAACTCAAATAATCACTGATTTGAAGAATCATTTGTCCAAAGTCCTTTTTTAGGCTATATAAACCAAATTCATTTGCTTGTACCAATGACACACTTTTTACAACACTTCCAGGTGATAGGTAATCTGGTTTGTATAGGTATATGCTCTCCTTGAATGTATGTAGATAAACAATAAAAAGTGTGTCATTGGTCCAACCTAAAAAAAAAGATTCTAATTTATTACAAGCAAATGAATTAGGTTTATTCAACCTTTGAATGAATGATTCTTTCAACCAAAGCATTTTTTTTAAGCTGAGTAAAACATTTATTTGCTTGAAACAAATTAAGAGTAATTTTTAGGTTGCACTTTTTACAGTGCAATTACATTAACTAATTTCCTTAGTTGATGTCCAATCTTATCAGTCAACCTTCACAACAGGCCACTCACAGTTTCCATGGTCAAAATACATGAAACTGGAACTGTTAACCCTTTTTATTCATAGATAAACACACTGGATATGTTAATGATATATTGACTGCCAAACTGTAAATGTCCCACAGTTCATGCTTCCATTAAGACTGTGAAACAACAAGGTAAAATAAGATGAAGGCAAAAGGAAAAGCATGCCTTTAACCACCCCCAACATACAAATTTAAGAGACTGCAGCTAATGAATGAGTCAAGCAAAAAATGGTATCTGGTCAGGTGAAATGATCTTAAGTCTAGTCATAAAATTCTTATATTTCTCATATTTGAGATTATTGTAAGTTTATTCAAATATTAATTAACTTAGCTCTATACATTTTACTTAGCATATTTTATTCACTGAACACTTCTCACAGAGTATGAAAGCATACATGCACAGATGCACTGACTTTTTTTTACTTGTAATTTCACGTAATGAAATTATCCTTTTCTATTGGCTTTTTCTATTTTGCTAGTTTCAATGTAATAATCTTAAAATGAGAAATATTCAATATATCCACTACATTGCAGATCATTCCCCTTGACAAGTCATCAAATTTGCAGTTTATATACCTATACATAGAGAAACACACTGCAAGGTAGGCTGCTGGAAGCAAATGAAGTAGGGGTAATCTCACTGTTAATGAGAGAGCCTGACTAACAAATCAAAGTCTTTTGTTCTCCCTGGTGAGACAACCTGATTGATTTAAAAGCTATGCCTGATTAAGCAATCCACTCTGCACCTGAGAGATACAGAGAGAGAGAAAGAAAGGAAGAAGGAGAGAAAGAAAGGTGGGTGGAGGAGCTCTTCACCATTCACTCAGGTCCCCTGCAGGGCTGAAAAGGTTTCATATTTCCTAATTACATCAAAATACACGTGCTATTAAAAACAATGTCAAGGGCTTTTTTTAAAGGGTTAGTCTGGTAACGTGACACAAGTAACGTGAAAAGCAGTAGCGGCAGCCTTGGCCTGACCATACTAGCCTGAGAGGACATACGGAAAGAAAAGGAGAAGTCAAGCGTTCCTAACACCTAAACGGCGTCTTTGTGTTGGAACTGCACCAACAAATACGTCTTTCTATTTCTAGCTTAAAGAGTAACCTTCGGCAGGTGCAAATCTAACAAGAAACAGGTGACGCACTGAATGTTCACATCCACATGGACCACTTGGGTTTCACTATGCTGTAGCTAGAAGCCAGACCGGCTTGATGTGTCATGTTGCAATTATCTCCCACACATATGAACAATAATGAGGGGGCAAACTAGAGATATGCATATGGCCGATCTCAGCAGAAAAAAAAAAAAATAAATAATTTAAAAAAAAATTATATATATATATATATATATATATATATATATAT